>CM073777.1:50922476-51130134 GCA_037158775.1 Hetaerina titia
TAATAGTCGTATCTTGAGTTCCAACAGAACCTCAGCGCATTTCATTTTGCTAATTTTGGTGAATTAAAATGTAGTAATGAATCTTTGAGCCTGGGAAGGTCCCATCCGAAATGATAAAGTGAAAGAAAATACGTAGGCACTTTGAATTTACAGAATTATTATTATTAGGTAATCTACCGGTTAAGGTAGGTTTTTGGATGGACACATCTATCAAATACATATTTTGTAACTTCAAACAAAACCCAATCCAGCAACCTAAACTACATCAGGTCCCTCTTCATCTCTGTGTACTTCTTTCCTTCCTTCATCCCATCCAACATCCTTATCTTGTTCCTACCCTTTCCTCGCTTGCCCAACATTCTTCCCTCTATTACCCTCTTCAACATTCCACTACCGCTCAATACGCCTTTCATCCATTTTTCCTGCCTCCATAGGATTTCTCTCAACAAACCCCTCTCCTCACCCACCATCTCCAGTACTTCCTCATTTGTTTTCCTTTCGGTCCATTTCACCTTCTCCATTCTTCTCCACACCCACATTTCAAAAGCCTCCAATCTACGTCTATCCTCATGCTTCAGTGACCACGTTTCCACACCATACATAGCTACGCTCCATATCAGAGTTTTTACGAGTCTTGTCTTAACATCCCTACTCAACGTCCCCGTCATCAACTCCCTCCTCCTTGAGAAAGCCTCCTTGCCTAGCGCAATTCTTCTCCTTACGTCCCTACCACTTTGACCGTGTTGGTCCAAAACACTTCCGAGATACGTAAACTGTTCTACCTGCTCTATTTTCCCCCCCTATTTTAATATTTAGCTTAGCCTTTTTCTTTCTGGGAAATCGCATAACCTTTGTTTTATTAATATTGATTCTCATCCCATATTTATCGCACTGAACCTCCAATTCACTCAGCAATGCTTGCAACCCCTTGGCTGACTGAGCAACTAATGCTTGGTCATCAGCAAACCTAACCGATTTTACGAATTCCCCTCCGATTTTCATTCCTACCTCCAGTTCTTCCCATGCCTCTTTAATCATTTCCCGCACATATACGTTGAACAGTACCGGTGACAATGGGCAACCCTGCCTTACACCTCTTCCTAACACTGCCCATCCGGACTCTCCGTTCCGTACATCCGAACCTTCCGTACAGAATATGCAGAGCTAAATAACGAAATAACGAATTATTATGATATGTTTATCGAGTTAAAGAATAATTTGTGTTGTGTTAATTAGGATTCAGAAGTCCATTTGTGTTATATGCCTGGGTTCATCGAAAAATTCCCAAAGCCGGTACACTATTACCAATAATAATTTGTTTCTTTATGTTATCTCAGATTCGAAGGTCGCAGTCAGTTATTTTGAATTTATTCGTACAAAATGTAAAACAAATCTTTCCTCAAAAGTCTAATTTTCGCGTTAAGTTACAGCATAACTTTTTTGTTTTATTTATATTTGCATTATTTATCCATATATTTTGCATTAGTCCGGAAATAGCACTTCGGCCTTTACATCGGATTTGATGATATAATAATTTGAGAGTTACGTACACTCATGCCCTAAGTGGAAGAAAAACCATCTAGGTGGGAATTGAACTCGCGACCTCTGGGTTGGCAGGCGAGGACGTCACCCCTTCACCACCGGGGTCGGCAAATGTTAGATTAACATCAATTCATAAATAGTTTTTTTGGAGAGAATAATATATATTTATTACGAGAGGTAACTTTTTTATTAATAAAAGTATTGTTTCAAATTAGAATGATTTACTTACGCGGAAGCACAAGATGATCCTTCATGACGGTAAAGAAAACCAATTAAACAGTTTTCTTGCCCATGTTTCCCGATGTTTCCTCTAATTTTTACTTAACATTTTCTTAGGAAGATTACTCCCTTCTAGTACGTGGGGCAGTCCGAATTTTGTAAACAACCGGGAATGGTGGTGATGAACCTACGGATATTGTTCACTGTTGGACCATGGAAGCTCTCGTCGGCGTGTCGTTCGTGGTTTGACGGACTAGTTTGCTGTGGTCTCCTTACCTCTATATTTGCATAGGCGTTGAATCTGTTTGTGTTTGCATTCACTCCCATCGGTGAAACTATTCTTCGTTCGGGATGACGACACTGGTGTCGACGGGTCTATGATTCCCACTCCCTCCTATCTACTCGCGCTATTGAGAGAGTCGAGAGTTGGTGGAGGAGGACATGGAGAAGTGAGTGTCCGCATGATTAGTTCCCACTTTACTGCAACCCAGAGATTAAGCTTTGTTCTCTGGATCATGTGTTTCAGATACCCTGAAATATTGCAACATAGCATCTCTGAAATATATTTTATCCAACGTGGTGATTAAAAAAATAGTCTTTCCCAGCACCTTTTCCTTAATTCTTCCTTAAATTTGAAGCATTTCGCGGAAGCTCTTAAGGGACACTCCCTACTACCCAAAAAGTTTGTATTGGAATTGGTTAAATATAGCAATAATTCAAATTATAATGAGATAATAATGTTTCAAGAAACTGCGGGAGATGCCGCAACAGTAACTTTAACGGAGTCATCATATTAAGGTTTCGTCTTCGTTCCACTGAATGAGTTAGTTTTGCCAACGAATAGTCATATCTCGAGTGAGTCTTTTTTTATTCTTAAAGTTTTTTGTTTAGTTGTGTTTGTCAGTATGAGGTTGTAAATATATATTTATTTATCTATCAGTAGTCTAACGCTCTTTCAATAAATTGTTTTAAAATAGTAACTTTCTCGCACTGAGTGCGGCTATTTTGGACATTTTATGGGATAAATCATCATTACTTGAATCATTTTCCTTGTCATATTCCGCTTAACATTCGAAAAAAATCCTCTTTATTATTTTAATCGATCAAGGAAGGTGTTCGATATAGTTATAAAAATAAAAATTGCTGAAAGGTTATATTTATGTATTCAGGTTTCAGTCTAGTTTAACACGTTAATTGTGAATTGCTTTATAATTTAGGATTGTTGCGTACCTACATTATTTCCTAAATATATTGTTGTGGGAATCCCTCTCAACTATATATGAATACGTCAGGTGCATTTTTCTATCCCTCTATGTGGCGAACTTATTTCAGTCTAAATTCGTATGAAACGACCTTAAGACCTCGGTCGTCTTTTCTGGGTGGCCCAGAAGAGAGTAATGCTGCGAAATCATATCTTTCATCACATTAAAAATCTTCTATGGGAGTCACACGGTGCCTGCATACCACCAGTAAGAATCGAAAAATAATTAATTGAAATACGAAAGATCACAAGTTTAATTTTTTTGTCCTCTTCCAACATCTTTCGTGGTCTACGGATGTGCTCCCGAAGACCGAATCCAACTATTGGCTTGTCCTCAAAAAGACCTATTTCTTAAGACTTTAAGTTAGCTTACAAGTCCTCAGAAAAGCGTAAAATGTGTTTTAAAACTTTCATATCACATACAGCGTAATGTAGACAAGTACATTGTAGCAGTGTAATGTAGGAAGTTCAAATGCGCGTCATGTATTACGAGTACTATTAGCAAACTCCTTATGCTCACATTTTAAGCACTTGTGGACTGACTTATAACCTTGAAAAATGGGTCCCTGCATCCCCATATATCACGTATATAGGGTTACTGCGGTTTAACACAACACTTTAAAATGCACGGACCCTAACTCCCGACTTAAGATTCAGGAGATTAGAACTTTACTGCTGTCTAACCTGGCCGGTATTATGACGAGATGAACTATTCCAACTCCACTTTTCATTGGTTGGCGAGACCGCAGTGCGAAGTTGAGGATTACGAGTATTGACCGATGGGCATCCAAATGCCTGGGACCTCTTTACCCGCGTATACTTGCGATCACAATAAGCAAAAAATATACACTAAGTTACAAACACCACGTACCAAAGTTTTCAACCCTAAGTTTAGTTTGAAGATGAGGGTAGCTCACATCGTACTTAGCCCTACGGCGTGTGAAAATAACACATCAGTGTATGAGACCCAGTACCTTTCCCTTTTTCTCCTGTGGTTTCCGCGGGCGATCTGGTACACGAAAAATCACGCAGCTCCGATGAAGCGGAGGGTGCCCGGAGGCGTCAGCCGGAACCCAGGTCCTCCGACTAGTAGTCCATCGCTCTACTCATTGTACTACCATCCTGTTAACTTAGATGATCAGCAATTTTTTTCAACGATTTGTGTCCTAGTTCTTTTTCCAATCTATTTATTTTGCCAATCTAGTTATTTTCTTCATTGAACTAAGGCTGTAGCTTCAGATTATCTATATACTATTTTCCCCGTTCATCATCTCCTTGCGTTGTCGACAGCAAGGAAACAACGTCTTACTTTTACCCAGAATTGTTGAGGTTGTAAAGATTTACCATTACAACTTCTATGTGAAAGTACTTAACATTACGTCCACGAAGCCTGAGAACAGTAAGTTTATCTGTTTTCATTTTCAAGGAGCCTTGCCAGTACGTTGTCATTCCGCAGAACGTTATTCATTGTCCCATTCAGCGCCGGTGTGTTTAGCGGACTCACTGTCGCTCCCATGGCGAGGCCTCTGCTGATCCGGGATTCTTTCGCTTTCCAATCCTCAAATCACGAAGCGAGCCCGACGGTATAATATGTAGGCATTCGTTCTCTCTCTTGTAGCCAACGCCCTCATTCTCAAATTCCCAACGAATAACGTTAGTCATGGCCCGTGTCAGGAAAATGTTCATTCCATTCTCATCGACTCTTGACCTTTTCGGCTCTCGTTCAATCTTGTCATGGAATACTTTTTAATTTCATTAGCATAATATAGCGAAGTAAATATGATTTTCATGAACTTCGATGTGTTGACCTTCGTTAGCCCCATGCATCTCTTTAGATGTTTCTTTCCAGTGAAAGTCTCGGTTTCGTTTCTCGCAAGCGGAGCTCGTTTTCTCATTTCAAATTTTATGAGTAAAGGAAATTGCTCCATCGAACAAACGGAATGCGTGAGCAGTAAAGGTGATCTTCGCTATCTTAGTGGAGGAAGGCCTGAAACCAAATGAAAATAATTAATGGTGCTAAACTCCTGCGGGAATCCTGTATTTTACTCTGACGAAAAAAAACTGAAATCTAAGTACGCAAACGTGTGTATCCATGTCATGAAACCAGAAATTCGTTAGTTGTTCATTGGCTGAGATTCAGTGACAGAAATCAAATGTTTCCTTTATTCATAGGATGTGTGTTTATGCATTAAGTACATTGCATGAAATCTTGCGATACGCACCATATTGATGCTCCTACCTCCTCCTCAATTATGGTGGCATACCGTAATTACACTTCCTCATGAACACACAGCGTCAATTATGGTCGATCCTGTCGTGAAAAGTTGAAAGTCGCACGAGATCCGGAAGATCGAAGGAAGAACCCTACGCGGCAAGCTCGCTTTTGTGTCTACCTTAAATTCTACCTCTTTCATTTCTGCTGTGTCCGCGATCGAAGACATAGCCGGTCGTGAGGCGAAATGATGGGTGCAGAGTTATATCGTATAGTACTACGTGAGAGTGTGTAGCAATATATAGTAGATGAGATTGAGACGGGAGACCCGTGCCATAAGTACGCACATTTCAACCCCAGCTCCCATCTTGCCTCATGTCTCACTTTCGCCAACCCCCCGTGACTTTACTTCTTCCCCCCACCGTTGGTTGACGGGGAGAAGTAACTCCCTTTCACTCCCGCAAGCCGTGACCTCCGGTGCCCCGTCCTCCACGTTCTCACAATCTCACCCAGCAACCGCTTACGGCGACCCCTTTTCTTTTTCATGTATGCCTATCCTCCGTAAGCCACCCGGCGGCGGATAGAAAGGGATTTCCATAATATAATTTTATCGGGATTTTCCCGCTGCGCATCGAGTACATTTTCAAAATAAATAGCCAGCTCCTGACGTCATTCCCGGTGGATAGAACGGGCGCTGAGTTTTTTTGTTTGAAAATATGGAATGCCCGAAGGAAAACGCGAAACAAATGTGTTAGTGAAAATGTTAATCGCTGGGAGAGTTTTCCATCAAATTTGGATTATGGAAAGGGACGTTCGTATTAAATGGATGATCAGGCAGAGCTACTGTGTGTGGATGGAATTGGTATCATTGCTTACGCAAAAATACAAGTTCCTTTTCAATGAACATTTAAAAACTTCTACTATTTGAAGTCCAGAGTGAGTCAAAACATTTATTTTGCTTAATAGTACTGTTATTTCACTTTGGTCACACTTTTTCAGAATGTCATTAGATTTTCTCCATACTTCACGATTTTAGTCACCTTAATGATCGAATAGGAAAGACCGGCGCAGCCTTTGTCAAGAAGCGTAGCATCGAACGGTCCAGAAACTGGCTAGTTGATGAGAGAGGATGCGCGTAATTAGCAGACTTTCGAGATGTTGGCTGTATTTAAGGATGGTGAAAAAATAAAATGGAATAGCATTGTATGTAATCATGTTGATTGTTTTTTGTTGTAGCTATCCATTTACTTTGAATGTAAGACAATAGAGGTGAGATCCCGAGTCTCGTTTAAAACATGACGACACGTTTTCTCTCCTTATGCTTCGTGCGACGTGTTTCTACCGTTCCTGACCAACTTTGTTCGCGTAAATGTTAAATCGTGGGTACCCGAGTCAAATTTGAGGGCTGGACGAGTATTTACAGCTTTAATAAATGAGCAAGTGATCTCTCAACAACAATGAAGCCTAAGAATATTGCGTTTGACGGTTGTAAGCTAAGTGCAGGACTTAACTCACGAAGCTACTAGCCAACCACATAAAGAATAAATGTTTCATATGCAATCTACTGCATATTGCTCCAATCGGCATTGCTCTATTAGTTGAAAATATATTTTTCATCCCTGCAAAAAACTTGGAATGTCTATGTTTGATGATACTGTGGTTAATGGAGTTTTATATCAATGCTGAAATTAATATTTTTATTCACCAAAATTGGTTGCCGTTTTCCCGTCATTAGATGTTTTTCAAGGGCGAGTTTTTTAAATTTTTATTTCCCATTAATTCATGTCTCTGGGAGTTGTTTACGTCCTGCTGTGTTTATTTCTTTTTCTGCGTCGCATTCCTCCGAGGGGAGAGGGTTGTGGATGGACCCTATTCCGCAACTCCTCCATGACCACATCGTAGTCACACCGTCTCCTATCCACCATGTTTGCTTTCCCTGCTCGTGTATTGTTCTGCACCCCTCCTACTCATTTGAATCGCCCTTTTGCCACACGACCCGCCATTTCACCGCTCTCACTCACGACCTGATGACTATCTCTCTCGATGTTGACATTTTAATTTGTACCCCCCACATCCTTCATTTCAGGTTGAACACTAAACGGTTACCCAAAATCTCAATTAAGGGACTTAAAACGGAGAGACTTCACTGAAACAATTCCGTCCACGTGAGGGCGAAGGAGCTTTTTTTCGTTGGGTGAAATCTATATTCCCTTCGTTTTTCTTCAAATAATTACAAAAAGGATGTCAGTGTAGGAATGATTCTTCGCATTAGTTATGGATAATCAGTTCCTCTCTATTGAGATTTGAAAATTAAACAACTTGACTTTTCCACATATTTTTTTTATTCACTACCTTGGTTTCGTTATGGTATAACATCATGAGATCATATTGACCTGCTGATGTTGTACCATAACGAAACTAAGGTCGTGAGAATAAAAAAATACGTGGAAAAGCCAAGTTGTTAAATTATCACATTTCAATATGAAGATTTTACACAAAGTCACGCCAGAAACTGTTTTTTTTTATCCTTTCTAGTAGTTTACCGTGTCGTCAAATGCATCCTCCATCCTTCAATATCACTCCTGGTTGGACTGGAGAAAGTGCACATGGTAAAGCAAAAAAATTAAGCGAATATTTTGGCATTATCAGTATTAAATACCTCCATTCAAGTTAAATTCTCTGACTCATCTACATCTACATAATACCCCGCAAGCCGCCGCAAGGGCGTGTGGCGGGGGGTGTTAGGCCACCACCCAAAAAAAAGGAAAAAAGAAACACCGCATTCAAAACCAAAACACACATGCAAACCCCAATCCACAACAGTGCACACATTCTCTCCCGTGCTGTCAAAACGTTAACTCGGTCTTGCATTTTTGAACGTCGACGACAACCATGTATTTAAGAAAGATTAATGAAAACTTTGAGATGAAGCATAGCGTTGTACGTTTTGAAAACTTGGTCGATGCGGCTAGGAGATTGATGTAGTTTGGAAGATTCGTAGATATTGGTTGGAGGAGGATGGATAATGGACGGAAAGGAAAACAAACGAAGAAGGCATATTTGGGAGGAGAGGGGATTGTTGGCTGAAATCCAAAGGAGGCAGAAAATGTGAATTCAGAGCATTATGATTAACGATGGATTGTTGAAGATTATCATAAAAGTGGGAATCTCGGCCAGGCGAGGCAGGGTGAGGAAAAGAGTAATGGAGAGAAGTAGAGCGTTCTTGTCTAGTGGGAAAGTCTAGGGTGGCAAATTATTTCGTGTACATTTTTATATTTGTACAGCACCCCGCAAGCCACCACGAGGATAGGGAGTGATTACTCATCAGACTACTCTTGACCCAAAACGCCTTTCCCCTTAGTGCGTTCGGACAACGTTATTCTGATCCCTTATCGTTCGTGAAAAAAATAGCATTTAAAATACTCGTGTTAAAAATATTAAGTTTAATTACCTCTCGTAAGGGTAGTGGGTGTCGACCGGATAAAACGTACGTTTTTCTCCGGAAGGCGTTTCTTACTTGTAAAGAAAGCGTAGCAGCCGTTGAGAAAAGATTATACTACGCGTACTCATTAGAACAACTATTCTTCCAACCTCAAAACCAGTCGAGTCAGGTGTCCTGTGATCTTATCCACAGAAGGAAAATAAATTAGGCGTCATAGGTGTTGCGGAGATTACCGAAAAGTATAGGGACGTGAATTTCAGAAGAGTTTAACACTGCGAAAATGGCCCTTGGAACACGAAACCATATTTCCTTATGGTGAACTTTTACGGCTCAATAAAATATTATTTAACATAAACAGTCTGGAAAGGACCGTAAGAAAAGCTCAATTTATCCTTTCCGTCATTGTTAAAGAAATATTCTTCCAGTTCATGCAAAAGATTTTATCTGTAATTTAACATTTGCACCGTGAGTGATCCTCCACCTAGATCCTCTAATAAGAGTAAGTTTTATACGTTACTCAGTTTGTCATAAAAACATTTTACAAATATAGCGAATCAGTTTTATTTCAATGGGTAGCGTGTTAGGTATGGTGAGATGAGGGTTACGTGATGCGTTAGCTGATGCCCAGAAATGGAGCGGTAATCTGTTAGTCAGTGTGCCCATCCAAAGCCTGCCTTAAAAGATGGACCGAAGAAAAATAATCCAAATGTTACCCCTGCCTTAGGAATGTTCCACTGAGGTGTCAGAACACCAACAATTAAAAAAAAATTATTCGCTTTCCACATTTGCGATCACATATTGTGCGTGGAAGAAATGATTTCGTGCATCGGTTAATTCGAAAGTCTTATTTCGTTCCTCCCTTTAGTCTCGTCTCCTATTTCAGGGCGTGTGATATTATTCCCATGCAATCATCATTTTGATTGAATTTTATATTTAAGCATAAATTTCGATCAAAGAGACTCCTCTTCTAGGCCTTTCAATAATGCGAGGAATCTTACTTTCGTCCATAATAATTCTTAGCAGACCGTGTGGCATGGTTTGGCATTTTGTTTAATTTACTAATTAAATCACTCTGTTCTGCGTAACCACGGAACCCTGTGCTCGAGGTTTATTCCAGATGAGGTTTTCACTAATGCAGAAAAAAACATCTCTATTTAACTAATCCATCCTTTCGTCATTTCCCCCTTGTTCTTACATTATTTTTTTTAACGAGCTCAGTTCGCACGTGGGTGTCCATGCAGCGTTCAATCGACCGGCTTGTAGAAACGTCTTTGCCGTTAATTATAAAGAGAAGCGTTTTTTCCCCTTGTCTTCCTTTGTTGAAACGTCTTTTGTGTCCGTCGCAGGCAACCTTGGTTTAATGAACCCCGACTGCTATTCCCCGCCACCCCCAATCCCTTTTCCCTCCACCAGTGATGGCAGTAGGGGAACGGAACGTCGGAAATCACTCACTCCCCCCTATCCTCGTCTATTCTTTCTCCGACTCGTAGCGACCCTTTTCCCTCTTACCTCTTTCGCTCGTCCTCCGTTGAAATTTTCTCACCGCATCGCCTCACTTTCCTCCTAACCTCTCCACCCTGCAAACTGTCCGTCGACGAACCGTGAACGAACCTAATTCGAATTCCCCTATATCCTGTTTGTACCAAGGTGGGAGTGTAGTCGGTCCGTATATTTTCGCCCAGTGTTGTCACATTTTCTGTGCAGCTCTCTCGTTTCCTCCCCCAACACACCCGGGTTCGAGATCCTTGGGACAAGTGTAACATCGAGGCTATCTCTCTCTCTCTCTCTCTCTCTCTCTCTCTCTCTCTCTTCAGAGGCAAAGCGTTCTTCCTCATGAGAATTCATTCCGTTGCGTTCATCGTAGTGTGAAGTGACGATATTTTTGAGACTATTTCCACAAGCAAGAAACTGTTTAGTTTCAAATCGTTATAAAATTGATTTAAAATCGTACCAGAGTTTGTAACTGATGCCCTAGAATTAACAGAAGTATTTCACTGGCATATCATTTTATCTGCCTCCCGTTTTCATTAATACGGTAATTTGATGATTAAGCCTGTTATTTCAATGTCGGGAGCTTGATGTATCCTTGCATGAATGTGGTCGGTCCCAGTGGAAAATATTATTTGTCGTTGCGTATTTGTATGCTCAATGAAACATGTTCTTGTTCGATCTTGAATGTAGTAATTAATGTTTTAATTTCTCAATTGAATTTATTACTGGTTAATATGCAAATTGTGTAGTATATACAAAGTGCAAACTCAAAAGCAGAAGAAATAAAAACCAAAACCAAAAAAATAAACCCAAGAGCAGATAACACAAGTGTTATATTTTTTTTATATTTTAATGGCAACGATTTAAACGCTCTGTAAAATGTATTTGGTGCTATAAAAATGGTTTAAGTGACCGCAAACATTTTTAACCGAGCCTTTTTTTGTGACATGAAGTTCTCATTCCCATCAAACAGAAAGGATATTTATATTGGTTCACGAAACGAAGCTTTATTTTCCTCGATCCAAACCAGCTGAAAAGTTCACAAGAGGATTTTGCCATGGAATCGATAACTTTCTACGAGTAGAAAATTCATTTAATGGTTCGATGTACCTTTGAGGAGGATTTGCGAACGTTATTCAATGCATGTATAGAGTTTGGTTATTTCCCTGAATATGACACGACTGAAGAGCATCTCATTCTACCGATAACTCTCACAAAAGCTGAGTTAACCTTGAGATAGTATTTTCAATTAAGGCTCGTATTTTAAAATTTTCTACGAAAAACTCTAGTCGTGTCTCGGAGGAAATGGCGTAGAAGGATTTAAACGCTTCCCTGCGGCCATGAAAGGGATAATGGGAGAGGCTGAGCATATTAGCCCGCAGATCATGAAGGAAAATTTGCTACTTTGACCATGCAGCCTCTCTATTGATTTCTACTGCTTTGATCGCGAACTATGCGCAACATAAGAGTACGCTTCCGTCGGTTAACTCCCTTGCTTCGCACATCCTCTTAGCCTTCTTTTGTAATGTGGGGACAGAATTATTACCGTGGCGTCGTATTGCATTTTAAGTCAACTAAGACTTGATCGTTAGCGAAAATCCTGTCTTTTGTTTAAAAATGTGCCGTTCAGCACCCAGTAGTCAAGTCCCGCGGTAGCAATACCGCTTTACTTTACCTCATACCACTCTTTTTAATTAATAAGGGTGCTTTCTTATCGTGTCGCATTGGTTTTGCCGGCGACGACGTGGATGTACGTTATGTCGTAAGTCGTCAAGCTACCCGCGGAGCATAAGTTACCCATCGAGGGTCCTGGGATACGCTTGTGTTCACTCGCTAGCAATTTAGATGGCCGTGACACCTTCCATCTTTTGCATACGAGGTTCTCGTCGCCATTCTCACACGATTGAATTCGAATCCTCGAGACCATCGATCACACGGGTGAAAGTCCACTCCCTCCCTCTAACTCTCTGGACACGCAAGTATTGCTGAAGTCTACATCCCATGCCTGCACCTTCATATGTTTTGCTCTATCTAAGTGCTTTAAGCATTCGGAAAATAGATTCCGTTGAACATACGAGCTGCATTCGAATGCGGATTTGAGCTTCGTCGGATGAAAATTAGGTGTTGAAATTATATCATATTTTCAAACTATTGGAAGATTTTGGGGGAAATTTTTCTTTTGAATTTAAATGAACTTGGCGTCGCCTTCAACGGAATTCATGGGTGTAATTGTATGCGAGATTACGAGTTTGAACGTCTTTCATTGCGGTAATGGAACAAAAAAAGGCATTCGGGCGGAGGGCGTGGCCTGGCATGGGGCGTAAGCACCAGTGGGAAGGGCAAGCGATAAGGGAGAATATGGAAGAGGATGGATAGGTATTCGTCTTTATTTTGGGGTGAGATTGAGACTGTGGAGTCTCTTCTACCATATAACCCTGGAGAGGAAGGGATAAGGTAAAAAATATCCAGTAAAAACTATCAAAAAAGGAAGACTTACCATTTATGCGACTGACCTCCACCATATAAAGACAGGGCACGCAGAACATGGAAAGTAGGAAGGGGAGATTCTACTATTTCATGGACATGCAACTCATGGTCTTCGCCTCTAAAGTCACAGGTAGAGAATGTTACATACGCTGTTGACAACGGATCTTCATTTTATACACCGAGTAAGCTGTGAAGAAAATAAAAGGAGACGGAGTTTGAATCCGCGGAAAAAAATCAGTGTGCTGCTATTTGGCGACAGCTTTGTCTTTTAGTAGTATTTTCACAGAGTCGTTGTAGTATTTTCAAAGAATCTGTGAAAAAGACGGTTGTCAATGTATTAAATTGCGAAAAACCTGATGGTAGACAAAAATAAGAAAAGGTTTGTGGAATAAGTGGAATAGATAGAAGAACTGGAATGGTTTTAAAGTTTAAATATTTGGGAAGCATATTCTGTGACGATGGAGGAAGCAGAAGGAAATAATTAGCAGAAACCTCCAGGGCATTCTGTCAGAGGAAAATCCAAAATATTATTAGTTTGCGCTTCACACACATAGCCTACCTGTATGATAAGTGAACTTTCCTGGCATATTCGGCAGATATCCTTCCTTCGTTGCGGAAATTCTATAGTGTTAGGAAATCGCACAAAATTTCCGTTAATACAATTTATTGGTCTACTACTTTCACCGCAATGTAGCATCTTCAGGAATTTCCTAAAGATTCTACAAGGTAGTGAAACTAGTTGGTCCATAAATTATATTTTCTGTGGAATGAAAAGTCTGTCTTACTTTCCTAACATCATAATGGAATTGTACAAAGTTTAAATGGAAACTTTCGTGAATACGTTAAATTGGGCGTTTCCTTGCTGGGAAAGACTGCTAGTTATATCTGTAGAGGTCGGGTGTACTCCAAAAGTTACTCTTAAAATCCGTTCATTTGTGGTCGCGCTGCACGTTTAACATATTCTGTATTGATTACTCTGATTCATCAGGGTCATTCTGTAAAACATATGAACTAGAAGTTTATTTTGCGATAAAGGAAGGAGCCTATCATAAATAGTTTGAAATTTTACTAAAGTTACTTCTATTCTGAGAACTTACATTTTTCTCTTCCTTTAGCCGGAATTGATATAATTTCACACGTGTTGCGCTGCTAATTAATGTATCGTCTATCTCTAATTGGTATGGCAAATCAACTATAAAATGTAAAAAAAACTTTCATTAATTAATTATTAACCCTCTTGCTTTGAACGTGGAACTTAATTATTCCAAGCCATCCGAGGTGATTCAAAATTAAGGATTGTGTCTTAGTATTAGTTGTAAAATGACTGAGATAAAATGTGAATACTGTTCTTTAGTCTTTCAAAAACCGTAAGAAGAGTGGTAAAATGAAATGGCCCATTAGCCCAGACGTTGGCCACGGTTTCACATTCTCATTAAAGCGAGCAGAACACTAATTACTAGTCCTGCTATGGTCTCGCTGCTTCTCTGCTTGGTTCTCTTCTCAGCTAGCCTCTTCCTCCATTCAACGTAACGCCTCCCCTCCCTTGAGTCTTGAGCACCCGTTTCACGTATTACATACTCGTGATTTCGCCTTTTATTGTGCCTCCTTCCGGCATTTTTAATGTCATTGTTCCTCACAATTATGTTCCCCTTCAAGGTCTGTCGAGTTTGTGGTTATCATTGAAATGGTCTTTTCCGAGGAAAGCTTTGTTCAGCTCTTTGCCAGCACTGTCTCAGTGAATATAATATCGAAAATTAAATGAAAATGCGTTTTTTTTGTGCTGGAGAGAGAAATGTTTTCGGCCAATTTGAGTTCGTAATGCGAACGAACGAAGAAGGAGCACTTGCCTCAATAAGTGATCAGGAATGTACGAATAGGTGCAGATTACCCACGAACCCTAATTAAGGCATAATTCAGCTCTTAAGTGAGCATAGCAGTAGTAGGCTTGATACAGTCCGTTATTTCCCAGGATATGGAGCAAAGTGTGGTTTGGTTCGGAAACCTGGCCTTGGATAAAGAATGAATAGATCTGTTTGTGAAGTTCTTATACTAGATACTAGTAAAAGCTGTATCGTAAAGCATATAAAGTATAACTTAGATTATCAGAAAGCATTAATGTTAAGTTGCATAAACAAGGGGAGGACAATCGTAGGACCAAAAGAAAATGTTTACGTATTTCGACATTATATAAAAAATGCTACATCAATAAAAACATTAGCAGAAAAATTCGTTATATTAAGAAATATTTGCGACGAGGAATAGCTATATAACCTGGATACTTTAGTAAATATGTAAAGAAAACTTAAGTGAAGACTTGATGTGCAATAAAGCGAATAATTCTATGCTTCAGAAAAATGGCATTTGAAGAAAAAAGGTACACACCGTACTGTGCTCCTAAACCCCGACTTTCATGACACAAAATATTCTTTAACCACATGCTACATAAACAATTTCATTCTTTGGGGTAGCATACTCTCCACCTCTCTTTCCCAACATTCTCCCCTTTATTACCGTCTTCACCCTCTCAATATCTCCCGCCTCCTTGAAATTTCTCCAAACATCCGTCTCTCTTCCCCTACCATGCGTAGAACTTCATCGTTGGTTTTCTTTCTGTCTATTTTATCTTCTCCACACCAAAATCTCCAAGGGCCCCAATCTACATTATCCTTTTATCTCAACGACCAAGCTTCCCAAAGCTACAGAACTACGTACATTTGAAGTAGATGGAATGATGGAAATAATGAACATGAAATAAAGGACTATTGATAAAGAATTTTTGAAAATACGAGTAAGATTGAGGAAGAGGTAGTTGTGGGGTAAACTCGGAGAAAGGACAAAAAGTAGATTAAAGAGTGATAGAATGTGAAGCATTGTAAAGGGAGAGTAGTAGTAGATTTAGGGGAGGCGACTGACAGCTGAGGTCATTTGCGCCATAAGGGATGGAAAGGAAAGGATGAAGGGTGGAGAGAAACCCGGCGTCGGCATCAGCCGACTCTTAATCAAAGGCGCCACTTGGTCCGCAGCTTAATGTCTCATTCGACGGATGGTGTACTCACACAAAGTGCCCTCCACAAAGCACCTCAAAAGTAGGGATCGAGATACTAATGAAAAATATCTGCCAACTCATGGATTCGAACCCGGACCCTCCCGGGTGGGAAGCCAGTGCGTTAGCAACCGTACCATCCCGATCCCTCAAAAGAAGAAAAATATGAGGTAAACGGGCAAGTTGAATTAGCATTTTGCACGAAATTACGTAGAGTAGAATGTATAAGGTAGTGAAGAAGGAAGTATTATAGACGTTAAGGTTTATGTTAGCGTCATCAAAATAAGAAGTGTCTCATAAGAGGTACTCATTGTTTTGGCTAGGTGGTAACAAGCATAACAGTAAAATCAACTTCAAAAAGAGTTTAAAAAGTATTATAAATTGAGATATATTTAAACATTTATTCCTACTCTATTAAAATTTGATCTATTGATTTGAAATTTTCCTTTAAATTGAAAGAAGTTTCAGCCGATGACGAAAGTACATTTTAGCAATGGGCTCAACAAAACTGTTGTTTGACCTATTCCACTCTTCGGCCCTTCTATGACAGTAGAAGAAATTTCTTCGGTTCGTTCTCTGCTTGGCAGGCTCAGTTTTCAATTGTGGCATATTCGTGACAAATAGATTGGGTTATTTATCCTCTCAAAAATATCAACCCAGGAGTGTTCAACCCAACTCGTAAATCGATGACCTTCACCTTAAATCCGATGTTGTTCTCCATCATAAAGAAATCCCAATCTTTTTGCACATCTCATTCACGCTGAATTTTGTTCAATGCAGTTCTTTGGTTATCGTAATACCATTTTAAAAATATTCTGAGGGCCGTCTAAAGCCCATCCCTACAAAAGATATATATGTGAAAATATATTTATAGATATGTATAAACCATAAACACAGCAATCAACCCGAAGGTCGGTTTAGTAGGTGATGGTAGAGCTCACCCATGTACCAAGCCAGACGGCGTGTGAATATTTCCCTTTCCCTGTGCCGGTTATGGTTTCCCAGGAAGATCTGGTACCTGAAAAATCAACAAGCTGCAGGTGTCCAAAGTGCCTTGCCCGGGAATCGAACCCGGGACCCTCCGGTAAGCAGTCTAACGCTCTACCCACTAGACCATCGCAACCCACATAGATATGTATATTTAAATATAAATATATATATATTTATATTTTGTAGGTTGCTGGATTGGGTTTTGTTTGGAGTTACAAAATGTTTATTTGTTAGTTGTGTCCATCCAAAAACCTACCTTAACCGGTAGTTTACCTAATAAAACATGGAAATATCTACCTGTATACAGGGAACTCCTGTATACTATAATTTTAGTCTTCCAGGAAGAGGATAAAAAAATGTCCCCGAATTCGCCTTACTGCTCAAAATTAAAAAGTTTTCATTCTTCGTGTTCAGACTTGTCTCTGACTTTCACTTCATTGTTTTGTAGTTAGATTGACCGGTGCCTAATCACGTTGTAGGATGCACAAGGCTGTCCGATAATGCATTTAAACCTTCAAGCTTTGAAGCTGACAAATACCCCACTCACTAAGCCAACCAGACTGAAGAGGACATGTAAGTCTGTTGTCTTACCCCTAATAGTAGTGCTTCGGTAGTCGCAAACATGTGAAGGAGAGGGCGCCTTCGCGTCATTCTGTTGTTAGTCGATCAGGTGTTTGTGTTGTTCATTAGATATCTGGTAAATGAAGGGCTCATTACCCTCGAGTGTCTCGGAATAGTGTTACGGGGTCAATGCCGCAAGATACGGGAGCACAGTATCACCTCAAGTTGAGGCAGTTTATCTTATGTAATCCTTAGATGCGGTACTTAGTGAAGTGTGCTGCATACGATGTCGTATTTGAAGACAGATATACGTATAAACAATGGACGTATAAATAATGGATATTTTCGTTATTTACTTTTTCATGAGTCTCCATCATGTAACCGTAGCTATTAGCTGTTCACATACTGTTCCTTCCTATTTCACATTTTTGTTAGTTCCATGTAGCGTATCTTTTCCTTCAAATTTAGGTAGTGGAGCTCGATTTGGCGAGAAATTGGATGCATCCTATAAGGTTATTGTCGTAACTATTGGTACATTATGAGCCAACCTCCCATCTTCAATGTAGGAAATTCTTCGTACGAAAGTTGGAGTTGAAATTGTATTAAAGATGGTTCCCATTAGAGATGCTATTCCTTTGAGTTATCTACTGTTGAGTTATCTAGATGTTGGTCAGCTAGACAACAGGCTGTGTATATGGTGGCTGAGATTTTCAATAATGTATAAAAGAAATATATGCAAATAATGCGCCATTATGCTGAGCTGTATTAGTTAATAAACATGTAAAAACCCCGCAATATCAAATAGTTCTTACCCAGCACTATTTCAGCTCAATTAAAGCCACTCAGGGAAACAACGAAATATAGTTCACGTAACTGAAAAATAAAATGGCAAACACGTATCAGCTGAAATTGGATGAACTGTAAAAATAATATGTGTAACAGAATATGTCTCAGAAATATGGACCAACGCGGAGTGAATCCCGGAAGACTTTGATCTTCAACAACGTCACACCGCGGATGTCGCAAGTATAAATAATGACAAATTCAACTATTGGAAAGTAACTCAAGACACGTGTAATTACAAAAGTTGGCGGAATATGAAATCCTTACGAGTTCAATTGCTCAGAGTGAATTGAGCTCAGATTGGTGGTAATAAGCACAGAAAAATATATTTAGTACACAAAATAAAATGTCATAAATTCGTTATCACGTACATATTTCAGACAAAAAAGGTTCTCAACGGGTATTTGCAGAGGCTCTACTGAGTGATTCGTCTTACACAAATCCAGGCGTGCTTTAAGGACTCGTTCCATTAATTATCATTCCCAGTAATGTATGGCATCTCAAGCATTTTTCTCTTTAAGAGCGGGTTTCCCCGTTTTTTGCGGCTTTCCATTGTTTTCTTTTCAGCTGTGATCTCATGCTTCAAATATTCCCCTTTCCCCTTTCGTGACTTCCCTGCGTATTCTAGACGTAGTTGTGTAACAATAAGGCAAAACGCTCATATTCTCTATATTTGTCTCCAACAGGAAATTTAAATGGAAACAAAGACGATGCAGTTTTAAAAATCTTAAGTTTCACCTACATGAAAATGAATAATTAATAATTGAAATATTTTCCTACTTGCACACGAATATATTATTAAATATAGTATTTTCCTACATCTTTGTATCGGAAAACAGACTATGTGCTCAGAATTTGTGTATGATTTAGCGCAAATCAAACATTTTTCATCGTGAATTCATAATCACGTGTTGTAAATCTCGTACATAAATGGTGTGTATAAAAGTATAGGGAAAAGTTTCGGAAAAGTAAATTTATTTTATACATTGCTACAATGCCTCTAAATTCTTCAAGTACATCCCTTGAGCATCGAAACACATGCTTTTCCACAACGCGAAGGCTCCCTGGTAGGCGGATTCCGTAAGGTCGTTAAGGGTACGCGTGCAAGCTTCTATGACGGCACTTAGGGTTCCAATGGTGGTGTCCTTTGAGGGGGGATTTCACTTTTGAGAATAGGAATCAGTCTGCTGGTGCCACGTTGGGAATGTAAGGGTGTTGGGGAATCGTCGCGATGCCGTTGTAGATGCCCAATCTGCCCTTGGTCATCCGTCAGGACCTTCTGGACGAGTTAAGCTCAGATCTTTTGTATCGCCAAATTTCCTGGGATAATGGTGTGCACAATCATATTATGAATGTCAAAACGATCTGCGATCATGCTAACACTTAGCCGACGGTCTGAATTCAGCACTTCAAGCAATCGAGGAAAAAAATTGTTGCCGATAATTTTTATACAAACCTTGTAATAAAGGTAGGTTTTGGATTGTACCCAATCACTTTTATTAATTCATTGCTGTTGAGGGCTGTATTTAAGGGGAGAATATTCTCCCTATGCACATCCTAGCGCCTATAATCTAATTTAATCCTCTTGCCTCAAGGATCGCTTTTCATATTAAAGTCTTTGCATTACAATTTGCGTCTTTGCATTACTATGTACATATCATAATTTACCATTTTCTTGTAAATACTTATTTCGCTAATATAATTCATTTTTGCTTTCCCTATTAGTGCTCCCAATTTCCCCCAACATACTGCCAAAATATAGCGTTCTATCTCCTCTCCTCCTTCCTACTTTCATGGTTAAATTATTGTAAAAGAATGATGGCTAGAAATAAATCGCACCCCTGTAGAATTCACACTCCCTATATTCATCTACATATACATAACACCCCGCAAGCCGCCGCAAGGGCGTAGGGCTGGGGGTGTTAGGTCACCACTCAAAAAAGGGAAAAAATAAAAACCGCATTCAAAACCAACACATATGTGTGTGTCGGATGCATCAGAAATTTATTCTGTAGAACATGTGGGTTTAAAGAAGAAAATAACGTGCCTGGGAACAATGTTGTTTATCCTAAGCGTGTTTTAGTAGCAATAGAAAATTATATAAGCTTTCAAATAGGAGGTCATTAACTGGAGCAGGTGGAACTGTACCTATAAATTAGAAGTGTTTTGGCCATTGATGTTCAGAGTAGTCGGGTAATTAGAAGAAGAATTGCCTTTGGCAAATAAGTTTTCACATGGCGGAGAGTGTTGATAACAGGAATGTTGAGGAACGATGTTCATCTACATCTCCATAAATACCTCGCAATCCGTAAAAAATGTGCGTGGCAGAGGGTGCCGGCACCAAGTGGGGTGGATAAGGGATAACGGAGAGAAATGGTGTTTAAATGGAGAAAATATTTATTGAAAAAAAAAACGAAAAAACGTGCCAATCCATCTACATGCTGGTGGAAAAAATAGTTCCAAACAAGTGGTAATTTCACCCTCTAAAAAAGTTATTTGCTTTACGAAAAATGAGGGAATAAAACTTTACCGCAACCGTTTATGCGAACCCGTACGATATACTTCCACCCTACCAAGACAAGTCATACAGAACTGAAATGTTAAGATAGTGAATACTTTGCATGGAGCGTGGTTTTGTACTGCGAGGAAACATGGCCTTTGAAGCAAGGTGATTGGCGTAGATAAGAGGTTTTTTTGAGATGTGGGATGGAAAAGAATGGAAAAGATAAAATGGACGGAAGGAAAACATGTAAACCGTGGCGGGGGTGGCTAGGAGATTGTTGGGATGAATCCAAAGGTGGCAGGAGTGGTTGATGCTGAGCAATTTGATTGGAGGTTAAAGACTATGATAGATGGGAGTTTAGGGAAACGAGGAAGGGGGAAGCAAATGATAGTTATTGTGGGCGGAATGAAAGGAGGTAGAAAGTATGCGGAATTGAAGAAGGATTTATTGCACTGTCAGTTTGCAAGCTGGGTTTTGTCAGGTGAAACTTAAAAATGTTTGTGTATCAATCTCTGTCCATCCAAAACCTTCCCTATGCGCTGAACTACCTAATAATTATAACAGAAAACTAAAACCCGCTTAATGGGTGTCTCGAAGAATACTCCATTTTCGGGTGATTATTTCCCATAAATATATCGATCGAGGTATGAAGCATGGGTGTGGATCAGCAATGGCGATATCATGCCGTAGTAGTTTTAGGTACTCATTGTCCTTATTTCATCCCTCGCTATTACTTCAAGGCCGTATGATGATTTCCCCGGAGATGTTCCCCTCTAGTCAGCCCGCTTTCGTTTCCCCATACTTCTACCCTATTATAGAGCGTTAAAGAATTTAAACGTAAAACTTCCATCGAGAGGGAAGAAGTCTTGCCTAGCACTCTGCGTGAGACGTCCCCAAACTTGGGTGATTTCACGGGAAGGTAAAGTTAATGACATAATGATTATAATGTATGTAGACCATGAAATCACAATGTCAATTGTCCCTAAAATTTTTGTCCTGTATTTTTCGTATTATACACTTGTAATTACTTGTATATTTGCTTTTTATATTATTTTTATGATAATAGTTCATCATCGTTCCGTTAGATAGAGGTAGTTGAGGGTAGAGTTATATTGTTGCCTTCCGATCTTGTAATCCCGTTGTATGAAGTCGATAAAATAGGGAGTTTTCGTAAAAGTTTTATTCGCATAATTTATTGTACAGTTATTTGATTTAATGTTATATTGTCAGATTAATATGTACTTTTATTTGATGCAGGTTTCAATGTTTTGAAACTAATATTATTCCATCAGCAGCTGCTGCAAGTTGAATCATGTTCTTTTCGCCTACGACAATGATGGAGGTAACACGCGACGCTAAATCGAAATATTGTTTTCATCTGAAAAAAACCTCCGGCCTAGACTTAAGCAATACGACATAAAGCTTGTGGGGAAGCAATTCTTCCCGATAGCTCAGCTGTAAGAGGACTAAACATGTTTAAAGAGGGAGACATTCAAATTTAAAGTGGAACCGGCGCTTTACTATTACGGTAAACAAAACACATAAAATAAACTTAAGGTGAACATCCACTCCGCCATTTAAAAGTAATATCATCCGATTACGTTGAGAGATCTATCAGAAGTAATGGAAACTTCATTGGGAGCCACCTTAAGTTTGTAACGGAAAAATTACACATAAGACGCATTAGTGTTCCGCGAAATCGCGATTGTCTCTCGCAAATTAAAATAAGCTTTTTCTCATCTCACCTACAGACCAGACCTTGCACTTTGTCACGTTTTCATGTTCCCCAAAGTGAAGAAACAGCGTTGTGGAAAGCGATTTTCATCATCTTAGTTACGATGGATGAATTGAACATGTTTCAAATTGTAATTGATGCCGCTGACAGAATACTGTAGTCAAATCAATTAAACTTGTACCGCATACACATTTGTAAAAAACTAACCATAATTTATGTTTATGTTAAATTTTTGTGCAATAAATTATGAGAATTCTTAAATTACTCTTTCTTCAACAGCCCTCGTAGTTCTGGACAAAGTTGTATCCCTTACTTCACGTATTTCAACCTGGGGCATCTTCCTCTGTCATTCCTCCCTTCCATAATTCACTAGAATTACTCACTAACTTGTTGAGCCTTAACATATTTCATTAATGCCCCTCTTCTTGTATTTTCCAGAGTATAATTCCCCCTACAACATTCTCGAAGGATTATTACGAGCGTTACCCTCTCGATCTATCCATTGAACCGTCGTTATCCTTATGAAGCACCATACTTATCGCCATAGCTATGAAATCCTCTTATCTGTTACTGTGCTTTGTCCCGATTTCAAAAAAAGTAAACTCATCGTATTCGATACTCGTGGGTTAAAACTCCTAGTTGGATATTAACGCAAAATGGCAGTGTTTGTAAAAGTTCATATGTTGTCTAACGAGCAATCCATTTTCCATTGTAGGGAGCTTAAGACAAGACTCGTAAAAACTCTGATATGAAACGTAGCTATGTACGGCGCGGAAACCTGGTCGCTGAAGCAGGAGGATAGACGTAGATTGGAGGCTTTTGAAATGTGGGTGGGGAGAAGAATGGAGAAGGTGAAATGGACCGAGAGGAAAACAAATGAGGAAGTACTGGAGATGGTGAGTGAGGAGAGCGGTTTGTTGGGAGACATCCTATGGCGGCAGGAAAAATGAATGAAAGGCATATTAAGCGGCAGTGGGATTTTGAAGAAGGGAATAGAGGGGAGAATGTTAGGCAAACGAGGAAAGAGCAGGGACAGGATAGGGATGTTGGACGGGATGAAGGGAGGAAGGAAGTACACAGAGATGAAGAGAGACCTGATGTAGAGTAGGTTGCTGGATTGTGTTTCGTTGGGAGTCGTAAGATATTTATTTGATAGTTGTGTCCATCCAAAAACCTACCTTAACTGGTAGATTACCCTTTTATAATAATCAGGCTTAGTAATATAATTCACTCGTGAGAATGTTGACTTGATTTGATTCTTTTGTTCCACCACTCATGTGTGTGGTCTGATTTTTGTTGCTGTTGTAAAGTGTTTAAGGTAAATTTGTTTTTAAGAGAATTTATGTCGACATTTTGTGGTTTATGTGTATTAATGTCAAATTCAGTGAATATCCGTTTAACAATGAATACTCTTAATTTTACTTTGTGGTGGTACTTGAAATATAATGCAAGGAGTAATTTCCCGGACCAAAACATTAGTAAAGGTTTTCAAATCTAAAATAACAGTAGAGGACAAATTAAAAACAAAAAACTTTTTCTGTAAAAGCGAAAGTGCTATTTTTTCTTTATCCGGTCATTTTCGTATCTGTCAAAATTGTGTGCATTGTTTGATCGAAATAATTTCTGTTTGGAAGAAGAATTATGAGATTTAACTCAGAGTATCACTGCTAAATACAGAGATTAAAACTTAAGCTTTTTGTCCCGCTCAGATATAACTTGCTGTAGTGTCCGGTGTCAGGTCGTGTCTTTTTTGAGGGCAGGTAAGTAAATCTATTTTTGCACAATTGCGTAGCCTGTGTCATTTCGAAACCCACCTAAACCAGACGAATACCAATGCAAATAATAATGTTACGCTAATTTATGAACTAACGTTATTTGGTAGCCGTTGGCTTCGTTTTACACTCTTCGAGCAATGGTGCCGACTGCCAGTGTTTTATTATGTTTCCGTTGAATTTATAGGACGGGATTATTTGTACATTTATTAAATCAGTTACTTTTTCATGTTCATTTCTCGCTTTTTGAAATATCGCTTTGAATAAAGCCATGAAAATTCGCACAGGTCTAGGCTCTTGGGATTTTTGTAGAATGATCCTTATCAATTCCAAGAAACTGCGGGAGATGTCGCAGCAGTAGCTTTTAACGGAGTCATCCGCTAATATGCATCTCAATCCAACAATTTCGGAGTGTGAAGATCAATCGCCTTGACCGGAATTCGAACCCGGGTCCCTCGATGTCCGGCCGAGTATTTTAGCCAGTTAAGCTATTGAGGCGTCCTCTTAATCTCTGAAATTTTGGTACAATTGGTACGTACCATTACAGAGTTTTAAGAGAACGCCTCGATAACTTTACTGGCTAAAGCACAAGGACGTCGGGGGATCCGGGTTCGAATCTCGATCAAGACGAATGATTTTGACTCTGAAACTGTTGCATTGATCCTTATCTATGGTTAACTGGACCTATTTTGCATTCTTCTCGTGAAATCTTTGAGTACTTGTGCTTACTATTTTTCAAGAGTTCTTCAAATGTATGTGAATTTTAATTCTTGCTTCGGCTGCTGTGGTAATTGGTGAAGGGCCCAGTGAGGAGTAATTTTCGCTTTTGATACACAACAAAGCACCTTCATGTTCTGAGAGACATCGGAACAAAAATTCATAAATATCTGTTTTTTTCGTATTTCAGTGTACATAAAGATCGCCATGTGCACTCTGCTACAAGGTTAACGCCCAGTATAAGGGCCAGTTTGATATTCAGCACTACGTAATGGGAAAACAAAGTATGGCTTGTCTAGTTTTTCGTATAGTCTATCGCTACCCATGTATGGGGTGGTTTATTAGATTAGAGCTCTATCTTCGAGGAATATACTTTGGTTCCATTTTTTTTATTTGGTCATGTTTTCAAACTCTTGGATAAAATGAAATTACAACACTTTGACAAACCTGTTTTCTGGCTTGTCTCAGGATTGATGAAGCAAGAAAATGTCTTTTTTCAGCTTAAAAATGTACTTTAGGTATATTAAAATATCTCATTTCTGATTTAAATTAGAAATGAATGGCAAGAGGGTGTAAAAAATATATTTTGGCGAAGATTTTCTTCGTAAAAGTCAACTTCGGAGTCATTGATTTGGAATTAATAAATATATTTAGGTTTGGATGAAATATTTTCAGCCTAAAATGTCGGCCGGCCACCCTTCTGTTCTCAAAGGGCTGCAGGGACTGTTAGTGACTAATCTTCTCTCAACTTAGGGAGTGTCTTAGGTGTGCCCAAGTATGGGAAGGGCGCGATAAATTTTGACAGAGAGAGACTCATGAGGGACTCAAAGAGCCGAGGGGTGATCATTAATGCCCGGCCCAAGTGTCCCTCTACCTGGGATGCTTTAATCATCCTGGCCGAAACGGGATGGCACCGTAGGGAAACGGGAGGCCGATTTCTTTGCCCCTCGACTTACACGCCCTTGGGGTGAATGAAGTCTCCATGCGTGCTTTGGGATTGGGTCGGGGCTGGGGTGAGGGAGAATGATTCTCACCCTTCGAAATAGTGGAGCTCATACGAGTCGGAAGGATACCTCGACCTTTCCTCCGTCTCTTGGATTGTCCAGTTTCCTTGGGTTCCTCTCGTGCCGCTTTTGAGGCGAATGGTTAATATTGTATTTGAGTCTGGAAGTTTCACGAAACCTTTATTTTAATTACTCATATTATCAAAACGATGAAGCCACCTACATTCACTCATCCGCATCTCCACGATACCCAAAAAGTCCCGCAAGGACTTACGGCGGAAATTGTTAGGGCACCGGCCTTTCGTGCATAAATATTCACTTAAACATGAATATAAATACATATTTTCGCATACATTATCACACGTACATATAAAACACATCTATCACACGCCCATATATGTCACACAATAATGTGTGTGTGTTCGAGTTAATTTTTCAAATTTTCTTTTCGAATCGGGAAAGCAGTTTCAGTTATTTTCTCGATTTTATTTTGGTTATGTCGTGCGAGTACTTGAGTTTGTCAGTGATGGTGTCTTTTTTTTGACCCTTGTGTGTCAATATGTCAGTTCAACGTGGGACCATAATAATATCCGTGATATCACTAATAAACTCGGTTGTAATCCAGCCTTTCTGGTGATAAAGTGATCTTAATCACCTTATGAGGCACCAGTCTCCTAATTTTTGGTCAAGACAAGGTATGCCTTGCCATTAAAAGCAATGTGCTGTCTAGGCGTCCCAAGCTATTTTGACCGCACTTTGTGATGTAGAGTTCAACCCTGTCGATAAGGTAACCCCACTCGCTCTTTGAATTGGCCTTTTGGACAGTCAGGTAGTCGAGAATGGAGTAATATCCTTTCCGAAACGACGAGATGGTGGGTGGTCCTCGCTATCGGAAGGCAGAATCTGTTGGGTAGGCCATCCCCCTGGAGCGCTGAATACGCTCCCTAGTGAAACATCGCCTTTTATCAGCACCATAGAGGTAAACAAATGGAAGGGAAAGTGACTTGCAGGGGAAAACTTGGGAGGCTCGTAGTGTGAATGACCCGGATCCAACCTGTGTCGTCTCGTAACATACTTTTCGTCCCAATTCGACCGGCGATTGCGTTTGCATCTTGAGAGTTGTTTCATGAGATCTTTTGATCAATCGCAAACTATAGAAGGAAAAGTCATTCTTCAGCGATAGCGAGCAAGATTAAAGAAACCACAGCAGAGAGACAAATTGGATGCTGAAGCAAAAAGTCTTCATTGATTTGTCAAGCCACAGGTGGCGAATGAAAATGACATCGTGAAGCATCCACTTAAACTGAAGTGTCAGTTTTGCTCCGTGCGAGTGAAAAGCTATTCCACTGTCCGCTTTGTATCTCTCGAGTGCCTTGTGGTGAAGTTGGCTGCACGCAATATTCAAAGGGAAAAGTTGGTAATGGATTCATTTACTACTCGTAAAAGGAGGAGTCACCCGGCGAAACTTACCATTACTACCACCCACATGCAGAGGGCCAAAAATCATGCTCAAAATCTGCCAGGTCTAAATTTTCCTGGTGTGTTGCTCATTTCCATTATGTTCTCCTAGGTATTTTTCCTCTTGGCAGCTGAATGGAAATGATGCTAGTCTTTTATGATAATGACCCCTGGACTTTGGAAAATACTATTGATGATGTAGTCTCCACACAGTTTATGAATGATCTTTCTAAATAAGGAAATTTGATCGCCAAAACCATGTACCAAATTATTAGTTGCCAAATAAATTCGTAAAATATTTAAATTGTTGTAGATTACATTAATTTGTGGTGCATGCAATACAGGGTTCGTCCGGAAAAAAAGTGTACTTAGCTCAGGGAAAAAATTTATTACACTTTTACATATCTTGAGCTAATATTCCTCAAAATAGGACACTTTTGAGTCGATACACTTGTTCCAGCGGCGTTCCCATTCCTGGAACGCTCCCGCGAAGGCATCATCGGGACCCTCTCGAAGACACGTCGTCACGGCCTCTTTGACGGCGTCCAAAGTCCCGTATCGCGTTCCTTTCAAACTCCTTTTTATCTTCGGGAACAGAAAGAAGTCCGGTGGTGCCAAGTCCGGGCTGTAGGGCGGGTGCGGCAGCGTTGCCACGCCGTGCTTGGCCAAGAAGTCCGACACGACAAGCGCGGTGTGAGACGGCGAATTGTCGCTCAGGTTGTCAGTCATGCGGTTGATCGCTGGCCGGACGCGGGCGACTCGTTTTCGAAGCCTGTCGAGCACTTGGACGTAAAATGCAGCATTTACAGTTTGTCGTTCAGGTACAAATTCGTAGTGGACGACTCCTCTTTTGTCAAAAAAGGCAATGAGCATCATAAACTTATTTTCCGGAAGAACCCTGTAAGTAACAAGAACTAAAAATAAGGACTAAATAAAATATTTACCAAATTCGTATCAAATGTATGCATTACCCTATCGCGTCTGAAAACAGTCCCTTCTCCTGCCATGCCTTGAACTTCATTATTGGTTTTCCTTACTGTCCATGAAAACCGTAAAAAAACTACGCTCCCCGTTAAACTTTGCATCAGTCTTTTCTTTACATCTCTCCCTTAAGGTGCCTGTCATCAACACCCGCTTCTTCCACAAACGCTTCTTTTGTGACACGATTCTTATTACAATATCCCCACCACTCTATCCATATTCATCCATAACACTTACCAAAGAGATGAACTGTTTTATCTGTTCAGGTACATTACCCCAACTTCAGTGTTTTTCCAAGCGTTTCTTTTTCTTGAAATCTCTCACTTTTAGTTTTCTCGTGATTTATTCTCAGCCTATATGAATCGCACTGATTATTCTATGTGCTAAGAAACGAATCAATATAAATACTAGTGTATGGACATCTGCCATTTTTCCTGTCACTGACCCTCATCATTAACATACTATATTTCAAAGGAGTCTTCGGGTTATCCTCAAATTTCCGTGGAATTTCAGTGAAACTCTCAGGAATTTGTATCTCATGCTGACCTCGGTATTTCGGCTTGGTATTTCTCAAAACCGAGCTTTAGATCGATATCCTGGAAATGTCGTAATTGGTTTTTTGGACCCCTACTCTTAAGGGTTCTATGAGGAGCTATCCCATGAAGGGCTTTTGTAACGCTACGCTTAGGTGTCTTGTATTCCACCAAATGAATCAATAACAATAAACTTATCCGCTTGTAAAAAGCTTTATCACAATATTACTGATATTATCAAAGTGAAAATTATAATAAAATAATTTGTATAAAATTTAACTGGGTTAAACGTGTAAAATATTATCACAGGCTACCGCTGATGTCATATAACTACTTAGGGAAACGTCAATTTAGTTTAGAAAGGGTAGGGGTACGGGTGATGTCATATTACTGAGATAACTGATAGCGCTGATTATAGCATTGACCATAACTTGATTGTGGTAACCTGAACGTATTTATTTAGCATCGTGGATTTCGAGAAGACTTTCAACAGAATTATGTACGCGAATGAAGGTATTCATGAAAATAGGAGTTGTCCGCAGGGATGAAACCGAAACCTTTAAATGATTTAGGCTGCAGAAGTTGGGTTTCGGATGAAGAATCAGTATGGTCGGTGATAGATGGGATATCGCAGGAATGCACTTTATAAGGACTGATTTCCAGCGTATACGTGGAATATTTCGAAAGAGAGTTAAGGGAAGGATTGGAGATAAGAATGGAATTAGGTAGAGACATGATGAAGACAGATTTGCTTATGATTACGCTTCAGATAGAAATCATTCAAGGGTTTGTAATAATTGTGGTATTCTTCTTGGTTAATGGTGCAGTGGAGGACCCTTATGTTGATACCACGAAGTCATCGGTCGCAATGAATTGACTTATTATCCTGATTGATCACAGCAAGGACTCTTTTGTAGTAGCTCTCCGAGCCAATATCCTATTAGCTGTAATTCTTTTCATCCCACGTACATACGAGTTTTCTTCGTAGTTTCTTCGTTTTACTCGTAGTTTCTTCGCTCGGTCGACTTGCATCGCCTATTTCCTATGATTCGTCTTTGGCTATTTGCTGTAATTCTTGTCTTCCATGTTTTTTACCGTTTACACAAACCCTCAAGCTACCACAAATACATGTGGCGTGGGGCGTTAGAACACTAAGTTTTAGTATATATACAGTAACATATATTTAATTATTTTTTGAAAAAAAATATAATATATATACACGTATACATTTTCCACATTAATAGATAAACACACGTGGACCCACACGCACGTATACCTATGTACAGCTTGCAAAAATGATGTGATCGAACGTGTTAAAATGATCTTTTTCCCCGTTGGTTCAATCTGCCATGTTTTCCTCTTGTACTGATGTCCTCTGGATTCTCTGTTCACATAATGACGGAAGTACTTCATTTGCTTCTCGATTATTCTCCATTATTTTTTAATTAATTTTTTATAATATTGCATAGCCATCGTTTCCGCTCTAATTTTTCTCCACTATTACTGTCACCCATTTCTCTAAGCTTCAGGAAAGTAACCTCCATATATAATTATTTATGAAACCATTTCCTTACGTCCTGGTCCATCGTGTTTGTCGGCGGCAGTTGTGTCTTTTGATTGGAAAAAACCCTGATAAGATTCCGCCGACCTTCCATTTCGTTTGAAATCTTGGTCTTTTGGCTAGGAACTACCACTACGCTATGTTTCTTCCCTCCCAACATTACGCAACTTCTCCGGAGTAAACGGTGTGTGATGAAAGACCCTTGCTGTTTTAAATGCTAAGTGAGCTTTTGATTTTCCTTCCGTCCCCAATAAATCTTCGCAATGACGTCCGTTCTCTCATCGACGGAATAAACGTCCCCGGTTAATGGGGTTGTATTCCAACTAAGACGATTTGTTCCTCTCGTTGCACCCAAAGATGAGTTCTTTCCTCGTAGAAGAGCAAAAAATGAACGAGTTTTTTTATAATAGGGTCTCCTGGCTGTTTTATACGTATCCCCGTTGTGTCTGCTTTTGCGAGCGAGAATTTTTTATACGTAGCAGCGCCAATAATTTGGTCCCCGCCAATTTTGAGCTCCTTGCCAGGCCGTAGAGAATAAACCTTGCCTTTTGTTCTCTCCCGTTTGTTTCTCCTCGTGCTTTCTTCAGTAGCCCTTTCCTTTTCCTTTACACACACGCACGAACAATCCCTCGCACAAATACGCACACTCACGCGCACATAGCTCGTACATTTAATATTTATGTGGGGACCTAGCATGGGGACTGTTCTATATATCTTTTGGGTATTGGCTCCTCGCCAGAGGTCCAACCCTTCTCATCCATACTTTGCAGATTTAGAGATTCGGACATTGCTCCTCTCTCTCACACACACCCACTCCCTCTCTCCCCTTCACTGTAAATCCTCGATATTGAGTGGATTCCCCAGACTTCTACTTAAAACGTCTGTAGTGAATTTCGATTGGTCGACCAGGTCTTTGCTCTTGAACGTTCGATCCTTTTTTTTTGCTCGTTGCGCCAAATTGCATTCGGCCGAAATTCACGAATTGATTGAATTCAGTCTATCTAAGCGAGCCGCGGTGGAGCGTCATCTTACAGCAACTATGAAACGGTCTGTTCTCCATTTAATGTGCGACGCATTGTCGCACAATAAATTGAGCAATCAATCACGTTGTCCTTATTCCATCTTCAGGTAAACGATGAAGTGATTATGCACATGTGTATAACGTTAAGACCTTGGAGCACGTTTCGTGGGCTGGAAGTAAAAGTTCCGCATTCGTATACGCTTTTATTTACGTTAAAAATAAGGCACGCCTAACATTCTTCTGATTTTTGAGATCTTCACGCTTCATTAGCTCTGCGAAAGGTTAAAAATCATTGCAGAGAAATTTTATCGGGAGTTGATGAGTATAAAATGTGAATCTTACCCAAAATCCAATTGCAAACAGATTTTGCCCTTCCCCCTCACTCCCTTTATCGCAGTGGCGCGGATCGGCAATAGGAGTCATATACGACATTGTCGCATTTATTGGCACCCCATTTCTTCTCCTGTCACTGACCCATTGCTCCTTTCTAGATAAATGTTTTTAGACGTCCATCTAGAAACGGTAACCCGCCGACTTCATCTGATAAAAGAGTTGCCTTCATGAGCATGCTGCCGCATACAACTTCCCTTATTCGAATTTCTGAAGATGAAATTAATTTTAAGGCAATTCGGGCCAGTATGCTTCGCCCATGTTACGTGCACTCCCTACTCATTCGGTAAGCCATCATCGAGCGATCATGGTGTGCACTCACGGTTGGGTGGTAATTAGGTAAACGATCAGTCTGGCAGAAATTTAGTCAAATAGCTGTGTCGATCAAGAAAGCGATAAGATGTACTAAGTTGATAATTGCTAAAACAGATATAGTCGATTTAAATGTAAGGGGCCATGCCGCTCTGGGGTTGCGTCACCGTCGCCAGTAGTTTCAAATCTTCACTCGCCTCTCCTCTCCCTTAAGGGCGATGTTCTCCACCCCTTTTCCACGTATAATGTTGTTTTCCAAGGATAAAGTTATGAATTGGGAAATAATTTCGTGTTTCCCACTTATTTCGGCGATTATTAAATCGTTGATAGCAATTCTTTTTCTGTTCGGGATTATTTTTCAAGTGTATTGTTGAATGATTATTATCATTTTGGGAATCATTGTAAGCATGATGTTCCGAGTACAATGGAGCTTGCGGTGTGGGAACATGGTCGTTGAGTTAAGATGATAGGCGTAAATTGGAGGTTTTAGAGATTTGAGTGCAGAGGAGGGTGAAAACAACGTAATCGACGGAAAGACAAACAAAGTACGAGGAATGGTGGGAGAGGAGAGAAGGTTATCGGGAGAAATTCGAAGGTGGTAGGGAAGATAGATGTACGGCTTATTAAGTAACGGTGACAGAGGGTAGAATGTTGGGTAGACGCGGTAGTGGTAGGAAAGGGTAGGAAATTTGGTATGACAAAGGGAGGCAGGAATTAAGTGAATTTGAAGAATGGCCTACAGAAATGTAGGTTTCAGGGTAGTTATATGGTGCCATGTTAAGTGGGGCTTAGAAAATTAGCAGAGCTTGGTCATTGGATGCATAAAATTCCTACCTTAACTGGTGCATTACTCTTAATAATAATCATCTTGCACAGATTCCTTGATTTGCAGTTTTTCTGGAGTGCACCCTGAACCGTTCCCTTTTACGCGTGAAATATTGTTTAAAACCGTAATCAATATGCCGTTGCCTCTTCGCCGCGTACGAGAAATCGATGGGTCTCTTGACTACACTTTAATTTTTCCAAACTTGAACGTTTACATTCGTTCCTAACTGCCAAACCCCGAATGGATATTTGCTGCTGACCCCCCTCCCCATTTCCGTCTAAAATCCATATCCCTTATTTCTGATTACATCTTCCAATCTCGTTAGACCCAATTTGCCTTTCCCTTCGTACCCTTTCACGTTGAACGTGATAGAATCCACATCTCCGCCACCCGTTTCTCTGAAAGGATTCCCCGGTCTGCAAAGCGAGGCAGAAAGTCCGCTCTTTCTAATTGTGCATGCTGTGGAGTTGGGCAATGCAATTTTCTTTCTGGATCTCCGATTGCATGATTGGATTCTAAAAACACTATCTTTAGTATCTTCCTCCTTACTATTGAGAGTCGCCCTATAGAATTATCGTAGTCCGTGGAGGGGCTATTCGGGAAACGAAAAACTATTATATTTTAAATTGTCCGAAAAGTATATTTACCCCGGCCTATTATCACCTAAGGTTATTTATAAGCGGAGGGATGAATTGAGAGATCGGGTGAAGAGCAACAATTAGAGAAATGAGGATCAGATTGGATACGATACTTGCGTCAATTATCTACGAGTATCGGGGCCAGGAAATAAAAGCGGAAAATAAAGCAATTGTACCATTACATTGTGCCTCATATAGTATTCTGTAAATAATTCAATATAGTAAACTGGTTTCCGCGACAATCCGATCCTCGTCGTGTCCTCGTATGCGATGATTCAACTGCAGCTTGGGTGATTTCCGAGTCATCATGATATGGCGAAATCCAGCAGCTCAATCCTTCTAAAGAGAAAAAGTACTCCGCAAATGTCTACAATTTGGAGTAAATATAACATTTTTGATTCATCTTTATGGTAAATAACGTCTTACTTTGCGTGAATTATCAATTAGCATGTTTCTTATGTATGCGTACTGTGTAAATATGATGTTATAAATGATTGTTCCATATTATTCCTTCCGTATTCTCGTTAGTATTACGAGGTACGTTAAAGTTCTGAAGTACTCCATCTTTTTTCCGGGACTGGGAGCAGATAGGAGAAATGATTGAGGCTAAAATTGACATAATCATGACAAAATCAAAACAAAAAAAAATCAAAAGCCTCCGAAAAAAATTAGCTTAGAGAATAAAATTTAATGATTGTGTTAAACAACTGTTATTGCACAGTGTTTGTACTCATGCATGTGTGTATGTGCAGGAGTGTTTTTCGTTTTACTAACTTCTATGCAAATGAATGTATGAACTAATATTTGCATTTATGACTGGTGCCCTAACAATCCCTGCCACACGTCCTTAAGGCGACTTGCAGGGTATTGTGAGAATGTAGATGTAATGTGCAGACAAAACACGAGCATACTATACCTCATCCGTGCCCTTAATTTCCTCGGAGAATGTTTTCTTTGGCCCTACACCGCCGACAGCCTCTCCCGCTGATGAAGGCCACCTACTTGAGATGAGATAGCTGTCGCCCATTTCTGCTCTAACTATCCTAAAGATCGTTTCTCGAGGGGGCGTTTTGAAGATTTCCTCGCACTCTTAACCGTTTCCTTGCATAAAATTTGAATGTGGGCTGACGTTATTAAAAATGAGTATCAGAGTTTTTTTTAATTTATACTCTAACGGATTCATGAAATGGCGACAAAGAGTCCGGTCCTTCCGCGGTCCCATTCCCGCCGCTCGTTTGGAGCGTGGAGATTTGAATAACGCCCGCGGGAGGGGGAGGTGAAAAGTTTTTTTTTAATTGTGAGGAGTTGATTCGTTAAGCCTCCGCTCCGGCAATAACTTGCGCGTCTTTCATGTGCTGAGTGTGATTACGTTGGGAAAATCAGTCCGTTCCTCTCGTGCTTTTTTTCATTTGCAGTGCGCTCTTTTCAATTGTTTTCTGGGGTGAATTTCATGAACACGATAGACTCGCCTTATGGGTACATGTCGGCACTGTCATCTACGCACAAATGTTTATGTTTGGAATTTCGGGCCGGACCATTCCGGTATGACATTGGAGATTCTTCGGATAGTTACAGGAACTAGGTTGGTAGGCTCAAATAAAGTGAAAATTAAATTTCTTGCAAATTTTGGAAACTTGTCTTTTAGCGATGATATTTAGTGTCTTATTTCCTCAATCGTACTATGGTAGGACAGATCGTGACTATAAGACCATAAAGATCAAGTGTAGTACCGACAGGTTTAATATATTCTTTTCTCCACGAACAGTATGGGATCAGATAACTGTGAACGACCTTGCTAGGAGAAAGAAAAAGTATGTTTTCGATTTGAGAGATGGTTGAGGCCGATAATTTGTGGAGATTCTGTAAAACAGGAAGAATCAAGGACTTTGCGTTTCCACAGTAAACGCAAAGTCTTCGATTCTTTCTTTGTGCTTCATTTTAATTATGTTTTAGTCATAAATAATCTATTATTTATCATTAATTCATGTAACCTATGTTTTATTGTCCTACGTGTTGCTATCAGCTCGTCTCGGATACGTAGAGAAGCATTTAACTCATAGATATGGTAGTGCAAAAACTGTAGTTTACATTATCTTCATTATAATAAATTTATGGGCAACTAATAATTTAGTAAAATTTAATGTGCGATGCTGAATACGTGGTTTTGAATCACCCCCTGCCGCACACCCTAGTGTTGAATGGAATGGTACCATGTTAAGATAGAAATAAATAATTTTGGATATGCAGATCAGAAGAGTAGATATCTGATTGTGACATAGGACAACAATATATCCAGTGTGAGCAGTGAAGAATTTATACCCGTAGACAAATTGAATCTAACGTACGATACGACTCGTATTACATGAGACGTCAGTAAGAAATAAATGAATGATGTGGAGAAGTACGAACATTTAGTTGGAGAACTATACTATTCTCAGTAAATATACTTCGGAGGAATAACTGTTCATCAAGTGATACTTTTCGGGCGAGTACACGTATGTCTTTGTATTGTTACCTATCCATTGGCCGCACACCCTAGCGGTGGCTTGCAGGGTGCTAAAATAAGTAAATAAAATAAATTGTGAGTTAGTCTTGTGAAATCTCTGAAGCTTTCTTCTGCAATAATCATTCCTAAGAGGATGGTGAATAAACTGCAGTAATTGAGTGGAGAAACGTTGATGGCAGTGAAAATGTGAATGTGCAAAATATTTAAGTTCTAATTGAAAGGAGAAACGTTGACAGCAGTGAGAATTTGAATGTGCAAAATATTAAAGTTCCAATGTTTTCTTAGTACAATTTATTTTTAGCATGCACAATAAAAAAGTTTTCCTCTTAATAAATAGCTAACGGCTGTTTTCTCTGTTACACCTCGAGTTATGGGTGCTAAGGGTAGAAATTTCTTCTATTACTGTGCTGGTCCGCAATGTACTCCTTTGGAGGTCAAAATGGAGTTTGATTTGCTAGGGGCAATTCGCATTTTCAGTTATATGAAACGCCACCATTATACGGTCCAGAAAGTCATTTATGTGGGTGGGGACTGCACTATATACGACGTTTAAAAATACACCATAGGAAATGAATATGGAAGAAAAGGATTCCACCCGCAGAAAATGCGCAAATGAACATCGTAGTAAATTTTGATTTGTTTAGGAACTCTTCTCTGAATGTTTTAACACTTTTTCACTCCCGCTTTCAACATCTTTAAATCTTTCATAACGGGAGGCGATTAAAATGACCCGCTTCTCCAAATTGAATATTTATTCATTCATTGAGTATTAGATTAAGTTTTGTATACTCCATTGAGTTTTATCTTATGTTTTACTCTTTAGTAATCTCTCCATTACAACCAGACTCCCCACGTCACCGGATATGTATTTTCTCATACAAATGAGAGCAATTTCTGTTTCATTCTACGGAAAAAAATAACGTTCCGGCGCGCGCTTTACGTTTCAGACACTGTACGGCTGGATACCTCACCTTTTAATGCGAGCAAAATTTTCCCATATATGTTGGAATGCAAAAACGCGCATGCACGCGGAAACAACAGAGGATGGCGTTGGGGTCCTTCAAGGATCAGCCTCCTCCCCACTACTCTTTCTGATTTACGCGGGGAGGCGTGCTTTTCTAACCAGGTGCATTTCTGAAGAGGAGCAGATTAATTCGGTTGCACGGCCGTGTCCTACGAGCTTGGGAACGGTGTGATGAGGGGGGAGGGCTTCAAGTATCGCCCGTTTCCTCGAAATGCTGCAACACGACCCGCCGTCATTTCCTCTCTCTCTCCCTCTCTCCTCTGCCCTCCTATTGATTTTTCTTTCGGGGAGGGGGAGGGCTGAAGAGGGAGTAGGGTGTGAGTGAGTGAGGAAGACCTCTCTCTTTGCCCTCTCACTCCTTCCCTTCCCTCCACCATCTCTCGTCCCCCCCTACCTCGAAAAGTCGAGGAGGAAAGAGAGGAATACCGGGAATCCCGGATCTCCTCCCCACCCTTCTTCCTCTTTCCTCCCGCGACCCCCCTTTAAACCCTTTTACTCCTCTCTCTCCTTCCCCGTCTCCCCTCTTCCTCTCTCTCTTCCTCATCAGCACGGTGTCAAAGTGGAACCCCCTCCTCCACCTTTCTCAAAGCATTTGTGATGTTACGTCTTCGTGAAACGCGCGCGATAAAGTACATCTCCGTTGCATGTAGTCCGTCCTGGAGATATAAGGGTTGCCGCAGGGCGGGGAAATTCGGGGTTCCTGAAAACTGAATGAAAAAGCATATTAGCAAAGAATTATTATGGATGGTTATTAATAGAAATTCGTCCAGGAAAAGCTAAACATTAAGCGGTTTCTTGGGCACTCAGCGTCCCATAAACAACAATGTTTATCTTAATTATTTCATAGCTAAAATATTTTTTCGCGTAATGCTATTCAGTTGTGTGAAACCGAAAATGAAACCGTGATCGTGCGTCAGCATGCCAGTCTTATAGAGTTGCCTAGATAAATATATTATTATTACAGTTCAGTAGTAGTCATTTGACGAAGGTTGAATTAGTGCCTGCCTCTCACCCGGCTCTACCGACGGTAATTTGACTTTTTATCAGCTAATGAGTTCATTGTTGATTCTATTTCCGCCAACGAAAACCAGTTTTGATCCTGGATCTGTTGTAGAAGGAGCGGTCCAAAGCCATGTGATTTTGTCAAGTACATTTACATAAATGAAGATTTCAAAAAATAATTGTTTCGGAGAAAAAATCATCGTATGATATTAATTACGCTAATCCACAATTAGAAGAGGGCTGCAGTTTTAATTGGTGTCAAAAGTTAAATGATCTAAATCAACTGATCTGAGTTGACAAGTGAGGTATTGCGAAGGAAGTACGGGGGTGGGGATTATTATTATATTTGCCTAACACAATTCATCTCCTTAACGTTCCTACCACTTCTACCAATTCGGTCCAGAACACTTCCGAGATACGTAAGCTATTCCACCTGCTATAGTTTTTGGCCTCCGACCTTAACATTCATTTTAGCACTTCTCTTTCTGGAAAATCGCATAGCCTTTGTTTTATTTATATAGATTCTCGTCCCATATCTATCGCACTGAATTTCCAATGTACTCAATAATGCTTGCAATCCCATTACTGACTGATAAATAACATTCATATAGAACAATAAATACAATTATTTCCAAATTACTCAAATTCCCGTTATTTATTGAACCCTCCTCGTGTATGGCTGATACTCCAACATCCCCGCCACATACCCTTGCTGCAGTTAGCGGGTGTTTTTGTGGAAGTAGTAAAGTGCTGTAAGTAAGTTCGTACTTCATCATCTCAGTGTGCATTGCTCCACGTGTCTTCAGCGAAAATTCCTTAGTCACGCAGCCGACTCCTTTGTTGCAATAGCTATAAAAAAAAGCCCGTAAACCGGTTGCGTGAAGTCGTGTGATCTCTCTTTCTCTCCCGCTAGAAATCATCCAATGTCGCGATGGCGTGAATGCCACGTGAAAACCTTGACATCCATGATCCGGTGTTACACATGAATGTCAGCCGACTGTACCGTTTTCGTACTTCATCATCGGATTCGTCGGTGAGCGCTCTAAGAAATGAAACCCGACGGCAAGCCGTTCTTATTTCTTTTATCTTTTACTCTTTCTCATGTATTTAACCGAAGAGTAATGACAAATCACGTAGTTAATCTAATTCCTATCTATCACTAGGTTTGTCATTTTTTTCAAGAAGGTTTATGTATTATTATAATCGATCTTTGAAATAAATATGATTTTGTGGGTGTTAGACCAAAGTTTTTGTAAAGAGAATAGAGGTGATGGCCATAAGCGAAAAATTAAAAAAAAGCATAAGTGAAAACTTATTTTGGAACGTCGTTTGGTATAGCACAGAAACCTGTCTTAGAATCAAGAGGTAAGGCATGAATTGGAGGTTTTTGAGATGCATGTGTTGGAGATACAAAGGTTGGAGAAATTGAAATGGATGGAATGGAAAAAAGACGAAGCAATTTTAGATATGGAAGGGCAGTGGTGGATGTTGAGAGTAATTCAAAAAAGGCAGGGAAAGTGGACGCAGGGAATATGGCGTGGCAAGGGCTGTTGACGACTGTTGTGGAGGGAAGAGTACTCGTATTAGGTAATCGAGGTAAAGGTACGAAAGAATAGGCATGTTTAAAGAAACAAAGGAAGAATGGATGTGGTTTTGAAGAATGATTTATGTGGTTTTTGGGATTTAGTGTTGTATTAGATGAGGTTCAGAAATGTAGCTAAGAATCGAATACATACAAAAATTTACCTTGATTTGTTATTTGCTCCTAATTAATAATTAGACCAACACTTGAATTGTATTGTATATATATATATATATATATATATATATATATATATATATATATATATATATATATATATATAATTCACTGATAAGTCATAACAAACACAGAAACCAAAACACAAAAGAGGAAAAACTCACTGGTTCTCGAATTTTCGGTGGTCCAACCACCTTTCTCAAGAGGAATTAGGCACAGAACTCTTTTCCTAAGTTCTCTGTTCCTGAGTTCTGTTCCTAATTCCTCTTGAGAAAGGTGGTTGGACCACCGAAAATTCGAGAACCAGTGAGTTTTTCCTCTTTTGTGTTTTGGTTTCTGTGTTTGTTATGACTTATCAGTGAATTTACATTACACGTTTGTGGGTTTTCCAAAAAAGTGTATATATATATATATATATATATATATATATATATATATATATATATATATATATTCGATGTTTTCAGGATTAACTTTGTGTAAATCCATAATCACTGAAGTAACTTTTAGTTCAGTGTGTTGTGTATATTCTTCATCTTTATGCACGTTTTCATAAGTATGGTGCAAATTTATTTTATTTTATGTTGATTTTCTTTTATGAACGTAGAGCCTACCCCGAACAGTAGCCTAATGTGTGTGGAAATTATGAATTTAGGGTAGGGGGACCAGTTCCTTTCCCCGGGTCAATATTTGGACGATAACCAAGTTGTATTAAGCGGGAAATTGTACCGCCTGGATAATAATTGAATAATAATAATAAACCTAGATGGGCATTCTCAAAAAGAGATACATGGGTCATCTAATAAATAACAATATATCAGCGAGGATATTTACAAAAAGGAAAAGAGGAGGGAGTACGAAAATAATTCAACTTTAATGTGCGTGGGTGTGTCATTGTCATGATTTGTGAGACGAAGGACAAATTTCAGGAGGATTTACTCACGTACTGCACAATCCCATAGTGTGTCGCAGTTGCTATTTTGTTTTAAGTGAAGGACCTGTAATATTTTTAATAGTTTCTCTAAGCTTCTTATTAATTGTTTTTTATTTATAGAAATGACTCTAGATAAGGAAATAGCTAAAAGAAATACGTAAGTTTCGGAAAAGAGTCTTCTGTTTCATGGCATTATTATAAGAAGAGTATATATTCCCTTTCAGGGTACCCCCTATCATGAAAAACATGTAATTTGGTTATCAAAAGGAACTTAACTTTACTCTCACTGATTTCTTTCATGCTACTCCAGGACACCTTTTTCGTCTCCGTCATATTCATTGAAGTTCTTCGCTTCATAAAACTTAGGTCATTCCTCGTCTTTAGAGACTCCTGAACTATATCCACCTCTTTTAGTCTTCCCCCCCTCCTCGCAAACCATCTACTCTTCTCTCAAAGGGACTTTTCGACTCTTGTTTCAGTGTCTCATCATACACAAATCAGCATAGCATATTTCTTTCACATTCCTCTATTTGCGAGAAATAAATTCACGTTCCATCATAACCCACTCGCTTATCTCCTTATTTCTCTCATTTTGACCGTAAGGTATGTATGCTTATCCTTTCATACTTTAGATTCGCTTCCACACAAAAACGTGGGGAAGGGATGCATTGTTTTATCCAGTATCTTCTTTTTCACAGGCCGTTTCTCAGTGGTCGCGATGTAAATGGATTGAATTGTTTTCCCTGAGAATTTTTTTCCAAAAAAGGCAATTATTACGCTTTTCTATTTCTATGAGGATTATTATTAGGTAATCTACCGGTTAAGGTAGGTTTTTGGATGGACACAACTATCAAATAAACATTTTGTGACTCCCCACCTAGCAAACTAATCTATATCAGGTCCCTCTTCATCTCGGTGTACTTCTTTCCTCCCTTCATCCCGTCCAACATCCCTATCCTGTTCCTACCCTTACCTCGCTTGCCCAACATTCTCCCCTCTATTACCCTCTTCAACATTCCACTTCTATGAGGATACACATATGTAATTACCCTTTGTGAAATCTTTGATACGAATGTGCCCTGTAAGAGATAAATTTCGATGCATGGATGTGTTTCAAGGTATTCCTTTTCATTCTGGATACCTATAAATGCCTATTGGGCGTGACATTGGTTCCTATATCAAAGTTTTCATAAGGAAAAATAGTTTTGAATGTTCCATTTCCATCTCTTTATCCTCTTGCCAGTCTCATTTTTCTGCTTCGCATGAAGTGGACATTAAATCTAAAACTTGTTAATTTGATTAAATGTTGTAATTATATTTTTATTTGTTTTCCTCATGAAAATCGAAATTTTGTAGACGAATGTTGCAGTCTTCCACAGTACGGACCCTTGCAAACCCACACACTGTTCGGTAAAAACCTGTCGAAATTCGAAACCAAGAAATGAGTCGGCGAGAAGTACACGCAACAGTCTTCTTGTACGTTTGAGGATTCACTACCCTAATTTCGTAGTATGACGAGGTAAACCACCATTTGCCACAACTAGTCTTTATTTACCCGTGCAAATACGACATACATGCCCAAGTATATCTTTGACTCGCTCTATTGTTCGGCTTGTCTCATATTGCTGTTGCGTCGGTATTGATATGTTCCTCGGCGATATTCTTTATCTTTCCTTTCTTCCTGGTATGCGTATGCTTATCGATTGACAATGCGCGAGTGGAGGACATGCGGGGTATCCTCGTAGCACGTTACCGTGATAAAACCGAGTGGAGATGCACGCATTGTTTAGTTCTGTTTGTTCTGCTTCGTCGAGCCGGTGGTCGCACTTCTCCTTGGCCAATATGCATGCGACTGAAAGCCCCGAGGTTTGCGAACGTAGTTTGCAATTGCTGGCTACTTTTGCGTTAACCCTGTCTCAGAAATGAATGTGACGTTGTCATGTAATGTATGATTTTGACGTTAGTTTTAAATTCATTTGTTATTAACCGTAACTTGTGGACATTAAAGATAAAAAATCTAAAGTATAACAGGTAGAACGTTCAACTAAATAGGAAGTGTTTGGAAGGGGAGCAAAGTAGTATGGGCATTAAAAGAATTGCATTTGATGAAGAAGCTTTCACAAAGAAGTTGAGATTGATGACAGGCATCTCAAGGTGAGAGAAAAGGTAAATTTCACTGGAAACTATTATGGGGGGCATAGTTTTGAACGGTTCCTAAATTGGAGGTCTTGAGATGTGTGGAGAAGAATGAAGAAAATTAAATGGACAGAAAGTAAAAATAAGCGATGGAGTTCTAGATATTCTAGAGAAGAGAGGCGACTGTTGGGATAAATTTAAGAAAGGCTATACAAATGCTAAAAATACTAAACATTAATGGGATGCTGAAGATACTAATTGAGCGGAGGACGCTGGGAAATCGAGGTAGAGAGAGGAATAGAATAAGACATTTTGGATGGAATTATGGGAGGTAGAAAGTATGCAGCGTTAAAGAATTAGTTTATACAATATATGTGTAAGCATAATAAGTATTCACAAAGTGGTAGGGACGTAAGGAGAAGAATTGCGCTAGGCAAGGAGGCTTTCTCAAGGAGGAGGGAGTTGATGACGGGGACGTTGAGTAGGGACAATCGACAAGACTCGTAAAAACTCTGATATGGAGCGTAGCTATGTACGGCGCGGAAACGTGGTCACTGAAGCAGGAGGATAGACGTAGATTGGAGGCTTTTGAAATGTGGGTGTGGAGAAGAATGGAGAAGGTGAAATGGACCGAAAGGAAAACAAATGAGGAAGTACTGGAGATGGTGGGTGAGGAGAGGGGTTTGTTGAGAGAAATCCTATGGAGGTAGGAAAAATGGATGAAAGGCGTATTGGGTGTTAGTGGAATGTTGAAGAAGTGTTGGGCAAACGAGGAAAGGGTAGGAACAGGATAGGGATGCTGGACGGGATGAAGGGAGGAAAGAAGTACACAGAGATGAAGAGGGACCTGATGTAGATTAGGTTGCCGGATAGGGTTTTGTTTGGAGTTACAAAATGTTTATTTGATAGTTGTATCCATCCAAAAACCTACCTTAAACGGTAGACTACCTAATAAAAAAAATAAGTATTCACTACTAAAGAATGAGATGTTTTAATATGGATTTTCTGTTTTGAGAATATTTTGTGTGATGTTATTTAAGTTAGCCGAATACAGTAGTGTGTTGCATCGGGGTCCATCGAAAACCCACCCTAATCCAGAAGACCACTGCCAATAATAATAAATCATCAACGGGTTAGATGGGGCTTAGAAATGTACAGAACTTAGGGTTTCCTCGTATAATAAGTCTACCGTAGCCGGTAGACTATACGGTGCAATCCACATGCTACCCTTTTCCGTACCACCGTAATTTCCCCCGTTATTACTTCTAATTTTTCTCACGCCTTCTTACATTTTTCCGAGGTGTTTGTCTCATGGTCTTCATGTCGCAGTCGTAATGTATGAATTTCTCTCCTTCCATTGGGCGCTTTGTGATTTATTGTGCCATCTTGAGAAGAATTCGTCTATTTCCATCTTCTTTGCATTGTGTTCCATAATGCTTTCTCTTCTTATTTTACTAGAACTCCTCATTTCACCCTCCCTCCTCATTTTCAGCGGTCGTTTTCAGTCCAGTGTTTCAAAGTACTCGCGCCACGGACCGTCTCACGGTCTGAACTTTCTGCCAACCAGGTGTTCGACTTGATTTATCTGAAACTGGGGATAGTGATTGCTCATGGATGTTATTTTCATCACGTTAAATTCTTTTAAAAGTTTTGAATTTGGTTCGAATGGTTTGGTGTAGCACTTGACCTCACCTTATCAGACTCCCATCTTTCTCAGATGGATACCTACTTCGTTTTTGCAACTTTTTTCATAAATTTGCAAGGTATATTGTATCATAAGCTTAATTAGCTCTCTTATCACCTTAAATCAAAATTTTATGGTCAATAGAAGACCACTAAGCGAAGTGCTAATGCTCTCCTATAATGAAGAGAACACAAGATTGCGGGGCAAGAAATTTAAATTCAAAATATCACAAATGCATATTTTTTTGCGTTAACAGGCAAGTACAAAGAAACTCCATTCAGGAAAAGTTTGTGTCAAAATACACATTAGTAATGAATCAATGAATCACTTCCTCTTTATTTAATCGATAATTACCCTATTTTAAAGAGATATTTGTTAAAATTAATTTATATTTATAGAAAGTAACTATCAGTGTGACAAAATGCGTATAAATATTCAAACTACGAGGTAACACTAACGAAATGTAAATATAAAAAATTAAAACTTAAACAAAATTAAACAATGCTTAAAAATTCAAGCAAAATGTTTAACAGATGAGGTAAATTCAAATAGCACAAGAAAGGGTAGCGGATGGAGAATCTTGAGTGCGCATTGATATGAAGCAGGGATTTAAGACCGAGTTGTGATCGTTCGTGAGATCCGTGACATGTAGCTATTTGACAAGAAAGTGGCTTTAACGATGTGTGAAGGGCATGAAGTGTAAATGAAAACTGGCGGTGGACTGATTAAGCCAATTTTTTAAAATATAACTTTTCTTTAATGGTCCATTCATTATCCAATTTATAACCTTGATCTCCAAGCATGTTCCGGTGTAATTTGTTAAGAGGAAGGCGATGAAAAATCATGAAAAAATGAAAATATTGAGATTTCCTGAGAATGGGAGGTTAAATTAATCATTAAAGTAGAAAAGCATCATTAGAGCAGGTGGAATATTTCACGAATCTCAGCAGTATTTGGGAAGAAAATCACGTATCCAGTAGCTAGGAATCCAGGTTAAGAATTGCTTCAGTACACGTTATATTTACCAAGAGAAGAGAATTAATGAGAGGGGCCTCAAGTAACGATGTAAAGCAAAGGTAAGTCTTCAAGATGGAATGTTTGCTTCTAGGGTGGGTAAACATGATGTACAGGTATGATATACCTGTATGTACTTAGGGAAGGAAAATGAGGAGCTGTTGGTTTTGAGAAGAAATGGATGAATATAGAGGAAGATTAACGAAGTCTTAGATTTGGCAGGGGAAAAGGGGAGTTGTTCAAGGAAATTTGAAGAAAGTAGAAAAAGTGGATTGTATAATATTGGGCTATGTATACGGGATGAAAGGTTGTGTTACAATGGAGAACATTGGATGAATGGGGATGTGGAAGGGAGCTAATCATGATTTAGGATTATATGTTTAGATTGGGAAATATGTTGAATTGAGGAATAAAATTATGTAGCGAAACCAATCATGGGAAAGTATTTACTTTAACTCCTTTATGCTGGATTAGGTGGAATATCTAAGCAAGAAATGTGAAATACCGTTTCAATTTTCTTATCAATAAATAAAATAACCAAACGTTCGTATGGAGCACTCGTGATAGTGTTTACGTATTTTACGCTAGATATGTCGACACCACAGGCGTCACTTTCACGACCGATGCTGAAGGTCACGCAGAAAGTATTGGCATCCGCAGATAAAAATTAATGTTTTCAAATAGGCAGCAAGAAATATAGTATGGCTCTCCTTATCGCCTTCCGTTATCAATATGATGCACTTCTTGGGAACTCGCGGCAATGGTTTCTGCGTGTTACAGATGCGAGAGACCCAATGGAGGAAGCGGGCCGACCTTTTTATTGGCCTGAAGACGGCGATTGACGGGCAAACATTCTTCTTAGCATTTTCGCAATAGACTCAGTCCGCGCGTGATGATGCGTTTGTCATAATTTGTCCACTTTGAAGGACGAGCGGGACAAATCGTTTTTATTTTCAGTGATAAATGGACCGACCTCACCTCGGCGTCCCTTCATCCCGGGGCGAAGGAGCTAGTTCGGGCGGCGGAAAATTGATGGCACCCAGCGGTTAATTCGGGATCCACTCCTCCCCACCGAGCGTGTCATCTCGTTCGTCCCTAGTGCCTCCGATGGAGGGTCCCACGGGCTCAATACCCTTTCAGGTGTTTCGCTTCTGCCTGGGCATGTACGATCCAATTCACACGATCGTACTACGAGTAGACGGAAGGTAAATCCAAGGTTCGTATGACGATAGCTAGCGCGCGAACGGGCTTAACAGTACGCCGTTGTCGATATTGCCAAGTGGATAGTGCCTATTCCATTTCGCGCGGAATAGGACCGTACCGATTTACGCACTAGCGGCTAGTGTGAACGCATGCGCGTAATCCCGACGAGATATGTTTACTGCCGTCCTGAAACGCACACGCTTGCTGTGTTTGAGCAGTGGTGGAAGCTAGAATATTGTTCATGTCATTCCTGTGAATCCAAACGTGCCTGCTCTAAGAATCTTCAATCTTGAAGTCACTTAGTGAACGAGAGGAAACATGACTTGGAAAAGGAAAACATGCTCTAACATGTTGGAAAACATGCAATCAGAGGACACATGCTTTAACCAGCAGACATTCCTTTCGCGTTTAACTTTTACTGTGCCACCGTTGTTTAGTTTAATGTAAATAATTTCACTGTTGCATGAGTGGAGACTTTAATATAAAATATAATCTTCCACTGAGAGAAAAGCATCAGATGGTGAAAATTCTGTTCGTATGCTTTTAAAAATTGACTACAGACATATTTTTTGTAATTATTCCACTCGACAAACTGAGTAATTTATGTATGTATTTAATCTTTCGGAAAAAGAACGAATTCCGTTTTTGATCGGAAAGGCGGCACTGCGATCCCGGAGCTAATCAGATAAACGTAACTAAAACCTCTGTAGTTTACCAGAAGTATTGGGATATTGAAGGCGGCTATGGAAGGGAAATTTTTAGGAATGTCAGGGAGAGGAAGAAATAAATAGGCTTTTTTGGCGGCATGGCTACAGGGATAAATTATGAAGAACGAAAGAAGCAAATGATGTACGGGGGAGTAAGAGGATTCCCAGGCAGCATGTAATATATAACAAGTTGTTGTGTACCATCCAAAACGGGATTACCACGAAGTTATTAAAATAGGTCATTTGGTTAACTCATTATTATTCCTCTCTAAGTCTTCCATCCATTCCATCTATCTTCCTTCACAATAATTAATAATGGCTACCGTAAAAATCATCATCATCACCTTTAATGACATTAATATCTAGGTTAATCGTAGCGTCCATTTAACCCAGTTCTTCCGGCACATCTCTCACCGTCTAGTGACCTAATGCAGGAATATCTATTCACTTTAATCTCTCTCATCATTTCTGATAGTTATCTCGTTCTTCTTTGCTCTTCCTGTTCACATATCCTTCCACAACTGTCTTTATAATGCTATGGTTTTTCTCTCTATTATTATTGTGGCTTTACAAGTGCGTGTATAACTCTTAGCTTTCCACATAAGAAAATACTGAATAAACAAGAGTTTGCTGAAGTAAAATGGCGAAATATATACAAATTCTCGGAAACCTTTACATTACAGTTTGTCATGGTACGACACACAGACACCCTTCAAATACTACTGGGGAAATCCAAAATAGATCAGAATAAAATACCTTTGAGTGGGAATCTGATAAACGCAAGAGTGGAAAATTTTCATTTAGTTCTTTGGAATATGTTTATAATAATTATAAGACCTTTCTTGACTTTCCGTCTCGTAAAAATCACCATTCCCTAAAATAACACTCAAATCATGCTGTCCATACGTGTAGGACAGGTACCATATTGTGGGTCATGGCGTCTGCTTTAGAACGAGGTATGTAAGTGGTGAAGGAATTTAAACGTTTTGTTTTAAAAATTGGCGAAAAGCAATTATTTGCATATTCAAATTGTTTTGTTCTCGGAAAACTCCTATTTCACCCTCGAAAACGTATGTGGCTTGAAGGTTCATCAAGGCTGGCGGCCACCTACGACGCTGTGTCAACTAATCGCAATTTGGCTGCGGCTTGTAACCTACCACACCTCTCTTCGCGGCACTCAGGCCTGGGAATGGCATGTGTACTCGGCACCAGGTACGAAAATTTTAATCCCTTGGGAGGCCCGGAAGGAATCCACGGTCGGAGCCCATCCGTGGATATTTTTCCAAAATAAAGCCTCCCGAAGGCCTCGTCCCATGATTAATGAGCAAACGCGCGGCATGAACACTGACGCGCCATGACGTAGGCGTCCCCATCTGGTGTTTCGCTCGCGGGAGTGGTTATCAGTGGCGAAGACGGCGAAAGGCGTAGTGTTCACCCGTCACCCACCCACCCACCCGACTACTCCCGCACGTCTTCTCCCCTCAAACCGCATCCCCTACCCCTAACCTTGAAGAGAACTTCATCCGTGGCATTTAAATGGCGGGTGACGCGGAAGGAAGGAATACCCGCTTCATACCTGTGGTCTACGAGTCCCGTGTTCACCGCGGTTTAATTTGCCAGGAAGTGGATTGTATCCGCACGCCATGGGCAGGAGTTGAGTTTCCACAACGGAGTCCTGTGTTTGGACGCTCAAGTCTTTCGCCTCGAGAGCCTTGTTGGTTAAGGTTAACTAACCGTGTGAGGAGGGGATGCTAAATTTAAGCGACTCAAAGGAGGGTGGTGTTCCTCTCATTTGAGTCGAGGAAATCTGTTTCCTTCTGCGCGGGCAATTTTCTACTAGTCACCTTGCCGTTAAGAGAATGTTCGTTCGTGCATTCGGACAGGGGTGGTTTGAATGGCAAAAAAAATTGGGAGTCTAACGCCCAGTTTTATTAACGTCTCGTTAAACCCAGCCGTTATTTAGAGTTGGTCTCTACTGGTGATGAGGTGGGGGACTGCGGTATAGGCACGAGGAATGACCGCGGGGAGAAAAAAATCGAGTTCTGTAGGAGACAGAATAGCATAAATTCGCACATCTTCCCGGGAGCGGATACGGACTCTGACCACAATTTAGTTCTTATGAAATTTATCGTCCGTTTCAAAAAGATAAGGCAGGGGCGGTGGGTTAGGAAATGGAATGTAGAAGCAACAAATGGATTGACAATGAAGGAAGGAGGAGTATCAGTAGAATGTAGCGAAAATCATGGATAAGGGTAAAGAGCTGATTAATATCGAGGAAAAATGGAAATGTATCAAGAATGGATATCGAAAGCCGCAAAAGAAACTAAGATCCGTAAATGGGAAAAGGACAAGGAGACCATAGATTACGGAAGAGATGATTAGGAATATAGATAAGAGAAGAAAATGTAAGAATGTAAGCACAGAGTTAAGCATAAGGAAGTACAAAGAGTTGAATAATAATTTGAGATGAGTAACGAATAAACCAAAGAAGCATGGTGAACAGAAACATGAAACACAAGACTCTATGCGAGGATATGGATCGTTAGCAGAGGAAGGGTGAAATTGGTGCGCTGTACTGCAAGGCTAAGTTATTATCGGGAAGTAAGAAGACAATATCTGTGCTAGCAATTACAGATAATGTGGATTCGATATTACTTGAAATAGGAAATATACCAGAGAGATGGAAGGAGTATAGACGTAGAAGAACTGTATGGTAAAGACCTTAGGCCAGCAAAGTTAGACATGGGAAGAGAATGTGATGTTGATGAAGATAGCTTCGGTCCAGGCATATTCGATGATTACATAGAAGGAGCATTAAGAGAGATGAAATAAAATAAACCCGTGGGGGTAGACAATATTCCGGCGGAACTACTAAATGGTTTAGGAAAATTTGATAAGAAGATTCTTTATGGACTGATTCGTAGCATTTATGAGGAATGAATGTGGCCGGAAGACTTTGTGAGATCAGTGTTAGTTCCGATTCAAAAAAAGGTTAAGGCTACATCATGTGAGGATTCCAGAACAATAAGCTTGGTACCCCACGCAGCTAAAGTTATTCTTAGGATCATCAACAAAAGGATAGAGAGTAGGGCAAATGATTACTTAGGGGATGATGAGTTTGGGTTTAGGAAAGGAAGAGGTACGCGTGATTGCAGTAATGAGATCACTAATCGAGAGGAATATAGAATACAATCAGGACGTATTTGGCTGTTTCGTAGATTTCGAAAAAGCGTTTGATAGAGTGAATTGGGAAAAGTTAATGCGTGTATTGCTGAAAATAGGAATGTATCGGAGGGACAGGAGACTAATCCGCGACCTGTACATATCTCAGTCTGCTCAGGTGCGAGTAAGGAACGGAGAGTCCGAATGAGCAGTGTTAGGAGGAGGTGTAAGCCAGGGTTGTCAATTGCCTCAGGTGCTGTTCAACGTATATGTGGAGGAAATGATTAAAGAGGCGTGGGAAGAACTGGAGGTAGGAATGAAAGTCGGAGGGGAATTCGTGAAATCAGTTAGTTTTGCTAATGTCCAAGCTTTAGTTTGTCTGTCAGCCTAGGGATTGCAAGCATTGCTGAGTGAATTGGGAATTCAGTGCGACAGATATGGGATGAGAATCAATTTCAATAAAGCAAAAGTAAAAGAAAGGGTCGCGTAAACGCAAAAGATGTTTAACGTACCCCTCTGAAAAGAGAAGGTAAATCCATTCGGAGCGTTATTCCTGGCTAACTTTTCAGTCGGAACTCTCTTCCTTGCTGCACCCCGCTGCCCTTCGTTTTTTTTTATTTTCCCCTCCGTCCTTTCATTAGATCTCATGAATGTGTGTGTGTATTTCTGCCGTTTTTCCTGTTCACTGTCCCCTGCCCACAAGTGTTTGTGCATGCATAGTTTCGTCTCAGTTGGGTGTGATACGAGATCACTCGTAGATCACATTTTATTGGCGTTACTTTACGTTGGAATCAGAATAACGCACACAAATATCTACTATTTCCGAAGTGTGAACCTGGGCCTTCGGCGTGGGAAGCTACTACCTTAGCCACCGCGATAATCCTGGCTCCTGTTACTCCTGTTTGTTTCCCTAAATTGGGTTAAATGGAAGAAGGGACCGTTAGGTCTCAATTTAGCCCAAATAAAGTCCATTACCTATCTATCTATCCATCTAAATTGGAGTCTGGGATCTTTATCCTTCTCGTAGAGTGCTACATTTCCAATGTTTTCTTGCTTCAATGAATAGTGGCTGTAGCGGTGGATTTATTGTCCTTCGACAGCTATGCTATTTTAACGTCATGGCATCATGAGTAAGAAGTGTGCAGTAACAACAGCAGGGTTCTCAAATTTCAAGAAACTGCGGGAGATGCCGCAACAGTAACTTTACGGAGTCATCCGCTATGTGTGCATTAAAACGCAACAATTTCAGAGAGTAAAAAATTATTCGCCTTGAACAAGATTTGAACCCGGATTCCTCGATATCCGGCCGAGTGCTTTAGCCAGTTAAGCTACCGAGACGTCCTCTTACACTCTGAAATTTTGGGGGCTTTAAAGGAACAAGATGTTGTGACGAAATACCGTACATACAATGTCACCGGCATTCGTAGTCGTGCGCTACGTTTCGTCACAACATCTTGTTCCTTTAAAGCCCCCAAAATTTCAGAGTGTAAGTAAGTCTTGGTAGGTAAGTAAGGAGTGTAAGTAAGTAAGTCTTGGTAGCTTAACTGGCTAAAGCACTCGGCCGGATATAGAGGGATCCGGGTTCGAATCCCGGTCAAGGCGAATGATTTTTACTCTCTGAAATTGTTGCATAGCAGGGTTCTCAATGGTATGCACACTTCTGTTATGTTTCAACAGTGTGGTTCCATACTTCTAGGCTTACGTTTCCGGTCTTTGGCCCTATGTCTTGGTGGCAGAATGTCATAGTTACTTGGACTATTGAACTAATCGTGTAGTTTTTTCTTTATCCGTCACTATTTCGCTCCAAACAAATCTCGTCCACTTCTCGCTTTGGATTTCCCGGTACTAAGCTCGCGTTGCTCTCCTGTCTTGGACTTAAGCCTGGTTTTGTATTCAATCCAGACTGCGCCACTGTTTTATGCTGGGCATTATGGTAATGGAATCACGAAAATCCCATTCGCGCCCGCAAATTCGTGTTCCCCCCTTCGCCTGCGGATCGTGCCTTGAGCGTCAGATGAAATGGCGTCTCGGGAAGGAGGAAAGATCGGGGAGAGATGGAGCGGAATGCTGGAGAGGGGGCGAGAGAGAGTGAGATCAATGGCTGAAGGTGCCTCTGGGGCACGTGGATCTCTCGTGTCTTCGCTAATGAACCCGTGGGCCTGCACGTGGCGCCTCCCGGCGTCTCATCCCGCGACTACATTGGTGAATCCCGCCCCTAGTCGGATTGGGATGAGCGGCAGACAAGGAGCTGGTGGGGAAGAGATTTTATCCACTCACGGAGATTCTTAGGGACACTAGAATCTGAGGGGGGGATGCAAAAGGCTTGTGCGTCTTTCTCATTCCGGTCTGTTTGCTTCGTTTCCCTCCCGGCGTGATGACTGTAAATTTCTGCTAGCGTTCCTTAGAATTACCGCGGCCCATGAAGAAAGCTGCAAAAAGTAGAATTTTCATTCGCTACGGACGGACCTTGAGAACAAGTCGACGGTTTTAAGTGTGAAGTTCTCAGGACTATTTGTTTTATGTTCATATTTTTCATGTTCGAGTATTGTAGTTGCTTATTGTTCGACAATTAATGCATAGACATTCAATTTTGCTTTGAAATTGAATTTTTTAAACGAACACTCCTGAGGCCCAAACAAAAATACCGAGACACCAGGCGGAGGAAGCATACCCAGCTGACAGCTTGGCCAACATAAATTGATTTATAGTGCTTCTACATCTTTTAATGAATGAATGATAATGCAGGAATTAAATATACCTATTTTACAAAAGGTGAATTTATATTATCCATGGATTTCACTCTCTTCTACTGCAATTTTACCTGCGTCGTCATCGGCATTTACCCAAAGATTGAGTCACCAGGTCCATCCACACTCCAATTCTCGTCTTAGCTCGTCTAGCCTCTTCATTTCTTCGCAAATGCGTATTACGTTTGCATCTCTCATTATCTGTTTGATGTGTTCCATGCGTAGCTTTCCTCTGTAGTGCTTACAAATCATTTTTAGTTCCCCTCTTTTCCTGAAGAGGCCATGATGCGTAAGAGTATTTCCAATTAGCGTGTTTCTTCTTCGCAATGTTTCGACGGGCTTCTTTCCACCACTCCTGCCCTTGGGGTATCTTCAATAGTTTTCATCCATTCTTTCATCTTTTATTGCCCTTATGAGACTCCTCGTACGGTTACGTACATGTAGTATTGTATATTCTTTTTCGCGGAGTTTTTGGGCAAATCCGCATTTTCTGCCAACTTTGCAGAACTTCTTTGTGGATATGAAATAATAGTTGTGCATTCATGGATATTGCCCCAAAATTCCCCGTCACACGCTCTTCCATTGTGGGTCTTAGTGTAGATTAGATCTCCATTCTTCATTTTTCTGATACCAAAGCATCATTGACATGATTCAATCGGATCTTCTCTTCCCAGATGCTCCTGCACACAATTAAGTTTTGTTGGTACTTGTGCATGTAGAATGTGTATGATTAAAATTTGAAAATTACGACTGAAAACGCATTCCTAAGATTTCCCTCCATGAGATTCCCGGATTTTTTGTCGTGGAAGATCCAATCGGCAGAAATATTTCGATCAGCTTTCGTTTTTCAAGCCAAAGCTAAGCTTCTCAGCTATGCTGCCCTCCAAATTTCCAAATTTATGTGTTCTTTGCTTAGCTACTCGCCTTCTCATGATAGCCCCAAAATGTAAATGCGTTTTCCGCTACGGCAGAGTTTTATCCTTCAGTCGAAAATTTGAATGACGGTCGTTGAGATTGAAACTTTTATCTTCCATCTGTAAGCAATTGTCGAAAGCCTTTCCTCAAGTTTCGTCCTCCGAGAGCCCTTGGTACGATGAACTCGCTCACACTCGGAGATGGCAGAAGGGTGATGGCAGCACCGGGAAAACAGGGTAATAAGAGAAATGCGGTGGAATTTTAAAACACTATGAAAGCCATTGAAATCTTGGGGAAGGTGTAGAAAAATTGCCCAAAATGAATAAAGAAAGAACCCAATCACTTTCCAAAAAGTTCAGTAAAAATATTCATTTAACGCGTCGCCACAAAATTATTCTCGTTTCATTTAGTCGGTATTTTTTCTGGTCCTCGATATTTTATGTTTAATGTTAGCATTGCTCTTATGCGAAATTATGTGGTAATAATTTAAAAGTTATGAGGCAAATTTCGTAGTTTTTCTCCCGAGGCCATACATTCATTTAGCAAATAGTTTAATTTATGGTTTCCGGCGTAACTTTGTGGAATCGATTTATATTGGAAATGAAAAGATAGTAACTTTGTGATTCCACTGAAACTTTATTACGAAGCGACCCGGGTTTCGACGTTCAACGTCATCGTCATCTTCAGGTGACGTTGAACGTCGGAACCCGGATCGCCGTTTTAATACATTTTCAGTGGAATCACAAATTTACCATCTTTTCATTTCCAGTAGCAAATAGTGGTAATGTGTCACCGACTAAGGTAAAGAAGCCAAACCATTAATGTTTTGAAATTATCTAAAAACTATCTTCATTGTTTAGTCTTCTACTAGTGTCCCAGTGCGAGGTATATTTCCTTGTCCATGGTTAACTTATTACTCTTCGAAAGTTTGTGAGCTAAAGAAAAGTGGCAACTTCCATCGATTGACTGAGTACACTTTAAAAAATGCTTGAAAGTAAAAATATAACAAGATTTGAGGATATTAAAACTCAGGGAAATTAAAACTTAACTCTGGTTTTCAGGGAAATCTACTTTTTCGATTTATTTGTCCACCATGAGCAGGCGCTTAAAAAATAATATTGTAGTTCCACAGCATAACACAGTCAAATAATCACCCAACCCAATTCCCAGTTGGTGCGTCCATGTGATTTTTTTGCTTGGTAAACAAAATTATTTGACATTTTTTAAATCAAAGTAACTTTTTAATTGTCGCTATACATGAATTAATTACAAGGCATTGATAATTATTTTGCAGAAGAATGATTGCACAATTCGGCAAAATTAATCTTCATCTCGAAATATATTCTGACAAGTTCTATGAAACTGCGTGGTGTCACGACAATAACTTTTAACGTATTCTTCCGCTAATGCGCATTACATTGAACCAATTTCAAAGTGTAAAAATCATTTCCCTTGACGGGGAGATTAATTCCGGTCGAAGTGCAACTAAGTTTTATCCTACATTTAGAAATAGGAGGTTCATTATTTATTCGATAGTTACGTCATCGGGTAGGTACTGCTGAACTCATGCCAGGGAAGCTTTTATTATGAGGATGCAATTACTGGCCATGTGTTCGTTTCTTTATAGCCCTTCATAACCCAGATCCATAAACTCCTATCAGTTAATTATTTATGAAGGACTGAAACCACTGTCGAACGCTCTCGTGGCGACTTTCGGGGTGCAAATAGAAGTGCCCCTAACGTAAATTACTGACAAAATTCTGCGAACGAATTTCGATTATAGTGCCACCTTTTTTTTGTTAAGTGCACGTGAGATTTTCTCCGGAACTGGGTCCGTCCCCACTTTTATCTTTTCCGGGGAACCTTTGTTGTTGGAGGATATTATCCATGGAAACGATCCAATTTCGAGGAACAAGCGCCGGGGATCTCGGGCTCATAGGATAGAGCCAGCCTTCCTTTCGTCCGCACCCCTCCACCCCATTCCCTCTCTCACTGATACTGTCCCCTGGGGAATTTACGCTTGATTTGATCGGCCTTCGCAACCACGGTTAGGGCTTTTCGTGTACGGCTAATGAACTCGGCGTAATGGAGGAGGTGGGGTGTGGGAACGAGTGAAATGCCGGATTGCCGCTCGCTTTCCGGGCGAGGTATCTTTCTAACTCTAAGAAGCCCGCGTAACTGCGGCTTCCCAAGTTCGCGGTGCGGTTTTGGTGGGAGAAGAGCAAGAGGTCGTGTGTGCCTATCAACATGAGAATAGGAAATGGATTGAAACACGTCGTGCAGGAGATGAAATTTTGGGAAATGAGCGTTGAGTGAGGAAATCTATGACTGAATGCACGAACGAGGAGAGGGAAACTAATTGGAGACATTGATAAAAGAAACTGCGGGTGTTGCCGCAACAGTAGCTTTTAACAAAATCATCCCCTAATGAGCATTAAAATGCAACAATTTTGAAAGAGTAAATGATTAAACTTATTGCAAAGATACCAGTTGTGTTATATAATCAGGACCGACGATAGTTGCAAAATTAGAGAAATATACTGAAAAACGATTAGATTCAAGCATGCGTTTTTCCCGCACATTACTCGCGACAACAACTCAAGGGGGAAATACTAGGACGGAAATGCGTAGGTATTGGCGAAAATACTCAGGGACATATACAAATTAGTTAATTCTCCCTGAACTCAGTAGCTTACGTCTTAACGTCCCCCCCCCCTCCACCACGCGCTATTGTTTCAGTAGTGGTGTAACGTATTGTAGTATATAAATGTAGATAAATGTTGATGATTTTATTGTTGAAAGCAATAGGAGCCATGGAAGGGAAGAATTAGGTGGAAAATCACGGATGAATTACGAGTAGTAGGCGATGGCAAACGTCTACATAGGCCCTAAGAAACAATGAATAATGGATGTTCTTTTTCCACATGGCACTGTACAAACTACCGTTACGGTGTGTGGCAGGGGATGGGACCAGGCAGTCAACATCAACAATCAAGTCCCTAATCCCTTTTGCTTTATCAACAATCAAGTCTCTCAATTTTAGTTACAATTTGACAGGTAACTTGTACATGTGTATTAATCGAATTATGTAGATAATGATAAGTACATGCGCAATGATATGAAAGTGAGATATAATTATTAACGCATTTAAGAGGATCTATTACTAACAAGGACAATACCTATGATAAAGTGAAATAATGATAACATGCTAGGCTGCTTAAAATGAAATAAGAAAAATACATTGTCCCCTTAGTGTCCCCCCCGGTCTACATCTACATAAATACCCTGCGAGCCACCAAAAAAAGGTATGTGGCAGGGGGTGTAGTACTAGGAGGAAAGGGTAAGGGATGAGGAGGTTGGGGTTTTTCAAATAGGTGGGGTAAGGTTGGGGTAACCTGTAACAAAAAAGTATGCGGTCGGATGCATTTATCTAGTGGAAGAGATTAAAGAGTTGCTGCAAACAATTCCTCGTATTTATAATCCATGATGATCATTTTGATGCTGAGTTTATTCGTTTAGTAATAGTGTATGTATGCTATAATTGCAAGTTCGTGTGACATGAAAACTTAGTCATGATACCTGATATAATCTCACGTCATGATACGTGCTTTAACGCTTTCAGGGTGAAATTTTCGCAAAGTTCCTTGGCGTCAGACGATCGCGACTCTCGGTTGCATGCATCCATTTGCCAATACTTTGCAAACAAGGAGTGTATCGGGATGGCGGGTGGTTGATTTCCATGAAACTTGGTCGGTATATTTCCCTACTCTCTCTTTAATCAGGAAAATAACCCTTTTTAGGCAGATGACCTACAATATGTGAAACAAATAGTATCAACGTTGTGCAAAAACTTCAAACCTCATTCACCTATCCTTGGAAACCACTAATTTTGTGACCTACGTGTCATTTTGAGGCATTGCCATGAAATCAATGGACAGATAGACTCATTTTATCTAAGTTCCTACTGTCAAAATGTATTTGGGATGAAAGAAATTTGTCGAAATGGCTGATAAATAAGTAGTACGAGCATATTGAGTGTACTCAAGACGAACCATTTAACGTCAGCGGATAGAAAGAACTAGAGAGGAAGGCCAAGATTGGAACGTTTATATCAGCCAATTGGAATGCAAACGTCAACAGCATGAGTGAACGTAGATATAGTCAGATAAGGAAATAATTGACCATTATGATATAATTAGATTCTAAAGATAGTTATATACACGAAAGAAATATAGGTGCAAGAAAGACGAGAGTGCAAGAAGGTGAGAAGGATATCCGATGTATCGAAGGAAGTTTACCGGAAGAAGAACCTATTCACATTTTATAAGCTAAACGTTAAAAGTAAGAAAATTTTTCATGAAAGCACATAATTGAAACGTGCTCTTTGTTAGTAACGCAACGAAAGTTAGGGTTGCCAAAAAGAAAGACTGAAAGAAATGGAAACGTACCGCTGCGGAAGAATGATTAAGATGATGTGAGCGAAGCGCATTAGCAACAAGAAAGATTACGAAAGGTGGAAGAAATGTGTTATTGGCCTCAGTTCGTAAAACAGTTATGGTAGGTTTTAATGCCAAACGTTGTGAACAAAGCAAGCTGAGAAAGTGTCGTAGTGAAGAACTTCCGGAAGCAGTCACCTAATCGATTTCAGCCATTCAATGTTTATGGTGATATGGCGTATTTTTTGTCTACTGTTAGCTGTATTAACAATGTTTACAGCCGTGTGTACAGTGTACAGCTTGGCTAAAACTGTTGAAAATTTTAACACGGAGCGTACTTCTACGTGGTTCGAAAACATCGTTTATTATGTAGAAGGCCAAGCGTAGATTGGAGACTGTTACGGAAAGGGAAACAGGCGATGACGTTCTAGGAATGGCAGAGGAAAGAAGAAAGCTTTTGGGAGAAATTCGGGGAAGGCAGAAGAGAAATACCTGCAGGATATAACTGAAAGGCAATGTACTGTAGATGGTTATAGAGGGGAGAATGCGAGATGGAGGGAGGCAAAGAATTAGTGTCTTGGATGAAAGTTAGGATCGTAGGAAGTATGCAGAGCTGAAAGATTAGATTTATTTTTATGATTACGTGTACAATGAGTTCTGAGTATATTTTCTTTCAAATTAGTTAGGGTTTAGGAGTACAGTAGTTTGAAGCCCCAGGCCCTGAGAACAATTACCATAACTTGGTAGGTTACGGCTAAATAAATATGTAGCTAAAAATGGAGGTTAATGAATGACCATTAGGCCTTCGGCCTGTGTGCCCTCTTAAACTATTATACTGCTAATCTAATTTCTTTCTGTGTTCCCATTCTTAGTGTATCTTGTACATTAATAATAGCGATGGATTAGTGTAATTTACTCTGTCTATTTGTGTAAACATTTTAGGAATTTCATTCCAAATTCAAAGAACTGCTGGAGATGCCGTGAAAGTAAATTTAACGAAGTCATCCGTTAATGTGGTTTAAAATACACTAATTTCAGAGTGTAAAAATAATTCGGGGTTCGACTCCCGTTTTTTGGGCTAATAATAAACCATAATGGAATAATTTAAACATATCAGTAGGAGCCATTGCCTTGGAGTTGAGTGCTTCAGTTCGTTAAAATGGTTTGAAAAGTTTATTCATACCATAATGTTTTTATCCTCCATTAGTGATAATTAGTTTGTTATCCCTTCATTAAACTTTATTAAGTTCGTGGAATGAATCGATTTGTTTTTTAATCACCCTCAATTTCACCTATCTAACTATGAGTAGGAGAGATAAAAGTTTCAACGTTGGACATGTCTATATAACTACATGACATTTACTGATTTGCCAGTTGTACGGATGTAGAGTATAATATTTTTTGAGGAATTGATTTGGTAAACGTTAATATTTATTATGCTGCACAGAATAAAAAGCAGAAGATTAAGTGGTTTGTTCACAAACAACATTAGCGTATGAACGGAATGCTTCTAAATGGAATTGATTGGTCATTGAAGTGATTGGATAAACTTTCGGATTGATTCGTTATTTTGGTTAAGATTAGTTGATACTATTAAAGTTATTGCTGTATTAATGCCAATCGTTTTCTGGAGCCATTAACTTATCGTTCATAATGGATAGATTTCATAAATGTTTGTAAATTGAATTCAATAGATTTTTGTGAGACACGCCAATAAATCATCGATTTATATTCTTATAATCACCAGCGCCCTGTATTGCCGAATAAGTTACGTATTACTATCTAGAATTACATCAAATTATTCCATTTGTATGTGTAGTAGCATATTATCTCAGAATGAATGAGATGAGCGCATATTTTGATCGCATACGTATTGGAATGTGAAACTGACTGGTGTTATTTACTACTTAGGTGGAATCATGCTCGCCCGGACGCCGAAAACCTCGCCCATTCTGTGAATAATAGGTGTTACAGGGTATACATTATTCTTTAGAACCGTAAAATACCGCTTAAGTTCCCTAAATTGAAGGCTTTTATCCGAAATTCCAAAGAAAGACTATCGTCCACAGGCACGGAAGTGACTCAACTTATTTCATTGTAGTTTTTTCTCCCCTAATGGAATCTCTTTGACATTCTCCGCCTCTTGGTTCTGACGGATCTATTCCACACTTTATTTTTTTTTATATATGATCGAACAATGGCAGTTTCATCTCATGTACGAGCCATTTGTCGGAATTTCTTCGGCGACACTCCGAATTCGGCTAATGCCTCTTCTCTCTGCTCTACAATAGGCTGGAATGTCTCCAAAGGGGAGTGCCTTTGTGAGTACGTCGGAAATCTCTCTCCAGGTGTCGCGAAAATGGCTTCCAAGTTATCTCGAAAGCTCGTTAAAAATTTTAAACTTTTTTAGTAGTATTGGCTTCCTGTATTTAAGGCAAAAGGTTTCCAGGTATGCCAGCTCAAGGAACCTGCAACAAGCCAGAAAAAAAATAAATTGGAATTTTAAGCGGAGAAGATTGACTAGCTAAACTGTCAAAAACTGTCTTGACACTGTAGCATTGTACTCTGCGTCTTATTTAACTGAATTCCCAGAATTAAGTATATATTTTTCGTCATCCTATGTACTGCACATGCCTCTCGAATCCCAAGGCTTGAAAATATGTACTCTAAATGAAGAAAGAATATATTCTTACAGATGTAATCATGAAATTCTTTCTGAATTGCCCGTTTAATACGCCTTTATCTTATACGAGTATATACCCACACACAGAATCTGACCTGAAGTAGGCCTCAGAGAACGCCGAAAGCTTATAAACTTTCTGAAATGTGAGAGTGTCTTGTTAAGTGTTATTTATTTTATTTTTGTGTTCTATTGTGCCGTCCAAATTTTAACTGAATCATGTGCTCCACACTTATATTTTAAATTAAATGTTCTATGCAGGCCTCTTTCTCGTAAGTTTCCTGCGAGCATAGGAAAATTACATTAGCTTTAAACTTTTTGATCCATCACGTTTAGCTGATTTGCCCTTCGGTTATTTTATGACTCGCTTCAAATTACTGTTTTTCAGTATCTTTCTTAGGATGTTAAATATCATGCGTCCAGTTGTGACTTCTTGATAGGTTGGTATTTGGTTTGATTGTGATTGGAATATATTTTGTACACAGTCCTCGAAGGTGTATAATCAGACAGATCTGCATGTTTCAGATTTAGATGAGGGATTTGAACCACTTTTTAGATGGTATTTTCAAACTTAGGTGTACTCGCTAATAGTCAAATTAAATATTTGTAGATCCCAAAGAAGTAAGTTCAATGAGACTCTTAAGTCAGTGTTAAATAGTCTAGATGCTAAGAAAATACGTAAAAATATACTCGAGAGCAGCAAATTAGTCATTCTCTAAAGATTGAATGATACGATAATTTTCATTTTGCTTTCCTTCGCTTAATGTGTCGTGAGAATTTTCTTTGATGTAAACTATTTTTACTCAATAGGACATCTAGGAAAAAAATCACAAATAACGAGTTTTATTATCACTTGACTGGAAAACGTGTCAACGTTGATACATTTGAAATTTAAACAATCTAAATCCTCAGTCCGAGTGTCGTTAGAATGAAAGCAGGAAATTCAGTAAGTGATAAATTTTTGGGCAACCAAATCTGTCCGGAATGCGAAGGGGGATGGGCTGAAGCCCCTGAAGTCTACTGCTTAATCAGCCCCTGTCTGTGGCCATGAAGGCGTGAGAATTTCCCCCCAGCAGCTCTGATGGTTTTCGTGAGTACGACAATAACCACAAGTGCCGTCAAGGTGTCATTCGTCATGTTACCAGAAATGTTGAAGGAAGCGTTTGCGCAGTCATTGAGCAGGTCCCGGTCCTTACATTTCCAGTTTAATCGCAGCGAGCTCGTATCTCGGAGAGGAAATATTTAGGCTTATTTATTTGATGTAGTTTATTCATTTAATTGTTTTTCGTCGTACCGTCGAGAGTTTGGTCGGTGACTCAGATGTTTAAATATTTCATGAGCCACACCTTATCACACACATGCGCTGTCGTCAGGAAGGAAATCCCAGGTTCGTCCCTCCCGAGTCACGAATGTTTAAGGACACGAATCACACGCGCTCTCGTGGTGGGGTACATGTTCGCGTTAAGCGTAATGGTTTGGCCTCCGTTATTCTTTTCATCATTATTTAGCTTTGCTTATCATTTCAGGTTTTCAGTTATTTATTTTTGGTTATTCTTTGTTCGCAGCCAACTGTGAGGCATATGTAAGGACTTACCGGGGGAACTAGGCGATAACGGAACATTCACCTGCGTTACTCAATTATTATTGATGGCAGTCTACCGTAAAATTTTGGAGGGACACTCACACTAACGTTATGACTCAACTCATTAGCCTCTCCCGACGCGACGCCCAAACTACAGTAATCTCTTCTTCAATTCCGCAAACGTCAGCCCGCCCAACATGCCTATTCTTTTCCTACCCCAACCTCGCTTACTTAACGTTATCCCCTCTATCTTAGGCTCCAACATCCATTCGCCCAAATAAAGTAAAAGGGAATGAAATGTGTATGACACACCACAGAAGATGGGAGCAGACCGGAGGGTTAGTCGGGTTATCCGTAACATTCTCATGTCTCTGACTGCTCAAGGGTGTGTGGGAATGGGGGATCGGGTCGGAAAGAGGGTTAAGTTAGGAGATTTCATTGGCACCCCTGCTGATAAAGCGGAGGAAATTGTAAAAAAGGAATAGCAAAAGGCCAGCAATAAGAATGAAAGTAGACTTGGAATTCTTTTAATCAGGTCGATTTGCGAATGATCAAGCACCAGTCAGCCAAGGGGTCAAGATCATAGCTGTTCGGATCAGAAAACCAATGTGGTATACATGGGATGAGAACAAATGCAAACAAAACAAATATTATGAGGTCCTCGAGAAACACAAAAGTAAACATTAAAATCAGGTGTCACAACCGAATGGAGGATATTTAATGGCTCCACTAAAATTTTCTTTTTGTTCTTCCAGGCTTTCTTTTTTTAGCTAACATTGTGATTTAGGCTTTCGCATGAAAATTGCCATATACAGTACTGACCCCTCACGAAGCAAATTTGCGTGTCCACAAAATTTTGTATCCAACGAGGGATTAACTTCCCTGCCCCAGCGCCAGATTCGCTTCTACAGTTCTCAGACCATAATGCCATCCTTCGCCGATTCAGTTAAAGAAAGATTAGCCAGAGGCATATTTGCTAATACTCGTGCACCATCGGAACATTTTGTTTCGCTTTTCCACCAGAATTTAAATTAAGGCCTTGAAACTTGGTTTCGGACGAATATGGGAAGCATTTCAGTAAAATATGCTGACCAGGACCTTCTGCTTTTACTGACGAAACTGATGTGTCCCGTGAAAATCTCATTTAACTAAAATGTTAATGATTTTTTAAGGAGTTAATAGCTCATCCAGCTGAAGACGTTATAGGGTTAGATTGTATTAATGAAATGCGTTGAGGGATAGCACCACGGATGGCACAATGACTTTTCAAAAGTGTTTGATCGATTTGCTAAATTATGCAATTCGCATACCTGTCAGAATCGCCTGAAGGACCTTGATGAACTGTTGTTTTTCCGATCATTAATCACGTCGCACCGTAAATGCGGTCATCTTTCAGGGCCCAACTTCCTCCTTCTCTTTAAACGGAAGACTTCATTTTGGTGGAACTGATGGCATAAGACCTTCCATTCGCACTTCCGCAGTCTCACGTGGTCAGCGCCCTGTTCCTTCTTTGATTTCGGCCACTGTGTGCCCCTCGTTACACCAACTCCCAGTACCCCTCTGAAAATACCGGTATTGCTTTTTTCGACATGTCCGCCAGGCATGGAAATCATGATTTCTAGTGAAAAATATCATGGAATTCATGCCCGCGATAATTTATTGCGCAATATTGTAATGACAATAAATAATATTTCTCAAGTTATACTTAAGATACAGTTATTTTTCTATCCCTGAATGATGTTACCTACATCCAGGATGCCAACTCAAGATGCTGTTTCACCCTGAGGCCCCTTCTTTTCGCTAAAAAATAAATGTCCTGGTATTTGACTCATGCATGACTTATGCTGGCACCCTATGATTACCTGCATTTATCAGGTATACTCAATATACCTGATAAATATATATATTTCTCAAAATATACATCTCCTCGATAAGCTACAGTGTCCTTCATTACTCCACGGACGATTTCCTTTGCCCTGCTATATCGAGCTTTTCTTTGAAAACTTGTAAGCATTATTATTATACCTGAATTCGATCTGTGCAATCCGCTAAGGTCTTCCATCGGTTAGTCTCTCCTCCGTAAAGCACAAGATCTTTCATGAATTCGATATTTTAATATAGTATTTGCTCTTCCTTAATACTATGTCGTTTTGCATGAGTAATTTTATTAATTGAATGTCTTTTGCCTCGGGAGTGTTTCTATCGCCTTAATTTTGGAAAATATTATCCATAGAGGTGGAGAATTTTTAACCTGCCGCCGTGGTAGAGGCTATAATCCAGTGGTTGTAAAATGCTTTGATTTGCAGGGAACTTTTATGAACTCAGGTCCTTATTGGGTTCCATTTCTTATCCACTTTAGATTGTGTAAAACGTTTGGTGTCTAATTTAATCAAAATTTTCACTGAAATTTGACATTCAATTTTGTTCTATTTTTGTATTTCGGTAGCTTGAAAAAAGCGTTTCTGCTTCACGATTACTGCCATTCATAACATTCGAGGGGCCTTCCTCTCATGCGATATGTTTCAATGCACCAATCATTCTTCTAACTTCTGGATGTTCCCCTAATCTCCATCAGCACTCCTTGCATATTTCGTTCCGATTTTTTATTTTAGGATGGGCTTAATATATTTTGCATTATATGCATTGGTATAGTGATAGTGTCACATTAACCGACAAGAAAAATAAAGCTGGTTGCTCCGAGTATTACTTAGCACTGAATAAAGAAATATCAATGCATCGAGAATGAACCAAACAGAAATCCCGCTGACGTTTCTACCCAAATTCAAAACTCATGGTATTTAAACAGGAGTTTGGAAATAACTTTGCAGCTTCCACATAAAATAACTTATTTATTTTCTGCTAGTTTCTACCGGTACGTTCCTGAAGATGCTACAGTGTAGCGAAACTAGTAGAAAATAAATAAGTTATTTTATGTGGAAGCTGCAAAGTTATTTCCAAACTCCTGTTTGCAATGGATTTCCACAAAGTCTCGGCCTCAACCATCAGTCACATCATGGTATTTAAATGCGGAACTCTATGAGAACAAAAATTGTTGTCGACAATCAAATCCTAGAACAAGTTAAAAAAATGCAAAAATCTGGGTTGCAATACTTCTAATTACGAGTTATTATTAGGTAATCTATCGGTTAAGGTATGTTTTTGGATGGACCTGGCTATCAAATAAATACCCGGTAACTAAATTACGAGTATGACTACATAAATTATTCGTAAATGACTATTGAATGACTACGTAAATGACTCATAAATGACGACATAAATGACTCGTATGACTACAATACAGGTTGGAGTATTGGACTCTCAGCATTAAAAACATATTTGGGACATTCCAAAAAAACCTGACGAACAAAACTAGAGAGAAAACCCCTCTAAACTTTTGAAAAACAACAGCGGCTCCACCATTTTAATCGGCAAGCGAGACACGAACTGTAGGACTTCAATTTCTCCCGGCGGATGATGGCAGTGAATTCTTCTCGGGATTTCATCCGGGTAATCTCCTCCATCTCCATCGCTGCCGACGTTTCGATGAAATCCTTTTTCATCGTCATCAGGGCCGATGAACGGCCCTGCCATCGGCCCTGATGACGATGAAAAAGGATTTCATCGAAACGTCGGCAGCGATGGAGATGGAGGAGATTACCCGGATGAAATCCCGAGAAGAATTTACTGAGACACGAACTGTTGGTAAAAAAAAGAAATAAGTTCAAGCTGGAGAAATAAAGTTTCTGAGATGTGTCTAAGGACTTCCGTTGTAGAAATAATATGATAACAAGGCTTCGGGGAAGAAATAAATATTCAATCCTTAAATGACAAGAAAGGGACAAGGTTAGACATAGAAAAGGAACATGACGTAGAAGAAGATAGCTTAGGTCCAGGCATACTCGACGATGAAATAGAAAGGGCATTAAAGGAGATGAAAGCAAATAAGGCTGTGGGGGTGGACAATATTCCTGTAGAAATGTTGAAATGGTTAGGGAAAGGTGGGAAGAAGGCCATATATGGACTGATTCGTAGTATCTATGAGGAAGGAATCTGGCCGGAAGATTTTGTGAGATCGGTGTTAGTTCCTATTCCAAAAAAGGCAAAGGCTTCGTCATGTGAGGATTACAGAACAATAAGTTTGATATCCCACGCAGCTAAAGTTATTCACAGGATCATCAACAAAAGGATAGAGAGTAAGGCAAATGATTACTTAGGGGATGATCAGTTTGGGTTCAGGAAAGGAAGAGGTACGCGTGATGCCATTGCAGTAATGAGATCACTAGTCGAGAGGAATATAGAATACAATCAGGACGTTTTTGCCTGTTTTGTAGATTTCGAAAAAGCGTTTGATAGAGTGAATTGGGAAAAATTAATGCGTGTATTGCAGAAAATAGGAATGGATTGGAGGGACAGGAGACTGATCCGCAACCTGTACATGTCTCAGACTGCTCAGGTGCGAGTGGGGAACGGAGAGTCTGGATGGGCAGTGTTAGGAAGAGGTGTAAGGCAGGGTTGCCCATTGTCACCGGTACTGTTCAACGTATATGTAGAGGAAATGATTAAAGAGGCATGGGAAGAACTGGAGGTAGGAATGAAAGTCGGAGGGGAACTCGTAAAATCGGTTAGGTTTGCTGATGACCAAGCATTAGTTGCTCAGTCAGCCAAGGGGTTGCAAGCATTGTTGAGTGAATTGGAGGTTCAGTGCGATAAATATGGGATGAGAATCAATATTAATAAAACAAAGGTTATGCGATTTTCCAGAAAGAAAAAGGCTAAGCTAAATATTAAAATAGGCGGGGAAAGAATAGAGCAGGTAGAGCAGTTTACATATCTCGGAAGTGTTTTGGACCAATACGGTCAAAGTGGTAGGGACGTAAGGAGAAGAATTGCGCTAGGCAAGGAGGCTTTCTCAAGGAGGAGGGAGTTGATGACGGGGACTTTGAGTAGGGATGTTAAGACAAGACTCGTAAAAACTCTGATATGGAGCGTAGCTATGTACGGCGCGGAAACGTGGTCGCTGAAGCAGGAGGATAGACGTAGATTGGAGGCTTTTGAAATGTGGGTGTGGAGAAGAATGGAGAAGGTGAAATGGACCGAAAGGAAAACAAATGAGGAAGTACTGGAAATGGTGGGTGAGCAGAGGGGTTTGTTGAGAGAAATCCTATGGAGGCAGGAAAAATGGATGAAAGGCGTATTGAGCGGTAGTGGAATGTTGAAGAGGGTAATAGAGGGGAGAATGTTGGGCAAGCGAGGTAAGGGTAGGAACAGGATAGGGATGTTGGACGGGATGAAGGGAGGAAAGAAGTACACCGAGATGAAGAGGGACCTGATATAGATTAGTTTGCTAGGTGGGGAGTCACAAAATGTTTATTTGATAGTTGTGTCCATCCAAAAACCTACCTTAACCGGTAGATTACCTAATAATAAAAAAATGACAGGATTGAAGGATACAAAAGAATATGTTCACGTGCTTAACTAGAGTGCCTCAATGCAGACTGCTAGTAGGAGCTCTGTAATACATATATGTGAGGCTGAAGGAGAGAGGGGTGTAGTGAGTAGGAGGAAGAGGTGGGTTCTGTAACATACTGGTAATTGGCTGCGGCTTAATCCCTGAAGTGAAGGAGATGATGTGCAAAAAATCGAGGCGGTAAGACGAAATTTTTTGAAGGTTATATTGAAGAATCGATACTAAATTAAGAGCTCGCTAAGTAAATAAAACAGTTTCTGGCGTAACTTGGTGGAAAATCTTGAAATTGACGTTTTTATTAAATAAAACCACTTTGCTTTTCCACATAAACTTTTTACTCTCACGACCCAGGTTTCGTCATAGCATAACATCATCAGGTCCTGATGTAACATCATCAGTAACCTGATGATGTTCTGGGTCGTGAGACTAAAAAGTTTATGTGGAAAAGCAGTGGTTTTATTAAAAAAAAGCGTCAGCTCGCTAAGTCTAAAAGAAAAGAAAGAAACCATGGAAGATGTGAAGTTGAGGTAGAGAGTGTGAATCCCACCGTCTTAACTGATTTTCCAATGCCTACGAAATTTTGGATTTGCTCTCTCGTACCGTGACCCACTCGGCAGTGTTCCACGACGGTGGGTACTTTTCACTCTGCATCAGAACGCGAGCCGCTTTTTGAGAAACACTTTTATAGTCAGGCGTCCTAACTGTTCCAATTTCACTTTTCCCCACTCAGCGGCTCCTCTTTCCCTCTCACTCGCTTCCTTTCACCCAGCCAGGGGTGTTATTTTATTTGGGGACGCCACGTCTACGAAGCACTCGATTACTGCAGAATAATTTATTTTTATCGTCTCGTTAAACTTTTGTCGACTCTCACTCAAGGTTATCTCCTCTTCCCATTCTGGTTGCCAATATATCGTATTCTCCCCTGTTTGTACTCTCCCTACAAGTGCCTGTGGGTTCCTCATATCGGGTCCACGTATTCAGCAACGGTTGCTTGTTTGAGTCGAAGTGGCACTGTCGATAAGATGTCTAACCTTTTTGAGACTCATTGTTATGACTCTTTCTTTTATTATTATAGCATAATTTCCCGCGGGTAGGCATGTTTTTCATTTATAAACTTCGCACTGTGCGTTCGTCTATTAAAGTTCGTATTCTGTTCAATAATTTTCATCCACCGTAATGATTATATGTTACTGTGGGAAAACATCTGATCTTTCAACATGTTTTCTCTAGATAAAATAAAATTTTGCATGGAATCCCGTAATTCTCAGTCCTTGTTTTTTTTTATAACATCCTGTTTCTCAAATGAAAAATAACGTAGGCACACCTTACTTTATTAAATGAATCCCAATTACCGGTTTCCTCGAAAACCGTCGTTATTTCAGGTGCAGGATAATTAGTTTTTCTCTGGTAAGCTGGTATTGAAAGCTATTTCACCAAGGTAAATTTCCTCGGAATGAGTGCTGTTCATTTTTCAGGGAATCACTGTAGAGAAATTAAGATACACGTATAATGGAAATGGAGCCTTTAGAATACAAGAAAATTACTCAATTATCTGTTGGTACGGCTAAACGTATCTTGCAATGAAGTATAAGGAATTGGCTGTTGAATGACAATTGAAGAAAATGGTAGTCGCGGTTATTATTGAAGGTAACCGATGGCGAAGCTCGCTTTTGTCATTAGGAATGCGTGGATGGTTTGATACAGATGGAATGTTCAGGAAATGGGGGAAGGGTGGAAAAAAACACGGCGGTTTCGGTATTAGCCTACTTCATAACGAAAGTCGCCAATGGATCCAGTTTTACAGTTTAAGGCCTCACACAACGAACGGCGAATTCCAATAGAAGTTCTCTACATTTTGCACGCGTATAGGGATCGATATGCCTCTGAAAAATTTTGCCTCCGCCGGAATTCGTATTTGAATCCACGGGATGGGAAGTCAGTACCCTAGCCATCACACCAAAGCGCCCCCAAGTCAATAATTTTTTAGGTTCATGCTTATCACATTATCGTCGGTAGGTTTCGCATGTCCTTCGTCATAGGCGTTATCGACATTGCTAACAGTACCATACATAATTAGAACAATGTCCGACCTCTCGTACTTCAAAGGCGTGGCACTATTGTCGCAGTGGCCGAAATACCGGGGCGAGCCTCGCTCTTTCCGTAGGCCTGGAGATAGCTGTTAATGCCGTCTCTCCCGGCTGGACTCGTGGGGTCCTGGCAACCGCAGCGCAGCCCGTCAGTCTGCCCACCTTTCCCCCTCCACCCACTCCCCCGAACCTCCCGCAATCGCCCAGGGATTTCGCAACACCCTCCGACCGTGTCGGCCTTGTTTGTAAACAATGCCTCGAACACCAGCAGCCATCTCGTCGGCGGGTTCATTGGTCAGTATTGTCAATGACGATTCCAAACCCCTCCTCTCGCTCCTCTATATCCTCCGCCCAACCCTCCCTCTCCCCACACAGACCGTCATCTCATCCACCTTCCTCCCTTCTCCCCCCTCAGATCCCGAAAATGGGGTCTTCCAGTCAGTGCTGCTGCAGATATATGAGAGAGCCGTGTGTGTGTTTGTGAAGTGGTGTGGAGGAGGGGGGGTGATTTTTTTCAAAAGCACCTGTTGGATGGCTCTTTACACCCCTTTAAAAAATTCCTCCTCCTCCTCAACATCGTTCCATGCTATTGCTTACCCCGCCTCCTCTTACCCATCCCCCTCCAGACTACCAAGGCCTTCCCTTTTTCGTCTCCCTCTCTTCTGGAATACTCCCCTCCGTTCCCCCTCTCTCTCCCTTTATCCCGCCTTCCCCTCCTCCCACTCCGTCTCCCTCCCGTTATCTGCTGGCCGAGGCCTGGCCCTCACCCACTCTCACCACTCATTCGAAAGGCGAATGCCATCCAAGCAGGACACCCTCTCCCTCCCAACCCTTTTGGTTCTGCTCGACGTGAACGATCCTCCGCACGAGGTGTTTGCCCGCCCGACTCCAGCGGTTACCACAGCCTCCTCCCCGAGTACGATACGAGAGAGGGAGAGAGCCCGTCGATAGCTCTCTTCTCTCTCTCTCGGTCTCCCACGGCTGCATCGGCTCCCGGCGGCGCAGGCGTCTTGTAGTTTTTGCCAACCGGCGCGCCCGTACTCACGAGTTTGGAGGTCACTCGCGGCAGCGCTTCTTCACTTAGGAGCCTACTTCGCAGCTTCATATATCCTCTGATCTTTGGCGTTGCCGTAGGGACCCACTCCCAATACCATCCTTAGGTGCCGTGGATAGCACCTCATTGTCGCCACCCTTCGCTCGCCACTCCCCGCCCGTTCGGAGGGGTTCAGGAGGGGAGTGATCGGACGCCGGAGGGAGTAGTGTCGCGGAGAAATTGGAACCGTTGCTCGCGGTCTCCCGCGGTGGCGGTTGGAATGTGGACCGTCGTGACGTTTTCGGCCGAGTGACGAGTGTTTTCCTCCCCATCCCGGTCTTCAGATCCGGCGCTACGAAAACTCGACTTCTCCCGGGGGTGTGACCGTGATATCCTCCCCAGTTCTCTCCGATTCCCGTACCTCCCTGCTTTAAAGTGACAAGGAATCGTGGAAGAAGAGTAATAAAGAAGATTGAAGAAGCTTCAGAAAAGGTTTGTGGGTGATTTAAGAGTTTCGTCTCGGGCCGTACCCGGTTTCCGGATTTCCCACGGGCGCGCGACTGCGGCGTGTAATTTTTTTTTCTTTCCGGCTTCGTGCTCGCCGCGTAATTGGGCCACCCAACGCACTGGTGCTATTTTTTTCTTCCGTGTGCTAATGTTGAAGTATGCGTGGCCGCAGTTGCGGCATACTGCGGCGTGAGTGCTACGTTTTGTTCCTTTTCTTATTCTGCCCAGCGCCTTTAAAGGGAAGTGCAGAGTATGGCCTAGGTGAATGCATTTACATTTGCGCAACTTCCTAGGATTTGTACGGAAAACGCAGGTGCGTAACTTTATTTTTCTTGATGGCTTCATCAACTGCCAATCCTTTTCATGCCATGAGAGTCCAATTTCCTGTAGGCATTCCTTTAGAAGAGGCCGTTCATTCGTTGCCCTTAGAAATAAAACAAAAGTTTGATGGATCAGTTGGTTGCGTGGCGTGTAAATAAACTGATGCTTGCACGCAATGAATATATTCGAATGAATGTGTTGATTCTGCGGTGGCTTCAATGAAGCAATGCTTCGGGGAGAGTGTTCTGTGCATCACTTGCTCGGTCTTTCTTTTAACGTTTGTGAAATTTAGTGAAGTCGATTAATGTGCCGTGGAATACGATCTCTCTTTGTTTATGTCTGATTCAATTCCCCTTCAAATATGAAATTGATGAGGGAGTGTCATTTTTTAGACTAATAAAAGTCATTTGCGGGAAAATTCATGGGTTAAATAAGTTAAATTCCACTCTAGTTCGCTGATTCCTTTGTAAAATGAAGAGGAAGTAACAGTCAGAGGGCACATGAGTGTTTCATTATTGAATTGTTGCATTTTGGAGTATTTTTCTGAGAAGGGGTTGGGATTCGTCCATGATAGTACTTTCTTATGTAAAATTATGAGTGTATATTAATGCGCGACCAACTTGCGCCGCAGATTGTACGATACAGAATTTTTAATGTGATTTCTCACGGCTGGCATTGAATAAAACAATTGATACATATCATTTTTAGGACACTAGTGGAAAAAACTTATCGCTGGGAAAAAATTACTGCAGACACAGTTATTTTTATTTTGTAAAAGAACCGAGGAAAACCGCTTTGCAGGGAACTGGTCCCACGTTGCCTCCTGTCAGGCTTGACGAGAAAGAACTATTTGTCGCGTGAAGATTTATTCAACGTAATACATTTGAGGAAAACTCTGGGAGAATGTTTTCAGAACTATTCTTGCATGAAACATTTTTTAGAGAGCTGGAACATTTACATTTTTCCCGAATATTGATCAGTAGCAACCCTTTCTCCTCCCGTCGATTTCCATCGGGCATTTCGGTAAGCTGCGATAAAAGCGGCATAGGCGACACGTTATCTCATTCCGTATCCACAGTGGCGAAATGCGAAGCTCACCAAACGTGTTTGAAAGGACACGCGCACATGTCTCTCCTTCCCTCTAGCCTTACGGTATCGCCTTTAACGCCACCGCACGTAATTCCCATGGTGTCCCATAAAGCATTGAGCGAAGTTTGTTTTAGCTATCGAACTTTGGGAATCAGCAGTGACGAATTGTTTTAGAGATGAGCGGCTACGCGAGAATTGTTCCATCTCTCCCGCTACTGGGGAGCATCGATCTCGGCTGCATTGGTGTTTATGTGTTTATCGTTTGCTTTGTCTGATGGATGAACCCCCCTGGGAAATGACTGCTCGTGTCCTAATTTTAAATCTTTCACCCCCCCCCCCAAAAAAAACAGAGCTATCACCTACCATTGCTCACATTATCTACGAATTAATTATTTTATCCAAATGTCTAAAAGGGGGTATCTATAAATTTTTATGCGTTGGTTAGTCTCGACAGAAACATTTTCAGCACAAATTTATTTATGCTGAATATCTTTTAATTATTATTAATCTTATGAAATTATTACGCTAATAGTAGTTATGAATCATTATGATATACTCAAATTCGAACTGTTATTTATATTGACAATCCTGTAATGCTACCACCTCTGAATCTATTCATTTGTCCTTATTTGTTTGAAAACTCTCTTAATAATAATTGGATTTTATGGAAGGCTTGGCTTCTCTCACGGTCCCACGAATTTTGATTGATATTAGGCGCGAATCATTAGTGGTTACAGTTAACTTGAATATTTTCTCACCAGTTTTTGTTTTAGCATTTCTGAGGCAGGAGATGAAAGGAAATACGAAATTTCACGCTATCTGATTTCACCGATGTTTCTTTATTTTTCCCGGATGACATTAAGTTAAAATAAGACCTCATAGTGGGGTTTGGTATTGATGTTAGTCAGCTTCATGGTATGCAAAAACACCTAGAAAGGAGAATTCGAAGAAACAAAAGCCCAAAATTCATGTCTTCAGTAACATATTCATCTTTCATATACGCATGTGTTCTAGCTGCTCATTCGTTACCTTAGTAGTAGTAATGTCAATAGTATGGAGAAACTGGCCGCTTCACATTTTTTCATTGGACATTACCACAGGATGCCGTAATGGCGACAGTCATTCATTGGAAACCGTTTTCCTAAACGTCATAAATTTTTTGCTTGCTCCTTCCCTATCTTCTCGCCCCCCCCCCCCCACCCCGCGCAGCAGTTGAGCGAGTTTCCCGTGGTTACTCTACACGTGCTCACCACCGAGATATTACGTCTTGTTTACTGTGGATTATTTTCATTTTTTTGCCTCCTCTCTCTCTTCTTCTCCTCACTTGGCCGCAACCACTTCTCCTTGCAGCGAGGGTAAGTGGAGGATGTTGAATGCTTACGTATCACTTTCAAAGGATCTCTATTCGAGGGGCGGCTACACAGTAGTATCAACCGTTGGAAGTCTCTTCGGCTTCTTCAACGGCGCCTAGAGAATTTCCCTTGATTCTTTCTCGCCAATGCGCTTACAACAAAGCTGTCAGATATGCTTCTAGTCCTCTCCTTCTTTCCGCTGAAGGCGGCCATCGCGGCACCGAAATTTCAGCTATCGCGTGTTTCGTTTTTATGTTCTTTCCCTACTATTTAATTATAGCTTCGTGAGATTTTCCACGTGTATTATTTACATTTCCTCCTCGAGGATACTGTACGCATTGAAACATGTAAGAGAAAAAGCACACCGTCGTTGGACTGTTTCGGTGGACATCTTCCCTCGTCAACGTAAGAAAACTAAATAAAAGAAAGTGGAAGGGACAGACAATTTTTTTTGCCGATGGTGGAAAGTCACCGCCGGGGTGTTATTCTCTATGCTTTTGTATAAAAATATATATGTGTGTGTACAAATAAATAAATATAAAAATATATATAGTGTGTACATATATAAATATAGTGTTTATATATACATACATATAGTGTGTATATATGTATATTTTGTGTGTACATATAATATATATAGTGTGTATATATAAACCATAAACACAGTAATCAACCCGAAGGTCGGTTTAGTAGTTGATGGTTGAGCTCACCCATGTACCAAGCCCGACGGCGTGTGAATATTCACACATCAGGGTAGGGGGGCCAGTTCCTTTCCTTGTGCCGGTTATGGTTTCACAGGAAGATCTGGTACCCGAAAAATCCACTAGCTTGGGTGGAGCTGCAAGTGCTTTGCCCGGGAATCGAACCTGGGACCCTCCGGTCAGTTGTCCAACGCTCAACCCACTAGACCACCGCGACCTGCTGTGTATATGTATAAATATATTTATAAAAACTTTCACATATTTATATACGTGGGTCGAATTAGTCCAGGGGTAGAGTGTTGGACTGCCAGTCCAGTCAAGGGGAGTCCAGGGGTAGAGTGTTGACCGGAGGGCCCGGGCAAGTACATCTCTCCGGGAACCCTCAGCTTCACCCAAGCTTCGTGATTTTTCGAGTACCAGACCTTCCTGGGACACCATAACCGGCACAGGGAAAGGAACTGGCAACCCACTCTGATGTGTGAATTTCACACGCCGTCGGGCTTCATACTGGGTGAACTCTATCATCACCTACCAAACCGACCTTAGGGTCGGTGTTATATTCAATGTTTATGGTTATATATAGTCGCACAAGGGCTAAGTTCACATAATACCTACAACGCTCCGTCCATCGCCGCACTCCGTCCATAATCACGCACTCCGCAATTTCATATACCGTTCAATATCACGCACCGTTAACATACCATTCACTTTTGCAATACAACTTCTCACACCGACCACATCACATGCAAACAATATGTTTATATTGGATTAATACATTAGTAACATAGTACATAAGTGATAATACATTAGTGTAATAACCATTGGTCAATTAAGTTTATCACCCAGTGGCTGCTTTACACTTATTCTTAAAGTTCCTAAAATTGGATGGGAAGGGTTCAAGCAAACCTCCAGACAGCTGGTTCCATTCAACAAGACTTCTGTTTAAAAAAGTATTTTTTCTTATTTTTTTCCGTTCTTATTTTCATTTTAAAACTATGGTCGTTTTTCCCTGAAAGTTTGGTTTTTCTCTCTCAAAAAATCTTCCCACGCTTCATTTTGAACAATTCTATACATCGCGCCTAACCTACTCCTTATCCTTCTATTTTTCAAACTCTCCCCTTTTTAGCATAACCAACAATTCCGTGACACTATCTGTTCTTGTTTATCTACCGAGTGCATATCTTGGTGCCTTTCTTTTAACTTTTTCTATGTTATCAATATGTCCCACGTCATATGGTTCCCATACTATGGAGAAGTATTCTAAGTTCGGACTGACCAGTATCTTTTACGTATGCTTTTTCTTTGGTGGCCACGCTACTTCCTATAAATATCTCATTACCTAATGTAGTAGTTTAAATGCCTTCTGTGTCACATTATCTCCTCGGACTCCCCACTCAAGATCCCTAGTTAAGTAAACGGCAAAATATTTGCAGTGACTGCTACATGGGATTCTTTCTCCAAAGAGGGTGTAAATATCCTTTTGTGCATTCTTTTTGTTTGAAAAAAATATATGCTTACTCTTACTAACGTCATTGCCCATATTATTATTTGCAACCCGGTCACCAAGGCGATCGATGTCATTTTGTAGTATTACGCGGTCATATACACGCTCTACCCGTCTGTATATAATGCAATTATCAGCAAAGAGTCTTACTTGGACATGTAAATTATGTGGTAGATCTTTCACATAAATTAGGAAGTGTAATAGCCCTAGAACGCTGTCTTGTGGAACTCCTGCTATAACATTCGCCTCATTTGAAAATGCATTTCGTATTTTTACTTTTTGGATTCTGCCGGAAGAAAATTTTTCATCCATTGCTTTACCCCAAATCCAATGTTAACGACTCAAACTTTAACAATAATCTATCGTGAGGCACTCGGTCGAAAGCTGCCGAAAAATCAACGATTACCGCATCCTTTCCTTCATCTATTACGTCGCCGAAATATTGGCCTAATTTCAAAAGTTGCATTTCGCACGAGTATCCCGTTCTAAACCCATGTTAGTGTTTGGATAGCCATCTATCTATTGTCCACCATTCCCGAATGTAGTTAGCGAATCTTTTGCCCATTATTTTGCAAACAACTGATGTTATTCTTCATCATCATAATCCTCGGATTGGTTTACTTAAGTCCTCCATTCCACCCTATTTAATGTCAATTTCCTCAATTCTTGATACCTTCTCTGCTTTACGTTCTTCTTATGTCTTATGTTACATGTCTCTTGGTCTTCCTCTTGGAATCTTTCCGTCTATTGTTCCTTCTATTATATCCCTGATCAATCCGTTGTGCCTCAATGTGTGTCCATCAATTTTTTCTTTGCCGTAGTGTTGTCCATATGATCCTTTCCTCTTCTGCTCTTCTATACACTTCCTCGTTCCTTTCACTTTGTCTGTTATTCAGCATTCTCCTCCAGCACCATGTTTCAAATGGTTCTATTCTTCGCTGGTCCACTTTTCCAATGTTTCAAGTCTCGGAAACATGCTCCACACGAAAGTCTTGACGAATTGCTTCCTTGTTTCCAGCCATAGGTTTTTTGAACATAGTAATTGCCTCTTCTTCATGAATGAGTTCTTAGCTTGGGCTATTCTTCGCTTGATGTCGATCGAACTTCATCCATCCCATGTTATGCTGCTGCCCAGGTAGCTGAAGGATTCCACTTGCTCTAGTTTCACCCCTCGAATTGTGATATATGCATTCAGTTTCTCTCTTCCGCACACAAGGATTTTAGTTTTCTTCTTGTTGATGTTCATATTATATTCCCCCGGCACTTGATCCATAGCACTTAGTTTTGCTTGCAGGTCTTCTAGTGTCTCCGCCACTACTGCAATGTCATCTGCAAACCGGAGCATGTTGATTTCCTCTCCATTTACCTTGACTCCTTTGATACCCAATTCTTGTGTTTCTTTTATTGCCTCTTCCAGATATGCATTGAATATTGATGGTGAGAGGTTGCATCCTTGTCTTACTCCTTTGTTTATTTTGACTTCTATTTTTCTGCCATATCCATATCATGCTTACCGGTCTATAATGTATGGCTATTGTTTTATCCCCTTTCTTGAAAATCGGTGTAATGTTTGCTTTTTTCAATCACTAGGCAAGACATCATTATTTAAAGTTACTTTGAATAGATGATTCAGGTACAAAGTTATTGCGGTGTCACCCAGTTTCAGGATATCAAATGATATATTGTCCGGTCCCACTGACTTACTTTTCCTCAACTTCCGTAATTTTACAAACATGAGTCCTCCACGATAATACTGTTAAGGGAAGTGAGCTGTTTAGAATGGTTTCAGGCGTCATTCTGTGGAAGCGATTGATATCGGAAAAGAAATACTTAGTAATTCCACATGTATTTTATTATACACGTGTTTAATAACATAGTATGTGTGTACAGGTATAACTGTAATCTGTATAACTAAGTTCTTTTCCGAAGTGAGCTGTTTTGTGCTGTTACCCTGAGGAAGTTCTCTGCCATTTTTGAGCTATTTAGGCAAGCTTTGTTATCCTTTTTGTTTTCTATTCCTCGAAAAACATCCGTAAAGCAGGAGTTGAAAATTTGCTATTTCTACATTGTCGGTTATAGTGCCAGTATCGTTAGTTTTTAATTTGTTCACGTGTTCCCTGTTGTCTTTCCTCGTTATCATGTATCTATAAAACTTCGTTGCATTGTCCTACGAAATTGTATTGATAAGAAATTTTTCCTTTGCCTTTTTCTTTATATCTTTTATTTTTTTATATGTTTATTTCCTATGTATATTTGTGTTTATACAAATACGCAATAAGCTATATTTCCCACGCAGCTCAAGTGGTTCTCAGGATAATCAACAAAAGGATGGAGAGCAAGGCAAATGATCACTTAGGAGATGATCAATCAGTTAGGGAGAGGGAAGGGATGAGGCATGAGTGATATCGTTGCAGCTATGTCACGAATAGAGTGGAATATAGAACACATCTACATCGTCTTAGCACCTCGAAAACCGCCGCAAGGTTGTGTGGCGGGAGGTGTTATGTCATCTCCTGTAATTAACAAAAAAAACCTCATGCAAAAGCCATACATTTAGACGTACAGTCCACAAACAAAACATGGTATGCATTCATGCAAAAACCTTACAACCCACACACATGTAAACACACAAATTAGCAACTAACATACACATGCACCTACAAATATACCTTAGATCTTTGTAATGTTTACTTTGTTTCTGACTTGTAAATTAAATTTTTTTTATGTTTCTAAAATTACCTATTTCTTACTAGTATGGTCCCTGGCTGTTCGGGGAAAGAATGAGGATTTGTATCTATCTGTACTGGAATCTATCTCTCTTATTTTATTTTTGTGGTCTGATCTACCTAAGTAGCGTGGGGCCATTATAATAATTCCTTTAGTGTCATCGTTAAACTCAATGGTTCTGAATCTTTCTAAAAGTCCCAAGTCTTGCTAGTTCTCTTCACATCTCAAGGGGCTCCCAGACTAAATCCCCTAGGAGACCCATCACACTTGTGTTCTTATCAAAACAATTTTTAACGAATCTGGCAGATTTTCTGTGGACCTATCTAATTATTTTTGCCAAATTTTCTCATAAGGAACCCAAATACTTGCGGCATATTTCAAATAAGAATGAATTAGGACGTATTTGCCTGTTTCGTGTATTCCGGAAAGGCATTTGATAGAGTGAATTTGGAAAAGCTAATGAATATATTACATAAAATAGGAATAGATTGGAGGGATAGGAGGGTAATACGGACCTGGACATTTCTCAGACTGTTCATCTGCGAGTGGGGGACGGAGAGTCCGGATGGGTAGTGTTAGAAAGAGGTGTAAGGCAGGGGTGCCCATTTTCATATGTGCTGCTCAACGTGTGTGTGGAGAAAATAATTCAAGAGGCATGGGATGAACTGGACGTAGGAATGAAAGTCCTGAAGGGGAATTCGTGAAATCAGTGAAGTATGCTGATGACCAAGCTCTATTTTGTCAGTCAGCGAAGGGCTTGGAAGCATTGCTGAGTGCATTGGAAGTTAAATGCGATAGATATGGCATGAGAATCAACACAAATAAAACAAAGATACGAATGATGCCTAATGCGGTTTTCCAAAAAGAGGAGAGCTAAGTTAAACATTAACATAGGAGAGCAAAATCTAAAGCAGGTGGAACAATTTACGTATATCGGAAGTGTTTTGGACCGAAATGATCAAAGTAGTAGGGCCATAAGGAGGAGACTAGCATTAGGCAAAGAACTTCCTCAAGGAGCAGGGAATTGATGACATAGACGTTGGCTAAGGATGTTAATATTAGGTTCCTTAAAAACTTGATATGGAGGGTGGTTATGTACGGCACGGAAAAATTGTCATTGATGCGGGTGTGACAGGCGTTGATTAGAGGCTTATGAAAGCTGGGTTTAGAGAAGGTAAAGTGTACAGAAAGGGAAACAAATGAGGAGGCGCTGTGTATTGGTTGGGGAGAAGAGGGAATTGTTGGGAATAATCATGAGGAGGCAGGAAAAATGGATATAAAGCATATTGATTGGCAGTGGGATGCTGAAGACTGTGATAGAGGGGAGAATGTTAGGCAAACGAAGAAAGGGCAGGATCAGGATAGGGGTGTTGGACGGGATGAAGGGAGGAAGGAAGTACGCCGAGATAAATAGGGGCTTGATGAAGAGTAGGATGTTGGGTTGTGTTTGTTAAGGACAGACAAGATATTTATTTGGCATTTTTGCCCATCCAAAAAGTACCTTAATCGGTGGATTACCTAAATGATATACGCACTCGTACGTTAAACGTGTATATGTGTATATTATTTAATATTAGGTAGTCTACCGGTTAAGGTAGGTTTTTGGGTGGACACAACTGTCGAATAAATATCTTGTGACTCCAAACAAAACCCAATGCAGCAACCTACTCTACATCAGGTCCCTCTTCATTTCTGTGTACTACTTTCCTCCATTCATCTCGTCCAACATCCCTATCCTGTTCCTGCCCCTTCCTCGTTTGCCTAACATTATCCCCTCTATTACATTCTTGAACATTCCACTACCGCTCAATACGCCTTTCATCCATTTTTCCTGCCTCCATAGGATTTCTCTCAACAAACCCCTCTCCTCACCCACCATCCCTAATACTTCCTCATTTGTTTTCCTTTCGGTCCATTTCACCTTCTCCATTCTTCTCTACACACATTTCAAAAGCTTCCAATCTACGTCTATCCTCCTGCTTCAGCGACCACGTTTCCGCGCCGTACATAGATAGCTACGCTCCATATCAAATTTATGTGTATGTATACAGTTTCACGACAATCCTTCCTTCGTTGTCTAATTATTTTATTGCCTTTGTTTAAATGGACTATAAATTAATTTATGTGGTCTGATGGTTGCAGCGGCCCGTATGGTTGTGTACTTGTGTATTTATGAATGTGTATGTTTGTGTTAATGCGTGTGTGTGTAATTACGCCTACTACGAAGGTTCGGAACCCCGCTCTTTCATTAGCAGAGAAATTGTTGAGCCTAAGCTGGCAAGGGTTTGAAGCAGGTAAAGGAGTGAATTGGGGGATTAAAAGAAGCGGTCTTGATTTGTTTTAGCAACTAGAGGTCTACGATTAGGTGGTTTCATTGGTTCTAGGTCTTTAAATACTTCTTAATCCGAATTGTCAAGCTCGCGTGCTCTAACAGGTTGCATAGAGTCGGATGGTTGCTGGTTTCGTTAAATGGAAACGGTGAAGTAGGTATTCTTCAAAGTTTTAAATGTTGGACTCGACCTGGATAGGGTTGGGAAGAATTGTGGTGACGCAATTCTTTTTAAAACGAGGAGGATTCGGGCAAATGGTGCATTCGCTCATGTAGAAAGAGGGGAAGTTTCCTCAGAGGGGATACTTCACAATTTTTGGGGGAAGTAGAACTACTGGTATGGCGTAGGAGAGGTATGCTAAGAGAGCAGTTGGGATGCTAAAGTGGGGGGTGAGAACCTTTTCCAACGGTGTGTCAGGTGGTCGATGAGTGGTAAGTTGGCAACTTTCGGCGAAAGGCGTCTAGGGGGTTGTTGGGCCGATAGAAACTCATGAATCATTTAGACAATATGTCTGAAAGGAATATTTGATTGGATATTGGTTGAAGATCACGGAGGATCCTTTTTTATCGCCTATGCGTCTGAAAAGTAAATGATTTACGTGCCTCGAAGTCTGATCTTTGAGTCAAGATAATGAAGGTGGTTTGGAGGTTTTTTTCGGTATGATTGTGACGAAGAAAGTAGGCTATAATTAAGAAAAATAGGTAGCCCAACGAAGTAATTGAGATAACTTCTCAGAGACGAAATATGTGGACGGAGGAAATGTTGAAAGGCGTTAGGATGTTGAAGGGTTGGGTAAAAAAATATTTTCGCAAGGCGTTGTCTGACTCCTTCAACTTCGAAAAAGGAATACAGTGAAGGGTTTTCATTGATTACGTGTTAGCCGAAAAAATGAAAAGATATGCTATTTTCCCAGCGTAAGCTATGCGTGAAGTCTATCCGTGATCTAATCCACCAATCAGTATATTTCTGCCCGTGTTTCAACGATGAACTACACTGTGATGGCAGAGTTCGCCTTTAGGACGTGGAGTGACAGCGAAAAACCTGGTCGGGTTGGAAGCTTTCACAGACCGATAAATTTTTCAATAGTAACCCTTTATTTAACCTCAATTTATATATATCTTTTTGTAGTTTAATTTAATGCTATGTTAATTTCTTAGATCTTCTTATTAATCTGGCATTCTTACTTTGTGTCTTTTAAACTATCTTATTTATGTTGTCAATTGAGCGTATTTCTTATGTCGACCACTCAGCGTTTTGAATTTTTTAGCACTTCATACAATTTCTTTATGGAGACAAAAATCAATAATAAGCATTTTTATTCTGTTAATACAGTCCAAAGGTGCAATAGGTATGCCATCGTTGTGGGATTGTCGGTTGGTATCATAGTGTCAGCCTCTCTTGTTAGCACCGTAGTCCTACTTTTCTAAGCAATAGAATCAACACCCCTGATGGGTGATTTTCTGAATGCGAGATTTATTCAGCTGACTATTGGTTACGACAGAGAGGCCCACTCCGCAAACCGACCGGACCTCACTTTCAATCCTGCTTACTCTCTGCATTAAGTGACCAGAGAGTTTGTACATGAAATTGATCTTAACTTGCTCTGTTAGGTAACTATAGGACGGCGTCACATCCGGTAAAAATATTTTGACGGCCCATTATTACCGAGGTGTCGTCTCCGGTAAACTGAGGGTAGACCTACGTACTACTTTCGAATTACGGATTTTGTGATATGGCTATAGATTATTTTGGCATGAAAAACTTGTGTGCAAGTCTTAATAAACAACGAATTAGTACTCAGTCTGTGATCTCTCTGGATATTGATATTAATTTGTCATAATATCTTAAGGATAATTAGTACACCAAGCATTGAAAAGTCATGCGTATCTGGTTTGAGATTATCCTTTGCCATATTTTTTGTCAAAATAGTATAAAATAAAATAATTTATCTTTTTTCGATTCGGAGAAACGTTCTGAGTAATTTATGAGAGTCTCAGAACACAAAATCGGGGCTACATAATTATTAATTCATACAATATCACCTATAATTAATGCTGTATCGTTGATTATAAGGGTTAGTGTCTGAATTAATAATGATATAGTCTGGCTTTGTGTACTAACTATCTAACAAATTACTCAGGATAGCATTTCTCTGAATCGCAAAAAAATAGTTATGCTAATTTACGAACCGTGGCTTTACGGAAAAAAAACTTGCTCTATATACGAGGTGTGTTCAAAAAACTACCAGAATTTTAATTTTTCGGACAAAATATTTATTTATTCTTATAAATTGATGTTGTCCCCTTCAAAGTTGTCCCCATTGGAGATTATGCACTTGTGCCAGCGCTTCTTCCAAACCCCGAAACACTTCTCAAACTCGATCTTTGAGATAGCCTTTAGTTCTTTCAGCGGTGTGCTTTTAATGTCATCTACGGCTGTGTAAAACGACGGCCCTTCAATGTTCTCTTAATTTTTGGAAATAGGAAAAAGTCACACGGAGCCATACCTGGCGAATATGGAGGCTGGGGCATCGTTACAGTATTGTTTTTGGCCAAGAATTAACGAACTAGCAATGATGTGTGAGGTGGTGCATTATCGTGGTGCAAAAGCCATGAATTGTGTCTCCACAGATACGGGCATTTTTTCGGATTGGTTCACGCAAACGGCGTTGAACTTGTAGGTAGTACTTCTTATTGACCGTTTGACCTGGCGGCAGGAATTCATGATGCACTGTGCCATTAAAATCGAAGAACACAGTGAGCATAACCTTCACGTAGGTGCTTGTAATGTATAATAATCAGAAGCTATGGTTGGGGATTCGAAGAAAAATGCACGAAATTCATGGAAAAACGTCGGTATATTGCATCGAGTCTCCCGTAATCGCTACGAAAAAAATCAATAATTTCACCACCCTTTGACGGTGAAAGAAAATATTTTCATCAGGACAAAATAAATATCCCTGCAAACCGTATTCCGACTCATTCAACCTCCGAACGGACGTATAAATGAAGGGTTTTCATTGGTAACATGTTAACCGAAAAAATATACGACTTGGTATTTTCCCAGCCTATGGTGTGTGTGTCAATTCGCATTTTCCACCAGGTCAGAATTGCCGACGTTTTGAAGGGAACTTTGCCATCATTTTCAGGATGTTGAGTGATAGCAAAATATGAGGTCTAATGGGAAACCTTCATAGACCGATAAATTCATCAAAAGTAGTCCTTAAATCAAGTTCAAGTTTTCAATCTCTGCAAGATTTATTTTGTTAATTATTTTGCTAAGTCTTTAGATCCAAGATTGAATAGAGTTCCTAAAAAGCTTAATATTTTGATGTTATGATGGTAGATCATCAAAATATTAAGAACACGGCAGCTTACTATCGTTTTCAGAAGTTGTTCGTTATACCATGGTAAATGAATTACGCCATTTTATTACCTCAAATCCCGCAATTATTAAACCTGACGATTTCTCGGACCACTAGTCCACGTTGGCGTATGATACAGTGTTCTTCAACGTTTTATTATATTGTAGTGAAACTTGGGTTTTTAAGGATAACATAAATGTCGGCTGAAGTAGGTGGGCACGGTGTACTTGAGGGGTTTGTTTGGTAAAATAGGAGAAATAGGACGTGAGATTAGTGAGTTCTGAAATAATGTGGTCCAGATGCACAGCTGACAGTGTCTAGTGAGAAGCAAGGACGCCACGCTGGTCTGATCATGTTGAAAGAATGGATAATTCGAATCACAAAAAATCTATACCTATGAGAAAGGAAACAATTGTTTGAAATAAATGGCTGGATCAGGAGTTACATGTGTCGATTGTAGTTGGAACATCCCTTTAGACTAGAAATATCACAAGTATCAGTAACAGAAGAGTATATAACAAATAGGGTAATCGTAGAGGAGATGTTTACGAAAATTGTGTCATCAAAATTTTGGTTGAAGAAAAAAATTAAAGAATACATCATTTGTTAAAGTTTTACGTTCGAACATTAATGTTTATCACTTATTTTATTTGCCATTATTACAACAAAAAATGACATTATTATCTTCATTGGCGTATATATGCTAATGCGATAATGTAGTTGGATATAATTAAATGTAAATATAACATTCATTTCGTAATTAATTCACATTGTAAAATTTGCTAGTAAGCACCTTACGCCTGTTTAAGAATGGGCCCAATTTCGAGGGGGCTGGTAGAGGGGTGGGTGGTTTGATAGGGGGTGAGTCATGGAGTATTTGGGGCTGGGCAACCTTGTGTCAAACAAGAGATGAATGTGACAAAGAAGAAAGCGGCGTACCAGAACAGGGCAGTGTTGAATTAATTAAACCATAAGCACAGTAATCAACCCGAATGTCGATTTTGGTAGGTGATGGTGGAGTTCACCCAGTACTAAGCCCGACGGCGTGTGAAATTCACACATCAGGGTAGGGGACCAGTTCCTTTCCTTGTGACGGTAATGGCTTCCCAAAAAGATCTGGTACCCGAAAACTCGCATAGCTTGGGTGGAGCTGCAGGTGCCCAGAGAGGCTTGCCCGGGATGCGAACCCGGGCCCTCCTGTTTGTCAGTAGTCCAACGCTCTACAACTGGACTACCGCGACAATGAGGTGTTGTTTCCTGTCATGACAATAAATCAGCCCGGTTTTGATTCCGTGAGGGAACGGCGTGATGGTTACGTATACATATATACTCCTACGTTGACGGTTGAGATAAAATAACGAGGAGAAAGTAAAAGCGATTTATGGTCATTTTAGGAGACGTCAATTCAAGTGGTATCATTAGCCCTGTATTGTCAAGAAGTTGTATATTGTTATTGAAATATGTAAGCGTAGACTGGAAAGTATGCACTATGGATAAAGGCTACCGTGAATACTTTTGTAATCCTGAAAGCCGGTAACAACGCGTTTTTGAATGAAGTTCATTATTAAAAGTGAGTAAAGGTGAAGCCATTTACCATCAAAATGGATATGTCCCGCTATATTACCCTTATTGATGTGAAGAGAGCGGCAGGTCAAAGGAGGGGGACATGGAGCTACGCGCCCCACTTGTGGATCACTTTTGACTTCTATAAATTTTTAAAATTAGTATTATTGTGAACATCCTTTTGATCCCCGAATATAAAATTATGTTCTGCCGGAAGCGGTACCGTATCTAAAATGGGGCGAATGTTTTAACTTCGCATAAATTTCAACGCTATTTGCAAGAAAAACTTTTACAAAATTATATGCTCATATGTTCATAGATGAAAATGGTCCTCCCGTTGTAGGTCTCTTCCAGATCCGCTTCTGTGTGGAGAACATGCTGAAAGCTCCTTTTGACTCGAATTGATTCAATGGTTGAAATCTTTGGCGGTTCTTTCGCAAATGTACCCAGTCTGTTGTAAAAAAGATGCCTAACATCCATCTGAAAACGTCGACGTTTGGTTTTCCTTCAAACTCCTCACCAGACGGTGCTTTTCCTGAGATACCTACGCGATAAGGGAGCGGACGTATGAAGCATTATGTATGCCATCCGCGATATCGGAGAATTATAGCGGCGCCGCCAAGTGAGCCCCATCGCTGGTGTTCGGCCGGAATAAAAAGAAAACGGACGCTCCGAAGCCCGCATTACGGTCAATAATGTTTTGCCTTCGCTCTCCTGTGGACGTGATTATTTTTCCCCCCCATTCAGGTGAGAGAGAGACACGCCGCTTCGCTCATTGGGCTGAGCGCACGGAGGAGGGCCGGCCGGACCCCTTCGGATCCCCGCACTCCTTGACCTATGTTTTTCCTCTAGTTTCTTGCGGTCTCCTCCCCTCCCCCCGGCCGTCGCGTCGGTCCGAGAGGCGCGCTGTCGATAAGTCGCTCTCCACTATCTCCATTTTCGCTTCTCCCAAAGTGGACCATGTCGTCCACTCCCTGTGTGACTCGCCCCGACTAGTACTCGATTTGGTTATCGCCGGCGGGAAATGCGCTTTACAAGGAAGGCTCCCGAAGGCGTAATAAGAGCGAGGCTTTGGCCGATCGCAGCGGGGGTCGCGTCTGATAGGGATTCAACGGCTCGGCTGGAAGTGACTAAGCTGGTGAGAAAAAAGCAACTCTTGATGTAACTAACAAATAATCTCCCGCTTACGTTTTTGGTGAATCATCGAGCGGGTGTGTTCCTGAACGGGAAGACGTTTCGGTGGTGGAACCATCCGTGTGCGAAAGTCGTCCGATCGCGAAAGATTTTTGCATGTGGGTGGGGAGTATGATTATAGTACTTTCTCAATTTTGACAACGTTATTGGTAATCTGTCGATTGGAACAAGAATTATGAAGTTCCTTAAAATCCTCAGTACTCCACCTTATGGCTTTCCGAAACATTTTTGTACCAGATAACTTCCAGTTGAAATTCCAGCATTAACTTCAAAAGCTCCTCACAGATTTTTCGTCCCTCATAAATGTGTATTTTCTGTGTTCTCCTCTCGTAACTTTTATTACAGAATTTAGCATGCACAAAATTTCAATATCCCCTCGATCTTAACTTTCTGTCTCACACTAGTTCCATCCAGTCTTCCTCAAGCTCAATCGATTTAAAATGCATCACATTGCTTTTTCTCTGCTCATTCAGTTAGTATACTTTAATTATGTTTCACCTTCCTACACACGCTTTTACCTAAAGCCATCAAGCTTCGAAAAAGTTTCCGAATAGTTCAAATGATTAGGATCTCCACATAAGCGTGTTTGTATATATGTTTTAATCCCTACTCTCTTTGTCGTAGTAATGTTCTCTACTTATGAAAATGCATCTCATTCACCATTTTTTGAAGTAGAATATAAATTTTTACTGTGGCGCGATGAATCGTATAATGGTACCCCATGATAGCACACCGAAATCATTCACTTCCTCTCCGTGGATGAAATAGATGATTGTCCCTGTGCCCCTGGGTTTGTCTATGCATCTATCAGACCGAAATTTCATACTTTTTGTAATTCTTTAATCGAAAAGACGAACATAGACATCGATTTTACGAGGAAACGAATTAGTTGTTGAGTTTAGGAATTGTTTAAACGATAAAACTACTTGAAAAAATATTAATATTTGAAATTTCACAAGAAAGTTGGGGGGAGAGACCCTGCAACAGCAATTGGCTCGGTTTGGCAACAAATATGACAATGGCCATTTTTCACCAAAACACGCCTCCGAACACAACACTTATTTTGATAAATACTAGTGTATCCATTTTAGCATCTCTCCCACCCTCTGACCCTCCACTCAAAACAATAGAGCAGGTGTTTATCTGGTTCCTGAATTCCTGGAATGAACCAGGTATTGATATTAGAAATTAATTTCCATAATCTTCACATATTCTCAACCCCCCTCCGCTCCAAACACCTTTCATATTATTCCCACACTTTTAAAGATTCCCCTCCCAACTCTTCCCCTCGAAAATATTTCCCCATCTTCGCCTTTCATCCAATGTCTCCAGCCCCTTATGGTATAACCTTTTCCTGAGTTCCCTCCTCTTCCTTGAGAAAGGTGGCTTGACTACCGAAAATTCGAAAACGTGTGAATTTATTTTCAATTTTGTGTTTCTGTGTTTTTGTCTTTGTCTGCTAGTCCTAATTTAGTATACATTATATATATTCCGTGGGGGTGGACAACATTCCTGTGGAACTGTTGAGATGTTTAGGAAAATATGGGAAGGAGACTCTACATGGACTGATTCGTAGTATCTATGAGGAAGGAATCTGGCCGGAAGATTTTGTGAGATCAGTGTTAGTTCCTATTCCAAAAAAGGTAAAGGCTACATCATATTAGGCTTACAGAACAATAAGTTTGATATCCCACGCGGCTAAAGTTATTGTCAGGATCATCAACAAAAGGATAGAGACTAAGGCAAATGATTAGTTAGGGGATGATCAGTTTGGGTTTAGGAAGGGAAGAGGTACGCGTGATGCCATTGCAGTAATGAGATCACTAATTGAGAGGAATATAGAATACAACCAGGACGTTTTTGCCTGTTTTGTAGATTTCGAAAAAGCGTTTGATAGAGTGAATTGGGAAAAATTAATGCGTGTATTGCAGAAAATAGGAATGGATTGGAGGGACAGGAGACTGATCCGCAACCTATTCATGTCTCAGACTGCTGAGGTGCGAGTGGGGAACGGAGAGACCGGATGGGCAGTGTTAGGAAGAGGGGTAAGGCAGAGTTGTCTATTGTCACCGGTGCTGTTCAACATATATGTGGAGGAAATGATTAAAGAGGCATGGGAAGAAATGGACGTAGGAATGAAAGTCGGAGGGGAATTTGTAAAATCGGTTAGGTTTGCTGATGACCAAGCATTAGTTGCTGTCAGCAAATGGGGTTGCAAGCATTGATGAGTGAATTGGAGGTTCAGGGCAATAGATATGGGATGAGAATCAATATTAATAAAACAAAGGTTATGCGATTTTCCAGAAAGAAAAAGGCTAAGCTAAACATTAAAATAAGAGGGGAAAAAATAGAGCAGGTAGAACAGTTTACATTTCTCGGAAGTGTTTTGGACCAATACGGTCAAAGTAGTAGGGACATAAGGAGAAGAATTGCGCTAGGCAAGGAGGCTTTCTCAAGGAGGAGGGAGTTGATGACTGGGACGTTGAGTAGGAAGGTTAAGACAAGACTCGTAAAAATTTTGATATGGAGCGTAGCTATGTACGGCGCAGAAACGTGGTCGTTGAAGCAGGATAGACGTAGATTGGAAACTTATGAAATGTGTGTGTGGAGAAGAATGGAGAAGGTTAAATGGACCGAAAGGAAAACAAATGAGGAAGTACTAGAGATGGTGGGTGAGGAGAGGGGTTTGTTGAGAGAAATCCTATGAAGGCAGGAAAAATGGATGAAAGGCGATTGAGCGGCAGTGGAATATTGAAGAAGGTAAATGAGGGGAGAATGTTAGGCAAACGAGGAAAGGGCAGGAACAGGATAGGGATGCTGGACTGGATGAAGGGAGGAAAGCAGTACACAGAGATGAAGAGGGACCTGATGTAGAGTAGGTTTTCTTAGGAGTCACAAAATATTTATTTGATAGTTGTGTCCATCCAAAAGCCTACCTTAACCGTTAGATTACCTAATAATATAATATTATATGCATGTGTGTAGTTTTTCCCAGCGATATCAAGCTTAACTTTGTGGAAGTAATTCATGATGAAAGACAACTTGGTGATCCACAGAGAATTTTTTTGACATAACCTGTGTTTATTTAATCAGCGGCGTTCATTTTCATCACCTTAGGGTGTTAGAAAGCGGTGAAACCTGGCGTTGCACCATATGTGTGTGGATAACAAAAAATATCTTTTAACATATAAATCAAGCCTTTAAATTCTGTAACTTGTCATACACTCTATATTATTATTAGGTAATCTACCGGTTAAGGTAGGTTTTTGGATGGACACAACTATCAAATAAACATTTTGTGACTCCCCACCTAGCAAACTAATCTATATCAGGTCTCTCTTCATTCGGTGTACTTCCTTCCTCCCTTCATCCCGTCCAACATCCCTATCCTGTTCCTACCCTTACCTCGCTTGCCCAACATTCTCCCCTCTATTACCCTCTTCAACATTCCACTACCGCTCAATACGCCTTTCATCCATTTTTCCTGCCTCCTTAGGATTTCTCTCAACAAACCCCTCTCCTCCCCCACCATTTCTAGTACTTCCTCATTTGTTTTCCTTTCGGTCCATTTCACCTTCTCCATTCTTCTCCACACCCACATTTCAAAAGCCTCCAATCTACGTCTATCCTCCTGCTTCAGCGACCACGTTTCCGCGCCGTACATAGCTACGGTCCATATCAGAGTTTTTACGAGTCTTGTCTTAACATCCCTACTCAAAGTCCCCGTCATCAACTCCCTCCTCCTTGAGAAAGCCTCCTTGCCTAGTTATATTTAATAATAATACCAAAAATAATAAATAATATTACCAATTCAGTATATCGTCACCTACAAACATCAGAAAATCGGCTCGGAACAAACTCTTCCAACCATCCAATTTGATTAATAGCGAAATTCTGCCCTCCTGCTTCTGACCCTCAGAGTGTCTTTTGACTGTTTCGATCGATAGATATGGAATGAAAAGTCATCTGTTGTAGCTGCATTTATCAGCTAAAAATTTATCTTGCTCCGTGTATCAAAAGCTTTAAGAGTGCGAAAAGTAGAATCAAACTTGTCATTCACTCTAAAAGCAGAGGTGGAAGTGTTAGATGAATGGATGAAAATACACCTTGATGCACCTCTGTCTCATTCTCTTTCAACTCTTCTTTCCTTCAAACTGCGCAATTATCTTCCATCCCAGGTAAAATTCGTTCTGTATTTGACACGTTTACGAGAAATCGAGATATGTGCCAATATTATGAATGAGATTTCTCATCATGGATTTTACTTACAATATTTCGGAAAGATGGTGTTATTTATAATTTTCGAAATTATTATGAAAAATGTGGTACTATGTTTTATCAAAGAAGGCAAAGTGTAATTAACGATATTTAAAACCACTTTCTGAATTTTGTCTCTTAATTACTCTATAAAGTATCCTTAATCAGATGTAATTTACCGAATAGTGTATTATGAAAAATCCCTTATCGTATAGACTCACTCCTCACGGGCAAAGCCTCCAATCTACGCTGATCTATAAAGATTAGTTCTAGGAACCATATAGCTCCACTTTCTGTATAAGTGATCGATTCCTTTACTTCTTTATTTAGCATATCCGTCTCGGATTCCCTCCTCTTTGCAAATGTTCTTTCACCCGCGAATGCCTAGCTGCTATGCCATTACTTCCATTTTCCTCGGCAACTATGCCCAAATACTTGAATTGTTCCACCTTATTTTTAATCAACCCTGAATTTTCATATGTTGCAACACTCAACTTTCCTTTTTATTATTCAAGGTTAAAGTAATAAAATTTCGTTTGCCATTTTGCGCTGGACTTTGGGAGGGGGACAGTGCTGTCCAATTCATCCCAGGCAAAGGAAAAATCAATCAGTCAATCAAGCAGGCTATTCTACCTGTTATACCTGTATGTGGGTTTTGGATGGTCCGTCATGAGTTATCTTCTAAGTATAACGGACGCTTCATTTTCTTTGTCCTGATTATTATTAGTCATTCCAACGTTTAATGTAAGTTTTGGATGTGGACATGGGCTGGACAGCACCGCTAAATATCCATCTTAGAACTCATTTGATAAGACAACTCTGGGCGACAATAAGCCCTTCTTCAATTCCGCATACCATTTGTCATAAAGGAAGTACTAATAAAATCCTTATAAAATGAGTCCCCACACGCTTTAATCTCCGCTTCCTATTTCTGGGAAATTTCTCTGAAATGGAAATCTATGTACGTTGAGTGAATCGATATTTTCTTCTGAAATATGTATGATCTTCGTCCCGCGGGACTCGTCCTGGGAAGTGCGTTTTCTACTCTGTTCTCCTTCTCTCCCGCAGGTGCATAGGGTCCTGTCCGCCGCCTTAACCTCCCGGTCTCTCCAACCCGGCAGGCACCAAGGCGCAGCGAGGGGGGTGGAGTTCCCTGGTCGCTCGAGAGAGAGAGGGAGGAGTTGAAAGGCCGCTTCCGCTGGAAGGGGCGGGCGCATTCGACCTCGGGGGGGCGGCGGCGGCGGGGGGCGGTGGTTGTTGGCTCAGTCCCTCGGCCCCTTCATGGCGGGGGGCGAGGGGGCGGACGTGGAGGCCGCGGAGGGGGGGGCCGTCTCCTGGCGCCTGGTGCAGTCCACCCTCCTCCTCCGCGAGGCGCCGTCCGCCCCACCACCCCCGGTGTCCTCGTCCCCTCCCCCCTTGCTAGCCCTCGCGACGCATGCCATGCTGTTTGTCGGCCGGGAAGAGTGCGATCTCACGCTGAAGGTGAAGGTTGATTTTTTTTATTAAATGAAAACATTTTTCTAAAAAAGGGTTTGGTTTTCATAGGTCCACTCTTGCATTTTGAGCTAAATCATATGTAATGTAATCTTGCGGAACTTCATTATGAAAAAGCATAGAGACTTAGCGTCATATCCTTATACATTACCAAATCCAAATAATTAGTCGATACTTCACCTTTTAATGATTCTTGAATTTGTAGATTTTTTAGGAATAGAGAGTCTCTGAGGCCAAAAAATGAATATATTGGTCATTATTTATTCATTACATTTATATTCTGCGACAAGAGTGCATTAACACATTACTGATGTCTAAAGATTCCCGTATTATTTCCATGATTATTTATTTTTCATTACTTAAGTTTCATTTTGTCATAATATCATCTGGTCCTCTGTCATTTTTCCTGCCCCTTAAAACCTCATGCCCCCTTGCCCTATACACACTTTTCGAAAAAATCTGTTAATAGGATTTTGAAATGAAATGTAATTTCTTTAATTAATTTCTTCAACACTTCTTCATTCAAATTTCCTTCACCTATGATTCAGTGGAAGAATGATGTGGTAGTCTAATGGGTAGAGTCTTGGACTACTGACTGGAGGGTTCAGGTTTGATTCAGGGTAATGCCTCTGGGCACCCTCAACTTCACCAAAGCTAAGTGATTTTTTGAGTACCAAATCTCATTGAGAAACCATAGGCGGCACAGGGAAATAACTGTCCCCCTACCCTGATATGAGAATATCACACTTAATTGTGATACTAGGCTCACCTATCAAAATGACCTTCAAGGTGATAACTCCAGTTTATGATATACTCATGAATTCTTTAACTCATATTTCTGGCCCTGAGACTTCTAATATTTGTTTTCTATTACATTCTGGTCCATTTTTGAAAAAAATATTTGAAACACTTATTGATGGATAAAAAATTCAGTTGCATTTTCGCACAACTTTTGAGTGGTGGCATCCCATCTTGGATTGGGACATTTGTATTGTGTGTCCAATGGTCTAAAAAGGCAAATGCTTCTACAGCTAGTTATGACCCTGTAAATACAGTTACTGGCAAGGTCATACCAAAATACAGAAACGTTATGAGACACTTTCAGAATCCATCAAACTGGATCATAACTAAAAGCCATATCTCACAGTGGTCAAAACTAGCTAATGCCATCGAGTCAGCTTTTTTTACAGCCTACAGACAAATTAAGAAGCATGTAAAATAGAGAAGCTACACTGGATATAGACGGTAGCTGGGCTGCAGTAAACCAATCTTAGGATTGACATACTGATAATAATTAAATTATGCATAAACATGATTGAATTGTTTGTGTATGAACAAGACCATGACTATTGTATGTGAGAATTACTTCCTATTTCACTGTCATCAGATACTATGGAGGAAGATTGTAATGAATACTCTGTCCCAAAGATAGTTGAATAAAGTATTCAAAGTGACCCTCGACCTCGGTTTAACTCATGTGAGGAACAGTTAGTTATGACCTGGGTAATTTTTTTCAACTGAAGATTTGTTGAAACAATTGAGTTCACACCTAGAAGGATACTTATTTGCTCACACTGTGTACTTCTACATTGGAGAACTCATTTAAATTAAGACAAGAATCATGACATTAATGAGCAATTAGTGATTTGCAAACCTTCAGTAATAGAAATAAATCTCAGTTGCTGGAAAAGAACATTGTGCATTATTTACTGGATTAGTTTTGGTGGTAGATTTCATTTTACAGTGCATCACATCTGAAGTTATCTAATGATTTTTAACCAAGCAATTAATACTAACAATAAGACAAGCCCAGTGTCCATACTCAAGCCAAGATTTGAACCGGTAGTCTTTGGTGTTACCGGGCTGATATACTATCTTCATGGTTCTCAAGGTGTAAATTGGAAATATTATTTTTAGGCAAAAATTGAGGAATTAATTGTTTAATTTAAAATTGAAGTGTTAAAATTATGATTTTCTACCTGTATGTAAATTATCTTTGTGAGTAAAAAAAATCGAACATTCCTATCCTTTTCCTCCCTCTTCCTCACCTTCCCAATATCTTCCCCTCTAACACAGTCTTGAACATCCTATTGCATATTAGTGATTTGAATTTGTCTTTCCTGGGTCCTTTGGAACTCTCCCAACAATCTCCTCCCTGCCTAGCACTTCCTTGTTTGATTTCCTTTCTATCCATTTCACCTTTTCCATCATTCTCCACATTTACATCTCAAAACCTTTCAGTCAATGCTTATCATCTTACCTCAACAACCAAGTTGCTGCACGGTACAATACCATGTTCCACATCAATATTTTTATTAATATTTTCTTTTAAATCCTTAATCAAGTTTCCTGTCTTTGAAATGCTTCATTCCAGACACTGCTTTTTGCCTAGTATATCAGTGTTTTGTTTTAAATGAGATGCAATAGCATCAAACCCATCTAGGCAACTGTATTTTAAACTCTCATTAGATCCTTCCATAGCCATTTCATCTTGAAACTAGAAACAGGCTGTTGGATCTCTGCCAAATTATCCAGTTACATGCTTCGGTGGTGCTTTCCTAGAAATTCCACTTTCACCAAACTATTTAATGACATTATGAAAGATAGAGTTGGCCTATAAGGAGCTTTCCAATTTTCATTATTGCTCTAGGCTTGTAAGAGAGAGGTTGGTGTATATTTTTTATGTAGTGTACCTGGATGGAAGAGAATCTCAAGGTTTTCTGTAAGATCACCAATTAGTGAAGGTACCTTCTGAAATATTTGCATGCTTAGTTTCTATTCACAGTTGATTGGGTGTTGATGGATGAAGGAGGTTTATATCAAGTGACTTTTACAGGTAACTCTTGAAGTCATGCTAAGATTTATGTTGTTGGCTTCTCTCAGTCTACACTTTCATGAGTGTTTTTGGTGCCTTTTAAATTTATTAATATAGAGATGTGTAATTATTAGATGAATGGGAGTTCACCATTTCAGAGTCTAATTAACTGAAATTATTGTATTTATCAATGAATTCATAATTTTTAACAGTTAATTTCTTAGGAGAACTCCATTAAGTTTCTCTGATTTTCGGCACATATTTAACTGATTAGATTTCTTCAAATAAATTTTAATCACTCCATAATTTTAGTTTGTTGATTCATTGTGAATTTTGGAATAATTAACTATAGTTTTGAATTTCTGAACTTCAATGCTACTTGAAATTTACTGATAATTGATTTTAGTCATATCCTAATAACTGATTTGTGAATATTTATCCACTTAAGACTAATTTTGTACCTAAGTAATTGTATAAATTCTTACCAATGTCTGATTGTAACAATTTCTATCAATTTCAAGCTGCCGTAGGCTCGATAGGAGGTAAGATTAATGTTTAGCTAAAATTCATCACAAGAGGTGTTATTGTAGATGCAATAAGAACAAATATATTTCAAGTGAAATAAATTGAAGCAAAATGTCCTCACATCATGATTTCATGTTGTGTGTGCTAGGCAGAATAGAAAATGAATTATATTATTTCTGATTTAAAACCAAAACAATTTTATGGTATTTTTTCTATTGAAATGGAAAATAACTATTTAATTCTGATGCAGATAACATTAATTTCAATTTTCACTTCATCCTTCAGCTGACAACTTGGTTATTTTTCATTGTCCTGCAAAAACACAATTTACCATCCTCCTTTCTTTGTTCCACAGTCAAGAAGTGTAGATAAGCGTCATGCTGTAATTAATTTTGATTATAAACAGAAGAAGTTTCAAGTGAAGGATCTCAATAGCTCAAATGGGGTAAGTATGTTCATTTGATCTTCATTACCTAATGTGTAATTGTGTACATTCTCATATAAAAAGAGCTCATTTTGGTGGCATCATTTCTTTGCAATGAAATCTCACTCATTATGCAAGTGATTACATGCGCCTAAAAATTAATTATTCTCTTAATTAAAATTTTCACATTTCTTCTTTCTCGATTTAGGAGTTTATGTGCTGGCTTTCAAGCTATTTGTGCTAGAGTTAACATTGATGAGCCTATCATAAATATTACCAATAGATTCTCTCACTGGATAGTGTTTTACAAAAATGTTTTTTTAATAATTTGTGATTATTATGTTATTATCAATTGCCATGAGTGTGCCAACATCCACATTTCTATGTGTAATCATTAAGTTGTGCTATAAATTCTTTTGAATGAAAATAAACGTTTGCCAATATTACAATTAGCTAATGTAAAATCTACCATGGGTACCCTTAAATTCCATTCATTCTCATTGATTAACTACGAGTGCATGCATATGGAGATGAATATTATCATAAAAATTGAGTGCCTGTTGCAGTAAGAGCTTCAGAATCATAAATCAGGAACAGAATTAGTTGTTTGTCCTAATGTTGCGCATAAATATATGGATTGCTGATTTAATTTGGTGCTCCATTCATTTTAATTCTGGTTTATTAATTCCATTCTATCACTTTCTTTTTTTGTAGACTTTTGTCAATGAAGTAAGAATTCCTGGACAGACATACGTTTGGCTAGAAAGCATGGATCGACTAAGGTTTGGTTATGATATCCTTTATTAACATGCTAATGAAAGGCATCACTTAAGTATATGTTTCCATTTGGTGTTTCATTCAGATGTACATGCATTAATATAATCTTATTTGCTATAATTTATTTTTATCTATCTATCTTTCATTTCTTCAAATGTTTATTAAATGAAATGACTTGTAACTCATCAATTATATCAACCTTTGATTTTAATGTGATCTTTTTTATTCAGTAAAATGTATTTTTTGTTTGTAACATTCATATGTTACTCTGAGCTCATTGGAAATGATTCTTGTGTGTATGTGGTATTAAGCCATTGATGTAAAACATGATTATCCTTAATAAGGCTTACATTCTACCATCTACCAAGTTCAAAAATTAGTAAAATCCTTTAGTGAAGGAGAAGCTCAACAAGAAATCAGCAATACTGCCACTATCTCTGCTCCTGTTTTATCTGAAGCAGTGAAAGATGTTGTGAAGAAAACTCAGGTAAGTTCTTCACTGACACTGATCACACAAAACATTGGTCTTAGTCTAGTATATTCTCATATCATGTGTGGTTTTCAGAAAATTTTATACCATATTTATTTAGAAGAATCAGATTATAAAAGTTGGTTTGGAATTTGCCACAAGTGAAAACTGATATATCATTTTTAATTTCTAAGCTTTATTTTGGCCATTTAAAATGTATCTAATGAAGAAAACAAGAAGTAAGAACTGCATGAAAGATAAATGAGTGTGCACCAATTTTTTTTACAGTGCTTTTTGTAGTGCTGTTCATATTTATCACTTAAAGTGGTCTCATTAAAATTGGCATTAAAAAACCTTTTCAACTCTTGAGCATGTCATTTCATAATTTGCTATATCATTAACTTTCATTATATATGCTATAATATTCTTTTTCGTTTAAATGAATATACTTTTTAACTTCCACACAATTTTTATTCGTACTACCGGTTCATTTAAACGAACATGAACCTCCACAAAGTTGAGCCTGAGATCATAGAATTCACTATACTTTTTCCTTAGCATTTATTGAAAACAATGGTATAAAACCAGAAGTTTTAATCAAAATTCCTCACAACCCAGGGAGGAATTTTTATGATTAGTTTTATGATTAGACTAGTATTAGAAGCATATAAACTGATAGAAAGTGGGTGAGTGTCCTTGGCATTCATCATTCTTAGAGTGAGCAATGTTCAAAAATGTATTTCATAACAGTGAATTTGCTGTATTCTTGAGTCTGGAAATACTAAATTTTTAATTGAGATAACTCAGCAAGCTGAGGCCAGAGATTAAATGACATGTTAACTGATTAGTCAATTCCTCTGCAAGTGTGACATCATCAGAAGTTTTTCTTAGCTCTAGTATTAAGAATTTTGAATCTTTTTATGCTCTTGCTACTGCTATAATTGCCTCCTGCAGTTTCTTGAAATTTTTCAAAGGGAAAACAGCCTTAGTGTTTTAAGTTGGCTTTGACCTCGTGGACTGTGGTTCATCACGCACGACTATTTATGCCTGTGACATGGTATGTATGGTATTTCATCACAACATCTTGTTCAATTAAAGCCTCTATAATTTCAGAGTGTAAGAGGATGCCTCAATACTATACTACTGGGTACTCCAAGCTTTAGTCAGGCTGTATGATTTTTTGGGTACTATGCATCTTTAAACACAGTAATCAACTCGAAGGTCGGTTTGGTAGGTGATGATAGAGTTCACCCAGTTCTAAGCCCGATGGCATGTTAAATTCCAAACTAACCTTCGGGTTGATTGCTGTGTGCTGTGTTTATGGTTTTAAACTTCTTTAGCAAATGCAGGTGATGTTAGTTAGGGAACTCCTCTCTCCATCCCTTCAATTTACTTTAATTTCTCATACCATAGGGTTAATTTAGAGGTGAACTACATCTGTGCCCATAGAATTAATGTTTTTGTTCCTAGTACTATGGTACTATTTTCCTTATGCTTTAAGTTTATAAGTCAATATTCTCAAGTAAATGTTGAGTAGTATTAGTATTTAGGGTAGGCTGCCGACAGCTAAGGTGATTTGTGCAATTAGGAATCGACAGGAAAGGATGAATGGTGAAGACAAACCCGGTATCGGCATTAGCCTACACTTCATGTAAGGCACCAAGGGGTCCAAAGCTTAACGTCCCATTCGACAGCCGGCATACTCACTCAAAGTGCCTCCATGAAGCACCTCAAGTAGGGATCGAGATACCAATGAAAAATATTCTATGCCACTGGTATTCGAATCTGGGTCCTCTGGGTGGGAAGCCAGTACAATAGCCACCGCCCCATCTCGATCCCAGTAAATGTTGAGAAATGCCTTCAGTTTAAAGGAGATGAAATCATAAGTTCTGCTGATAACATAGTGTAAAATCAGGATGAGTTTTTCTGAATTGGTAATTTAATATATGGCTTGGACTAGTTGATTTGGTCTGCTCCATGTGAATGTGCTAAAAACACTAGTCACAAATTTATTTTCTCTCACAAGCTTAATAAACTTTATTATTTATTCAATTATCTTATTAATTTGTAATGCACATTTGCTGATACATTTTCTTGCAACAATTTCAGAGCGTAAAAATCATTCGCCTTGACCAGGATTCGAACCTGGATCCCTCGATGTCCCCCCGAGTGCTTTAGCCAGTTAAGCTATCGTGGTGTCCTCTTAAACTCTGAAATTTTTGGGCTCTTAAAGGAACAAGGTGTTGTGACAAAATACCGTACATACAATGTCACAGGCATTTGTAATCTTGTGAGCCTGTGACATTGTATGTACAGTATTTTGTCACAACATGTGAAGACTGAAAAGTCTTAATCTCACACCAGATAAAATATAGTTTGGTATATATCTAACCAAGGCCGGTCCTTCCTCAACCAAATACTTATTGATGACAAGCCAAAAAATTAATAGCAGGTTCCTTGTGGTTTGTGGAATCTTGAGGGTTATATCATCAGATACCACTTAAGTTTGCATGAATGCTACCCTAGTTTCCTTCCTTGATCAGTTGTCACTTAAATTACACATCACAGTTGAATGATTGTTAAATGTTTAGATTTGACAACAAAGAGTTTATATGGCCTATAAAACAGTAACTCAGTCATGATCAGTTCATTCTGATTTGCAGTAAGGATGAACTTACTCTTCAGGTGGCACGGATCAACACAAATTCATGAACTATTTTTGTTCACTTCCTAATTACTAAAAATAAAATAAGGCATCGATTATCTAAAACATCTTAGCATCGTAGAAATGGTATCACAGTACTGATATAGTGAACCACAATGAATATTCATTGATGATTGTCATAATGTATGGGTGTAGATGACAACTGTACATTATAAATTATTTCCAAATGATCAAATATCATATGATTACCAGTATATTTTGCCTTATTTTATTTTACACTTTATTTTACCTTCTTTTCACTGTAAAAACTTGCAGCACAATATGATGCAGCTTTCAGTTGGTAACAATGTACTTTGAAGGCTCAAACTTTTTAATTGCAATTCTTACAAAACAAACTCCTACTAATTCATGTAATGTTGCATTAATTTGGTCAGTAAATATCAAAGTATATATTTATCAGTTTTTCTTATTATTGGGAAAATATGTACTTAATCAAATAGATGTTTATTGTGTACTAATAGTGTGTGTCCCATAAAGAGCCCATTTCAAAGCAACAAGTCCCAGGGAATAATAATGCAAAGGGTAGATCAGTATGACCAGCTCTTGGTGATACCATTCAATAAAATTGAATTCAGAGATGCTGTATTGTAATTTACAGAATACTTGGCATGAGTGACCCTGAGCACTTATATTAATAGCTGATGATAATGGTCCTTTGAATCCAAATTATTATTATTATTATTTTTTTTATTGAGTTTGGCCAACTATGGACCGCAATGACCTCAAGACTTGTGGTTTTTCTTCTTTCTTTCTTCCCAGAACTTCCTCATTTTCTCCCCTACTGTTCGTCGTTGTTCTTCGGTCCACACCCTCTTTGTTTTTCTGTTGGTTGGTCTTCAGTATATCTTGTATTGTCTATTAGTTTTCTGCACCTCTCCCTGCTGTGAACCACTTCCTCCGTTATTCCAACATTTCCCGCATCCCTCCTGGTCTCCTCTAACCATCCTGTTGTGTGTGCTTTCATTTTGAAATATAGTTGAATATTTTTTTTGTTAATCTATTTTCATCCAATCGCTTTAGGTGTCCATAGAATTTCAATCTTCTTTTTCTCATCGTATCTGTGATTTTCTCGGTAGTCCCATATAGATCCTCATTTTTTCTCCTAATCCAAATATTTTCTGTGTTTTTCAATGGTCCTAGGATTTTCCTCAAAATATTTCTTTCTTTCCTCTCCAGTTCTTGCAGGTCCCCTTTCTTCTTCATCGTTAGGCATTCCGATCCATATGTAGCTTAGGGCTTAATGACTGTGTTGTAATGCCTGATTTTGGCTTGGATGGATATTGGTCTTTTATTGTAATGATTTTGTGTAATTCTGTAAGCCAGTTGCAGTTTTTTATTCGTTCTTTGTTTGTTGTTGCCAAATTATTATGATTATAAAAGAAACTTTTCATGCCTTTTAAGAGTTTTCTTTTGCATTTAGGTGCTGTCCAAAGGCTCAAATTCTTTATCGTCAAACACAACACCTGAGGCTCCCCTGAGGCACTCAAGCAGCGAAGGAGTGCTCACGGGGGGGAGGAACCAAGTGAATGGCGGTGCCGAAGGTTGCCATCACCCCCCTCACACACACCACACCCTCTTCCCCAGCAGCCGCACAGAGCAGAATGCAATGGAGCCCGATTCCCTCCAAGTTGATGCTTATGATGGTGTCGGCAGCGAAATGGTTCCAACCCCAGCAATGGTGGCCTCAACTCCCCCCCACTCACAGGGTCAGACAATCAAACTTCCTCCCCAACCCACGGCCATGCTGCGGCCCGGGCTCCAAACGCAAATGCAACAGAGTGGTACAAGTGTTCAGTGTATCGCACAGGGATCTGCCAGTGGCGGCGTTGATCCAAAGGGACCAGTGATGGTGATTGGTGTTAGCCCTGAGGAAAGTGTGGGCTTTGTGGATCCAAGTGCTGTCCTTGCCTTAGACCCAGTGTTGGGAACAAGGGGAGTGGAAGTAGAGAGTGAGTTAGACAGGAGGCTGTCAGTGCCAAACCTTCAGGCAAGTTCTAGTATGGGCAGCATACACTCGGCCTTCTCCGAGGATTCACTCACAGGGACCGAGATGACAGCACCCATCACAGAACTCATCAGCAGCTGCCCCACTGGTATGTATTGTTCAAATAATGTTTTAAAGCTTGAGGATAGGATTTAGGAGATTGGGAAACATTTGCAGGAATTTAAAAGGCACTGGGAAAAATCAGGAAAGATAATTGATCGAAATAGTATTTAAGTCGCGGAGTTTTGTGGATAATTCCCAAATCAACCCACAGGAGTAACTCAAATTAAACCCAATTACATAAAGAGAAAATTATGTGCTAATTAAATATGCTTTACATTTTGAGGGCGTAATGTGTAAGTTTGGTTAACATTGATAGCTTTTTCAATTCCAAGAAAATACAGGAAATTTTTAGAGAAAATCGATAAGAACAGCTTTGATTTGGTTAATTGTATCCATAGTAACTTTGTGGAATTGCTTCATATCAAAATGAAATACACTATGTTATCCCACATAAGAGCTTTATTGTACGACCCGGGTTTCGTCGAAGTGACCTGATGATGTCGATCTTCGATGAAACCCGGGTCGTACAATAAAGCTCTTATGTGGGATAACATAGTGTATTTCATTTTGATAAGAACAGCATTAAGTTGGGGAGTTTTGTAGAAAATACTCCATTGACCTTCAGAAACAACTTGAATTAAGTCCAAAGCTTTCTCTTACAGAAAGATATGAGTGGATAGCATTATATGAGGCATATGCTCTTGCCTGGATAAAAGGGTATCCAGGTTGCAGTACCTGTGTAGGAAGTGAATAAATTGTTGAAGAGCATGTTTAGTGCTCTCTCTCTAGTTATTTACATGTATTGTTTGATATATTGCAATGCCTGAATGCTTTCCCATGAATGTAGCACCTCCTGCAAGAAAATGTATTTTCCATGCATCCCATAGAGGTTAACATTGCGAAAAAATCTGGATAATGTTTTCGTCAACTTAAAAGTGCATATTGGTGTATTTTGGACTTTGTGAGCATCCGGAATATGTTGTACTCAGGAGTGATAGAAATTATGATGCACACATATTAGTATTCCATTGAACAGTGGCACAAAATTGGATAGACACTCCAAATATTCATAATACTTTGAGATGAGTCCAGATAATAACTATGTGCTCGAATAGAAAAGTAATTGCTTAAATTCTCTGAGATGGCAGTGCCAAGCAATCTTTAAGGAATTACTTAAAATGGATAACACCATGAGAAATACCTCTGTGATTACACCAATTCATACATAGTGGTAATTTAACGTAGTTAAATTGATGCAAAAGTACTGTGAAGCCAGAAATATATCAAAGACCTTATTTCAGTATAATCTCTCTTTCTGTTGACTTTTATTTTATGGTTTGTTTTTTAATGACTAAGAGAGAAAAACTCTGAAACAAATTTCAAGGATAAATTCTTATTCAACATAAAGAATTCCTTCGATTTGTATCTGTTTGGGAGAATCTTGAAGATGTATGTAAACTTTCGGAAGAGTGTGTATGAAAGGGCAATAGAGTACCCTAAGACTAGATTGGATAGGAAAATGCTGGGAAAGTGAGTTAGATGGCAGAAAATATTAGGTATTTTGAATGAAATTAATGGAGGTGGAAAAGTTAGTTTTAAAATTGAAATATTATAATGCAGTCTTAAGGAAACCCTTTAGTTTTTATTTGAGGCAGAACATAGATATATGGCCCGGCTTGGTTCATTAAAAACATTCATTAACTAGCTGACTATATCTGATTATTGCCTTTGCAGTTTAGGAAAAAGTATGTGAAGTTTAATTATTAGCTCACTATTTCTTGCTGGTGGAAAACAAAAATTAATGTAATCGAAATTATACTTTTTTACACTTTTAAATTGTTGCATTGTAATGCAATAATTTCAGAGTGTAAAAATCATTTGCCTTGACCGGGATCAATCAAGGCGAATGATTTTTACACTTTTAAATTATTGCATTGAAATGCATGTTAGCGGATGACTCTGTTAAAAGTTACTGTTGCGGCATCTCCCATAGTTTCTTAAAATTTGCTGCATTGTAATGTGCATTAGGGGATTGCTGAAAGTTACTGTTGTTACATCTTCTGCAATTTTTAAGAATTTGTTGTAGATAAGGCTCCCTTGTTTTTCGAAGTTAGCTTTAACCTAGCAGACTGTTGCTCAACGTACATGACTATAAATACCTCTGATATTGTATTTATGGAATTTTGTCATAACATTTGTTCCTTGAAAAAAATCCCAAAATTTCAAAAAGTAAGAGGAAGCCTGGGTAACTTAACTCGCTAAAGCACTTAGTTGGACTTTGAGGGATCTGGGTTCAAATCCTGCTCAAGTTGAATGATTTTTACACTTTGAAAATTCTGAATTCAAAATTAAAATGTTGTTTCAAATTTTTTTATGATGCACTGGAGGGTGAGGTTAGAATGAATGATAAAAAACTATGTACTGTGGTCATTAGATTCATTGAAATTAGAGCAGTAACTTCATGTTGAATTGTGACATAGACATTCATTAGCTCAAAGGATATAGTCAAAGGAGCAAACAAAAAAATAGAATTGAAAGTTGAATTAAGAATGCATTGCAAATTTGATCATCCACAAATTTATAATAATTAGAAAGTGATTCTCAACTATGCCAAATAGGAAAAAAAAATCAAAATAGATGAAATCAACCATGGTATCTGAAAAAGTAAGCCTGGGAAATGGGGAATTACTTTTGTTTTTCATGTTGTTAGAAAATGATGACAATGGCTATTTTGGAGAAATTGGTACATACATGTGGTCAAGTAAATATTAAACAATTCATTTCTTTCATGAGCACATTGTAATTTAATAAATTCTTGTAAAAATCAACGCCTAGCCAGAATATTTTCAGAAATTCATGTATTTTATTCATTCTAATATTATGCAACGGGCCAGACCTCAGAGTAGATTTGGATATTATACTGTGGGATGTACACCCCTGAACTCTACTGCACCTCAGCCCTGATTAAAAATCTGTTTCTCTTTGTATCTTGGATCAATTATTGTGACGTTAGTTTTCGTAAACCAACTGGAACTATTCTTTCATCATTTCATAATGATAATCATCAGGCTGATGTAAAAGATATTTGATGAAACCATGTTGAAAGAAAATGATTGAATATATGTAGTTTAATAAAATACAAGGGGTTTACACTTTGAAGAGGTAAGAGCATTCAGCTGCTGAGTAGGGGATCTGTAGGCAGGATAGCAAAAGGATCTGTGGTCATTCTGGTCCCCATATCCTCAGCATGATATTTCCATATGATGGGATTTGGGAATTATGCTCTTTCTTATCTTGTAAACAAGAGTTCACTTAAACTTGGTTGATAAGTAGGAATACTCCATGCTTAGTGTAATGTTCTTTAAATGCAATGGTGGTTTGTGGCTTTTTTCATAAATATTTTTGTGAAACAAGGGAGTTATTTTCTAAGTATATTTTTTCTGTAGCATAAAGGAATAAGGTAAAAAAAAATATAGCAAAGGAAATTCCATACCACAAAGCTATTACTGTATATTTTGATGAGATATTTGGGAAGTATGACTGCAGTATTTAATTCAAGGATTAAAATTAGATAGCTTCAGTAGCTTTGTTCATTATTTTCAAATATTTATATGTTGTTAAAATGCATGCATATGAATGTTCTAATGGTTATGCCTGACCGTTATAGCTTCTCAAAACCAGCTTTCATGAAAAACTATTCTTGTTCTGAAGCATGCATTTCAAGGAAGACTGAATGGGTTTATTAGTACCTAAATGAAAAAATGATTTAAGATAACCTGATGTGTAGCACTCAGTAGTCTTAGTGGTGGATGATGGCATGCCATCTTGCTTTGGATATCCAGGAATAAAATTTTATTTGGAAATATATTCGAACCATTAATTTGAAAACCTCTTGGCAATTTCAAAGAGTTGAGTATACGGATTGTTGTTTTGTTTAACACCAATATAAATCACTAATTAAAAACTAAATAAAAATATTATGACAATAATCAGTGATGTAAATAGTAAAAGACATTTTAATTGACATTCAAATGCTGTTTAAAATTTATCCCTGGATATTGCAAAATAAAAAGGCTAAGCTAAATATTAAAATAGGCGGGGAAAGAATAGAGCAGGTAGAGCAGTTTACATATCTCGGAAGTGTTTTGGACCTATACGGTCAAGGTGGTAGGGACGTAAGGAGAAGAATTGCGCTAGGCATGGAGGCTTTCTCAAGGAGGAGGGAGTTGATGACGGGGACATTGAGTAGGGATGTTAAGACAAGACTCGTAAAAACTCTGATATGGAGCGTAGCTATGTACGGCACGGAAACGTGGTCGCTGAAGCAGGAGGATAGACGTAGATTGGAGGCTTTTGAAATGTGGGCGTGGAGAAGAATGGAGAAGGTGAAATGGACCGAAAGGAAAACAAATGAGGAAGTACTGGAAATGGTGGGTGAGGAGAGGGGTTTGTTGAGAGAAATCCTATGGAGGCAGGAAAAATGGATGAAAGGCGTATTGAGCGGTAGTGGAATGTTGAAGAGGGTAATAGAGGGGAGAATGTTGGGCAAGCGAGGTAAGGGTAGGAACAGGATAGGAATGTTGGACGGGATGAAGGGAGGAAAGAAGTACACCGAGATGAAGAGGGACCTGATATAGATTAGTTTGCTAGGTGGGGAGTCACAAAATGTTTATTTGATAGTTGTGTCCATCCAAAAACCTACCTTAACCGGTAGATTACCTAATAATAATTGCAAAATATTAACCCAGCACTTTTCACAGAAACACTTCATTGTGTAATTGGTGTGAACATTATGAGGTACTGTACCCTATGTGAATGTGATAGAAAATGCCTACATGTTATTGGAAGATAAAACATTCTTGGTAGTAGTTGTGTTAGGGGAGGCAACTGACTACTGAGATCATTAGTGCCATAAGAAATGGGTGGGAATTGAGGAAGGGTAGAGAGAAACCTGTCATCAGCCTACTCTTAATAAAGGATGACAAAGAGTCCACAGCTCAATGTCCCATGCTGCAGATAGTATTCTCAAAGTTCTCTCAACAAAGCATCTCTTAGTTTAGGATTGGGGTGCCACTGAAAAAGATCTGCTCCCTCAAAGATTTGAACTTGAGTCCTCTGGGTGGGAAGCCAGTACATCAGCCACAGTACCATCCCGTTCTGCTAAAATGTGCTTTTAAATTACAGTGGTGATATTTAACATTTCCTCATCAACTCAATTCTAACCCTAACCCCCAAACTCTCTTCATTATGATAAATAAAATCGCTAAATAAATATCCACACCTCATTTGTTTATTCTACTATGCCACCTGTTCGAAAAATCTGGAGATCTCAGGGAATTTTTAGGGGTATTGAAAGCTTGGTCGAAGAGTTTTTTTCATTTTTCATCTTCAACGCAATGCAGTGCCAAAAAGGCTCTGTGTTTTATAAAGGAAGGCTGAGTTTTAAATTTTGCATCAGGTTTTAATGCCTGTATTGCTAATTGTAGTGATATAAATGAAGGAACTTGATTCCCGACTGCTGGATTCCTACCACCTCTGGTTACCGTGCATTTCTTCGGATGAATGTACTATAATCCTGAGTAAATGTGATCAGGGTGTGATTTGATGAATGAATGTGAGGAATAATTTTAGTGGCTCATTTAAAGTAGGAAAGGATTCCGTACATTTACATACAGAATACATTTTCTTTGAGTTATTTATTACTGTTATGTATCAAATATTTGTTATCAAAATTATTTAAAAATATTTTGTCCAATTAAACCTTTTGATTTTCACGCAATATACTTGAAAATTATATTGTATGCTTACGTAGATGATTTAAGACAATAATCTTTGAAATTGGTTCATTTGATTATAAGGTAGGCTATGGAAAACAGGATTTTTGGCCTTGGAAACTTGGAAAATTTAGAGGGCATAGAAATCATAAACAATTAGTAACCAGCTACGGTTTCAGATTATTTGACAGCATAGAGTTAAATCAGTTAAATTAATGTATTATGGAACTCTATTTAGAGATTTTCATTAGCCGTAATGAACGTAATAAATTTACACCATAACGAGCGCATCATACCATTTAATATATTTCTCTCTTTCTCTTCAAAATACGCTTTTACTTTAAAATATAATATTCTCTCCTTGCAAATAATGGTTTCCTTAGCTTATGTGATTCAGTGCGTGTTGTAATTTTCGCATTTCCACTTTCATCATCTCGAGAGCGAATGTTTTTTTAGAAACCGAGGGAAGGAAGCCTTCAATTTAAATGGTACCATCGTTCTCCCCAATGGTCTTCGATAGTTTCCCTGGACGAATCTCCCCCCCCCCCCCCACGAAAATCAGTTGCTAAAGCATATCTCCGAGTTCTGAGAAATGGCGCCGACCGCGAATAATTTTCAATGCGAGTGTAGAAAGCGTGGTGGACTGTCAGCGGAAGGTGACTGTGATTTCACACCGAACCTCTCTTGCGTCAGCAGTGCCGCGTGTACTTAACGTATCAGAGGTTTTCATACTTTATTTTTTTGTTTACGCATGGATGTCACGATCTACGCCCGTCATGGAATAGGTTTCGGAGAAGTGTTCAGTTTTTTCCATGGATCGGGGACCTACAGGGTTCGTCCGGAAAATAAGTGTACTGAGCTCAGGAAAAAAAATATATTACACTTTTACATATCATAAGCTAATATTCCTCAAAATAGGACCCTTGTGAGTCGATACACTTGTTCCAGCGGCGTTCCCATTCCTGGAACGCTCCCGCGAAGGCATCATCGGGAACCTCTCGAAGACACGTCGTCACGGCCTCTTTGACGGCGTCCAAAGTCCCGTATCGCGTTCCTTTCAAACTCCTCTTTATCTTCGGGAACAGAAAGAAGTCCGGTGGTGCCAAGTCCGGTGGTGCCAAGTCCGGGCTGTAGGGCGGGTTCGGCAGCGTTGCCACGCCGTGCTTGGCCGAGAAGTCCGACACGACAAGCGCGGTGTTAGACGGCGCATTGCCGTGATGCAGCCGCCAGATGTTTTTGATCGCTGGCTGGACGCGGGCGACCCGTTTTCGAAGCCTGTCGAGCACTTGGACGTAAAATGCAGCATTTACAGTTTGTCGTTCAGGTACAAATTCGTAGTGGACGACTCCCTTTTTGTCAAAAAAGACTTACTTGTCAAGACACTTATTTTTCGGACGAACCCTGTAGGTACTCGGAGATTTTTTGGCATATAACTCGCTCCTCCAAACTTACATACGCGACTGACCGGAGCAGTATCAATGAGGTAAATAGTATTATTAATTCAGTACGAAAATGGACGACAACATTTGGCTCCCCAACTTAAAGTGGCGATTACGCTTGCACCTATATCATTCTCAGCACTGAGGGATCCGAATATAATAGAATCAATATCTTTTGGTAATTTTTCCGAAATAATTTAGGAATAATTGGAATTGTTTAATGTCGAGATTTACCCTTTGACTTCATTGTCTTACTTGAGAAAATCATGAAATAAGCTGCTGAAGTTTTCTTTTAACGTTTTCGTGGTGTACTCATATATATCGAGAATGCCTGGGATAATTAAAGTAGGAAAAAACAATTGTACTTTTTTACATTATCTTAAAGCCTCCCGCTGGCTTGAAACTTCCAACTTATGTGATTGGAAAAATAGTTTATGCTTAATGGAAATACTTTTGATCCCATAGTTTCAAGATTCATATTCAACGAAAAAATTAACTTTTTATTCGAGAGTAAATTTTCACGCGAGCCAACAATTTCCGAAAATTCTCGTTTTGGAATATCATTTTATTTGTTATATTTTGGCATTTTTCCGAAATATTTAAGTTCGTATATTTGCAAATGCGTTAATATGCTTGACTGAGTGCCATTTCTGGCAATATTTATTTATTCCATAGTTTTGCATTAGTAATTTCCCTCGAGAAAAGCACGTACCAAAATTGTGATCTTTATCATGGGATGAATTTCCTGTAGAAAGCCAATAGGAAATGAGTTTGGAGGACACGTATACCTCATCAGGTACGAGATTCGTCATCTTCTAACGAAATACAACGTATGAATTTTTCTCTCGGCCATGTTGTCCGAAATTTGCTACACACTGTCTTTCGTCTTGCTACTTTGGTTTACCGGAAGATTCGTCAATCGTCTCTCTCATTTTCTCTTGACTCTTATATTTTATTTGTCATAAACACCCGATAAATTAGGGTGGTCTTCTCAATCGAGAATCCATGTATATGTAACCTAAATGTACTTGTAGGAGATAGAGTTGAATCTTACATATATTATCGGTATAATAACGGAGTAATTCAGACCTGAGTACAATTCGAGGCGTGTTAAATTTGTATTTGAAAGGAGCAATATGTAAATGATTAAAGCCACTGCATACCGAAACGTTTTTCATGCTAATCATGCAGTTTCCTTTTCCGTGCTTCGAGCGGTGGTTTTTATTGGTGCATTTTAAATGCTCATGGATAATTGTTGAAGTCTGCTACTTTGGTGTGTGTGTGTGGACGCGTGTTAATGGACTGAATTCTTACTCTCTCTAGATTTATTATTCAAATCGAGTGGTCGTGGAGTTAAAAAGAGACGTTTCAGGCGTGATATGGTGGAATAACATGATTAAATAAAATTGGCAATTTTCCACAAAAAATAGAAATTTATTGATACGACCGGTTTCGATGCAACTACATCATCATCTGGTAACAGTCATATTCTCGTTGTCTGCTATATATGCTATATATGTCAATGGGGGTGGAGAAAGGTTTCTGGTGAGGAGAAAGGGACTATTTAATGGTCGTGGAGTTGTAATAATTTGAGGCAGGGAGGGATAAATTATGAAAGGATTTTCGTCGCGAGAATCCCACGCCTCTGATTAAACTCGTAATACAGAGGCATTAGACCTTTTTTTCGAACTCTTAATATTTGATGATTAGCTAATAATATTTCGCTTAATTAACGGAAATTATAATAATGTAATCAGCATTTACGATATGATTATTCCTTTGGAAGTGAAACTCTTTTTGATTCCTCGATAGATGAAAACACGACTCCATAGTTCGGTAGTATCTGCAGATTATGTGTCACGGATCTTCTTATTCATGAGTGCTACAACCTTTCACGAGTTTTGGTAACACAGAAAAATTCTAACCGAGCACACTCAGTCAAATTCACATGTGAATTCCCGAATTAAAACAGATTATATATGGCATTATAATCAAATATAATATTTTTAAAAGTATATTTTATTATGTTATTTTTTATGGTATGTTATTTACGTGTTCATTGAGAAAATACCGAGAAAAAAGAGAGTTAGTCCTCAGCTTGGGATTACTGTCCGAAAAAAATAATAAATATAAGTCTTTGATACATGGTGCTGGAGGAGAATGCCAAAGATTAAATGAAAAGACAAAGTGGAGCAAAAGAAGAGCATAATAGAAAGCGACCATATGGAAAAGTATTCGGCAAAGAAAACGACTAAATGGATTGTACATATCTTGAGGCATAATGGATCAGGTAGAAACTTAAAAAAGGTAAAATTGAAGGGAAGGTTCCGCGATGTAGACCAAGAGACTAGTGCTTAAGACAAATAAAGTAATGCGTATTGGCGAGAAGTAATCAGGGAGTGAGTGAATCAACACTGAATGGACAAGAATGGAAGGCTGCTGTGAGCCAATCTTAGGATTGCAATAGTGACGATGATTTATACTCTATTGCGCATTGAGACGTTTATACGCCATAGTCGGGGAAAATTCTCAATTTCAGTTTGAATTGTGTGGTTATGAGTATACCCAATAGGGAAGAGAGGGAGAATTTTGAGAGTTGGGAGTTGATTTGAGGTGGTACGTTGTAATAAGTGGGAAGTGCAAAATATAATCAGAATTCATACTGTGCTTTTCCTCCACCTTACGCCGAACACGGTTGATTCACTAGGGCGGATATTTTACTCTTTGTAATGTCATCACTTGTCTTTAACAACTCAATACCACAAATTGACGGTAATACAATTGAAATTCAGTCCTCCCTGTGACATTGAAAAGATAAGGTGGTGAACTCTAGAGGAAAGTCAGGTGGAACTCTTAGCAGTCGATTGTTTATCATGGTTTCCCTGTTCCCCTCTGTAATGTGCTATTGCCCGCATGAAGTACGTGAATAGACTTCATGTGCGCTCGCGTCCACTATAGCTCGACGTCCGTTGGGTAAGCTACAACGTGTACCCGCATCATTTTATTTGGCCGTGAAAATTTAGCGATGTCATGGAATCAATCTATCGATCCCCTCTTGAAGGTCAACGCTAAGGAGATGTTCCTCGGATTAGGGTGTGCAGCCAAGACATACCATCAACCCAGCCGTCGTGCCTGCGGCACGTATCCAACATAGGGAAACGTTTTATTTTAAGAAATTGGTTGTTTGTTGTCATGTGTGAATACTCTCTATTGTTTATTTGAGCAATTCATTATAATTAAGCTATTTATTATGCTGTTCCCTAAGTATTATTCTAACAATACGAAAGTCTACAATGTATCAACACTGAATGCATGGGGAATTGCGGAACAGTTTCATTTATTGTGTAATGTCTGGTTTTTCTCGTTAGGCTAAGTTAACATACATAGGTACAGCGACGTTAAACCGGTGTTAATCGAAAACCTACCTCAAACGATCAAATAATAATATTATACTCAAAATACATTTCTGGTTCAGCTGTGCAAACATTTATGTACATATAGTAGAACACTGTTTCCAAATCTATACTTGGGAGAGTTATTCACAGATAAATGTTGAGTGATTTTCCAATCATTAGTTCTAAACGTCGTAATTTTCATTGAAATCGATAAGAAAGTGGTGGCATGTCACGCGCACAGTACGTATATTTTATAACATGATGTGATATGAAGTACACCTTAGTGTTTTAATTTCTTATTCTATCACTCATTGAAAGGCAGGAAGAGCAGATATTTTAACATTTTCACTTCTATAGTACGATGTGAGCTTAGTTTCGAATTTATAAAATTTATAAAGTATATTTCTCTAGAATCGGAAGGTGAAACTTCTTCTGGATACCTGACGAAATTTTTTTATTGGATCAGAATGCACTTACGGGACGGAGCCCATCTTCGTGATTTCGATGCTTTGCTCCCTCCCATTCTTAATTTGCCTGACCTCGTTTTCTCTGAACCCTTTCAAGTGACGTCAAAATGGTCCAAAACACTCCCTCCCCACACGAACTGGATGCAATAGCGAAAAAAATGTTTTCCCTCCCTGTCTTTCGCTCCAAAAAAATTGTTTTTTCCTCTCCTCATGGTGGTGGCACTTGCATTATTGATTTCACCAAGCTTGCTAGAGTCATTTGCGTTTTCATCTGGCGAGATCTCCGTCCGTTAACGTGAGAGCACTCTACATAGGGGGAGGCTGAAACTGGACATGACAATGTAGCGTGTTTAAACTCCTGACTACATGTTACTCCTGTCCTTCAGCGTTACAAACTTCCTGGCCCGCAGCACCCCGGTGGGCCCCCAGCCCCCTTACAGTCCCGAATTTGTTCTGTTAACCTTTTTTCGTTTCCTCAACTGGAGAGAGAGCTGAAAGGAAAGCATGGAGAGACCATGGAAAACATCCAAAAGCATGTTACAACGTTCCTGAGAGACATTCCCCTTCGAGGAGTTTCAGGGGGCCTTCCAGGCGTGGCAGACACGTATTCGCAAGTGTATTGATGCAGGGGATAATATTGGGAAGAATTTTGAAGAACATTAACAAATACGATCAATGAAACTGTTTTCCACAGAAAAATAAATAAAATCATGCGCATTATTTTCATAATAGTAGACCATGTATATGCGCAGTTGCTCTTTTAACTCTCCTTCAAAGTTGAACGCAGGAGCTAAGAAACAATTTGTCCAAGGAATATCGGCTGACGTCGTCTCTAATATTATTCCAATATATCTCTAATGATATTTAATAGTTTTCAATGTATGTTTAGACATTTTCTTTAAAAGTATGTAGTTACGGTGGCTGACTTAACCATAAAAGGAGAGAGATTAAATGGAGTGTTGGCTTTCACCTACCCCGAAAGCAACATAGCATGAGAAGGAAGAAGTTAGATGCACGTCGAACGTAGAATAGATCCAGCTAAGAAGGTCCTCCTGATGAGAAGGCAACTTCTACTCTCAAGTGTAGTACACTGGTAATAATTGGAAAGAAGTATGTAAAAACATTCGGGTGTGTTTTAGCACTTTTTGAATTGGACACCTGGAGAATTGGAAACTCGGGTGGAAGGAGTATCGATGTGATCGAAATATGAAGTTGAGGCTGATATGTGAGGTGAATTGGAGAGAGAAAGCGATAAATTAGGGGTATTATTGGGGGTAGGAGAGGAAAAAGCCAAATGAAGCGCAATACGGGAAGGGAAAATCATGATTGAGTGCATTATGGGACACTATGGATGCGTCAGAAACGTAAAAAAGGGAAATAAAAGGGACGGCCATCCGCGGGAACCCAAGTGATAAATGCGCAGGGCACATGAAGAGGGAGGTAAGAGAGAGGAGCTAAGGTAAAAAATAGAAAGATTGTAGCAGCCAACCTATATTCCGAATTAAATTCAAGTGAATGGTTTTCCAAGTTTTTCAATAAATTTCACCCATCAGTTTTAAGGGATCAGTATTAATATACGTTGTAGAAAATCATTAAAAAATTGAACCTATTTCACAATGTATTACCACTGCCGTAATCAAATCGATTGATAAATGCTAGGCCCATCAACTCGAAGTTTAATGGATGAGGGTTAGAGCTCACTTCATACAGGTACGTACTAAGCTCAACGGCGCGACGTTGAGCTTAGTACGTGGTCGAGGCTTGTAAAATTCACATACGTATTGAGGGGTAGGGGGTCGGTTCTTTTCCCCGTTCCGCCGGTGGTTTTCCAGGATTGGAAGATTTGGTGCCCGAAAAATCTGATAGCATTTGGATGGAGCTATCACCTAAGAATATGCCTTGAAGGCCCTCCAGTCAATATCCCAGCGCTCTGCCCACTAGTTTACGACGCTTCTCGGTCTTGGATTAATTATAGAACAATGTTGTATACTCCATAAGCCTGGCGTAGAAATAAACACACACGGGATTCTCTATCGATTTACTACATATGTACTTCTCGATAGAGTATATATGTAAATTTATATACCCACCAATATAATGCTAATACCAATTCCATGACTTTTTTAATGGCTGAAAATCCACGAATAGCCTGCATTTGACCTGTCAATTTGAAATAATAAATGTACTAATATTTATTCCTTTAATATGGAATTATTTACTTTTTAGTTTTCTTTCCGCGTTTTCATTTTTGTAGTGTAGAAGTGATTTATTTCTCGTAAATGTTTGTATTAAGAATCAATGGACCTCATATTAGATCTATTTTGAAAACTTTCTCTTTTATCCACCTTGAGCGCGAGCGAGCATTTCCTTTCTTTCCCCGTTTCCCACCCCCCCTCTAAATTCAACGGAATAGTAAAATCAAAATAGCCTACAGGCTTCACAATCGTTGAGCTTAAAAATTATTTACAGAAAATATTTCACCATGTTGTGATAATTATTTGAGATTTACGGAGTCTAGTAATCAATTTAGAAAAATTGGTTCGCATCAGTAACACCACCAAGAGTGATTTAGTGCGGAGACGGAATTCGAAATACTCGGTGGTTATTCGCTAATTGGTGGTTATCGATATCCCGCACATTTTTCAGCGGTTAATTCTTTTGTTTTCCTCCTAATTGCTCCCGTTACTCCGTCATATTTCAAGTTTTCCCTTCGCTCGGCTTTCGCCGGCGATTAGTCGCAGTTCTGCCGGTGAGCGGAAAAACGATTGCGCATCGCAACCCTGCCTGTTTGGAATGCATCTGTTGCGAATCCTAATGATAGCTCTGTCATCGACGCCTGCGTCTCACGATATTTGCAATTGAGGTTAGAAGCACGTTGGGTGAAATCTTGATGGGGCTTGAGATATGTACATTGGATTCCCTCAAGAAGGATAAGAGTGCATTCGCAGTACTAAGCGGAAGGTCTTGTGCTGCCTGTGGATTCCCGTTGCGTGGTACGAGTGGGAACAAGAAAGGTTCGCATAGGGCACGAGGCCAAAGGTAACGCCTTCGTCACTTGGCTCCCCAAATTTACATGTGTCGTAGGCATGACGATAGGAATTTATCGCTCCCAGCGCCCGCGTCAGTAAGAGATGATGCGGTAATAATACATTGACATTTTCCTGATATATTCCTACATAACCTGGTTATTCAATATTAATGATCTAAAACTAAAAGTTTTCCCTATGAGTTATTATGTCCTTTTAGCCTGTGTCAATCGTGTTTTATGTATCGTCTGGCTTACCCGGTACTGCAACACACTCCGAAGTGCAACTCACATCGGTGTCCCTTGGCGTAGGACGCGTCCACCACTGCTTTCATGCAAGTCTTTTTCGGCCGGTCGGATACTTTCAGGCATGCTTGAAAACATTTGACAGGGTGTACGTCCGAGTGCACCATTAAACCAAAATTTAACTCTAAGTTGCGGGAGAAGTTGGCGAAAATGAAAGGTTTTCCCGTTTTAACTTGGGAGTCTCCGTGTCGACACGGACTTTCAGGGCGCCGTATACCTCGAACAGCACTTATGGCGGGCAATGAAGCCCCCCACCCCCTCCCCGTAGGCCAAAGGGTGGGAAATATTTTCTGGTGGTCGGGCTGTATGCCTCTGGCAAGCACATATAATCCTCTTTGTCTGTGATCCCTGCTTCCTCTCCTCCTCAGTTTAATGTCGGTCAGGGCGACCAAGCAACAACTTTTCTTCCCCTCTCTCTCTCTCTCTCCACCCCCGCGCCCCTTCCTCTGAACCCACTTCACTCCTCCAGGCCGCCATGACATTTTCATCGCGAGGGAGGGCTCATCTTTCATCAGAGAGGGACGTCGCGCCTTCGGCCAGCTCTCTAAGTGCGAGTTTAGCGGGGTCGAAGTGTTTTAATATTAATTACTTGCCGTCGCAGTCGCGGACATTAGTACGATGACAGGGGCCGTCGGAGGAATATTGGTGAACCGCACCCGAAAGCAAATCGGAGATATGCCACGTTCCTCGACATAAGAAATGTTATGATTTCGTGATGTTGGCACCTGAATGGGTTAAGGATTGTTGCGAAAAAGAGGATACTTTTGAGGCGATTCAAAGATGTTCCAAGGTCGAAGAGGTACGAACCGAAGAGAGAGAGAAAAGGATAATTCTATTTTTAGACTGCTTAAATAATAGTTTCAGGCGTGATATGGTGGAATAACACGATTAAATAAAATTAGAAATTTTCCACAAAAATAAAAAAAATATTAATACGACCGGTTTCGATGCAACTACATTATCTTCTGGTAGATGATGTAGTTGCATCAAAACCGGTCGTATTAATAATTTTTTTTATTTTTGTGGAAAATTGCTAATTTTATTTAATGCTTAAATAATAGTGAAAGCTGTGGGGACCGGAAGATAGCAGTCGTCAAAGGAAATAGATATAAACTTTCAGACTTGTAGTGTCATATTCATGAGTAATCAATATTTCAGAGAGGGTATTTGGATGATCCCTGGTAACTATCACATATTTCCTCCTCGTGTTTGTCCTGCGTTCATTTCATGTCAAGTTCTTGATACTTTTGCCTTCTGTCTGCTCTCAAGGCGTCCAGAGTCTAAATTTATTTCCTTACTCAACCCCGCCTACCCGACATTTTCCCCGTCAATTGCGGTCTTAAAAATCGCCATCCCTCTTAATAACTTGCACGCCCTCTTTTCCTGCCCTCTTCGGATTCCCTCAGTAACATCCTTCCTTTGTCCACCATATTTAAAATTCCGTTCTTGGTCTTTCTCGCTCTGCAGTTTTTCTCTATTCTTCTCCACACTCCCATTTGCTGTGCCGTGAGCTTCCATAAATATTTTCATTATTATACATAACTCAGATCCATCCGCCTTCATTCAATTCCCACAAATATCAAATTCTGGACCCATGCAGCACTTAGTTTTGTGTAAATACCTTTGCTGATTTTTTCTTAGCGTCTTTGCTTAGCGTTCCTCACATCAATCCCTCCAATTTGCAAATGTGTATTCGCTTGAAATCAGCATGAAATAAATAATAGTTAAAGGTTTTCGAAAACGGTGATCAGTGATGAATGCCTTAACGACTACTAAGTTTGTTCCACATTATCTGCTCAATTTTATGAGTAGTAGCCCATCGCCTAAGTGGTACTCGCTTCCTGCATTCTAAATTCAATATCTGATTATTGATCTATTTAAGGAAGAATTCAGTTGGATTACCAGAATTTTCTTTCGAAAGGACAAAATAAAATTTCCAGAATTCCGAGAGAGATACTTGATGTCAAGGATAATTCTAAGACTTAGATTACACAGGCCAACAGTGGTTTTGGTGCCGGAGCTTTTAATGCCAATTTAAAGAACAATTGGGGTGCTGAATCCAATTATGACACTAGTTTTTTCCTATCAGCCATAGTTTTCAAGATATAGATATGTTGTTACTTACGTAAAAAAATCTTCTACATGATGATATGGGAATATTATATTAATAATTATCTCATTGGCCTACAATATAGAAATATACATAAAACTTATTGACAGTTTATTGAAAATAAGAGGAACATCGCAGAGTGGTTATAAATTAGTGTACTTATAGATTTATTTAACTTTGAAAATTATTTTCCGGAATATATCAAATATTAAAACAATTAATCGTAAGATGTGCCATATCTAAAAAAGTAGAGCTGTTAAATAAAAACGGATTTCATATTTGGATTCAGCTCTACAAATATAGTTAAAATCATCACAAAGATTCCAGGCACCAAAAAAAAAATTTTTTTGTTGGCGTGTGTTATTGGTAGGGGTTTCCGAGGGAAGACAAGATAGTTGACAGGGCATTTTGCTTTATTGCTACAGTTTACGCTAGAATTAAAACACTAATGTATTGTGATTCGATTCTGTTAATACTATAGTGGTTTTAAGCTGATATTAGTGTAGGCGACAAACTAGGAGATGCTAAGTCAGGAACAACAAGAAAGGTCGTTTAGAAGTCGGAAAGAAGTGTATGTATGGTCTCATGTGGATCTACTGTATTCTTTCGTAAACTACGCAATAAGTTATCCGTTCGCAAAAGATCTCCACAGCCATTAATTGCAATTTTTGGTAGTCGAAATCATCTATTTTTTTACGTTCTGCATAAGAGTAATTTGTGGTCACCGCCACGGTGACCATGAATGGATGGTCATTTCTTCATGTACTCCACGTTTTATTGTACTCTGATGTCCTCGTCCTTATAACCTTTAAATTTAATATATTACCACTTTGAATGTTTATAGCAGTTCATTGAGAGTTAAAATGGGGTGCTACTGTGGAAGAATGCTGCGAAAATTTTAATCGTTTGCGTCCTCATGCAAGGTGAGATTTTTCTCAAGGTTGGCCGTGATGAAGAAGGCTGGACGGTCGCCTTGCATTCCGAGCCCTTTTTACTAAGGCATTCAATTTACGTGGCGGTCTCTCTCTCTCTGATTGGATGTTTGGACTAATTATGTTCAACATGTGTTTAATAACTCCATGTGTCCATTGAAACTTATACATTGCCGTTGTTTCTCTATTGGTTTGATTACGTTCAATGTTTATGTCCTAAAATTTACCCTAAAACATATCTTTGTGAGGTAAAGAAATTCATAAGGTGCTCCGGTAGATGGTGCTATCGTGGGAGCCTTTGAATTAAATACTTTTTGGACAACCCACAAAAACCATGCCAGACAATGGTTTCGAATCTGGAGCCATCTGATCACTCTTCCGATTAGCAAGTTAAGAACATAATTTGTGCATAATAATATTTCTTTAATATATGTTTTCTTAGCCATAACGGAAAAAAATGTCATATAAACATTCAGGTATCACCTACGGCTATTATTCCGGGTAAACCAAATACCATCTAGCCAACATTTGTGGAAATCATGAATATCCATCGTTAAAAAAAGATCACAGCATGTTAGTGTGCTGCACATTGATATACTACAGTTTAGTGAAACGCGCTGTACCACGTTTCAATAAAAGTCTTGGAAATACAAAGTTATTTTTTGATTTTGATGTTATTCTGAGGATTGATTTGCCAAAGCTCTTCAAAACTATTGTTACTTTTCATTCTTTCCATCCGTACAAAAATCCATTTGATGATGTTGATTCATTCACAAAAAACAGCAAATTTAGCCTATTTCACCGGATTATAAACATGAAATTACAACAAGAACAGTCCCAAACGCCCTATAGCTAGGTGGAAGAAGACTTTTGTCACTGGGAATCGAACCCGTGACCTCCGGGTTAGCAGACGAGGACGTTCTACTGCCGCCAGCGGGATCAGCTATCAAAGTCAAATTAAATTTATTCGTTCTTTGTGCTTTGTAATTTTAAACAATTAATTTACATTGACAAAAGGAAATATCACCTAATGGATTACTATGGGAGGGAAGCTCATTTCTCCCTGAATTCGCCAATCAAGGCTTCACGTAATTCGTTCTTGGCGTTCCTTTGAATTCTTTCACTTTTATATTTCCTCCAGTTATGATCTTTGTAAAATAGACCGTAATTCGGCCATGCAGGATGCCCCATTCTGGGTTCTCGGATAAATTAGTCTCTTAGTTTTAAGAACTGGGATAGCGTTAAAATCACCTCGGGACAGAAAAAACTTGTATCCCCACTCTCCCTGCACTCTGTCCTAGTGTTATGAAATATGCAGGGGAAAATTCCGTCTAGGACATTTTCGTCCTCACGAACAAGAGGATCACTAATCCCTTCCAATCCGCGCCGTCGAGGATTTATCGCGTACATTTGAATGCGTGCCCCGACCGGTTTAGAAGGAAAAAAAGAGCAATGGCGTTGCCCCGGGACGGTTGATGGCCTCGCGCCGCTACCCGTGATTTCGCCCTCGGGTCCGCGGATACGCCTCACGATCGCTGTCCACTTTCGCTTCCTCCACGCCCACCACCCCCGCCACGCCTCCGCATAGCCGCCCTAGTAAGCACGCTTCGCCCCTCCGTCAGAAATCAACCTTTCACCTTCCAAGGGAACTCGAGATCTTTTGCCGTACCGAGTGCCTTCGATGCTTGCTTTCTCTCGCTTTCTCCCCACCCACCCGTCACCCCCATCTTGGCTTTTGATACCTATCTATGTGCACGCCAAGCTGATGGACAAAATGAATGGAAATTGTTCTAAAGACCAAAATTGCAGCGAATAATTTCGAGATCACCCAGAGATTTTGAGATTGCGTTGGGAATCGTAGCGTCATGATGCTTCAGTGCGAATCATTATAGACTTTTTTGGTTGCCCCAAAAACGTCTCAAAAATTAACCAGTGTGGCCAAGTTGTATCGTTGGGTCCCAAATTTTAAACTGATTCGCGGAAGAACGAATGCATTATAAAACCAAGTCGTAGGCCTTGGACGGCCATATTTGGGAAGAGATTTATTCGGTTAATTGCATTAACCAACGAGAAGTGTTTACCGGTTTTCCAATTTTTTCTGCCTTTCCCTTCTCCCCTAGCCATTCTTCCCACCTCTAGGGCTGTTTTCGTTATCGATTTTCGATCAAATTCACGAATGTGGATGGAATCATAATTGATGACGATTTTTTTACCTAGATTTTTGCAATAATTGTATAATTTATAATGTTTGAGGGTTTCTGATGAGGTAGCGATGTTTTGGTTGATTATCTCATTCATAAGTGGAAGACTTGACGATTTCTATGCATATTCAAAAAAATGAAAGAATTTGTGCTTTCCCGGTGTAGCTGTTGGATGAAATACTTTCGGGTCTTCCACCGGGTTAGTGTCAGTTTGTAATACTAACCCGGGAAATGTGAATCATGCACTAACGGACACTAACTCGACGAAAGATCCGAGAGTATTTCACTCAAATTAACCGTAGGTCATCCTGGTAATTATTTGACATTCGAGCGTCCTAACGCCCGTTCAGTACAGTATGATAGTATTGATATATTCTACATCTGCACAATATCCGCAAGGACGTGTGGCGGGGGCTGTTAGGGAACAATTCATACATCCAGAAATAGTAGTTCATGCATGCTTTTGATTACATATTAGCGAAGATGCAACAGCATTTGAACACATGCCCATATAGTATACACGGTTGTATGCATCTTGCAGTAATTGATGTGTTTGAGTAAATCATTAACTTTTAGTCTTTAAATTAATGTGTTCGGGTGCTTGGGTTTCATTGTTTTATAATTGCTTTTCGTGCGATGGAAGAGCGATCGATTACTTTCACTGTGTCTATGACGGTGCCTATAATCTCTCATATTCTATTCCGGTGGTTCAATTTACTAATATGCTTGTAATTCGGGGCCATAATAATTGCCTATGTGACGCAGGAAAACTCAGGTGTCCAATATCGACCTTACTTACTCCTCCGGAATACCCATTACGCTTGCTTGCTTCTGGTAGTAGTTTTTGGCGCACCTAGTCGATTTTCTGAGAGCAAAATGAGGCGGATATCTTAAATTTGAAAGAATTACACTTCATTTAATGGAAATTATAAATATCTGTAATGTAAATGATGTTTAGCTTAACATTTCGTGTTTAGTTGACGTTAATAAGCACATGATTTCTCGTATTCTGCAGGATAGGGAAACCCGTTGTGCCCTGTGTGTGATCAATATAGTTTGTGGAAACTACAAAGATATCGTTTAAAAGTGTTGCTTTCTTGCTGTAATAATCGGATCCCAGTTCATCAATTCCACCTGCTTTTCAAAGTATTTCGGAAACCCGATCGTGAGATTAATCACATCCTCTCGAGTTCCTTGGCCGTTCTCAGTGGTAAAATAATGTCACCCTTCTGGCTGTTCTTGAAAGGCTAGGTAACCTCTTTTTTTTTAAGTTTCTCCGGTATCCCGATTCAGGAGTGTGTATCAATCACGTTGTGACGCATGCTCGTTACTCGTGTATACGAGAACGTAGTGGAAAAATGTGAACGGAAGAGCTCTCCAAAGAATATCCGAAAGAGTGATGGGTTGTGTGGGTTCTCCTAAGTAACAGGAGTGGAAAGCCGAGCACTCTAGATGATAAGCCAAGGTTCATTTTCTCTCTGTTTGGGCAGAGGGATTAATCTACGAATGTGTGCATGAATCTTGAGGCGAAGAGCTCTTGATCTGGATGCACGGGGAAAGGTGCATTAACGATGCAACAATTTCAGAGTGTAAAAATCATTCGCCTTGACCGGGACGATGGCGAATGATTTTTACACTCTGAAATTTTTGCAATGAAATGAAAGTTAGCGGATGACTCCGTTAAAAGTTACTGTTGCGGCATCTCCCGCAGTTTCTTGAAATGTGCATTAACGAGTTTCGAAAAATGTCCTAAAGTGCGAGGATTGTTAATTACATGTCCGTTAAGGTTAACCTTTGTTCCACCCGTAGTCAACGAGTTTTTCCGCTGTTCCCAAAATTGATATTTAATTTTCTTGGTAAATACCGGAAATATAGTCCATAAGTTTGGCATTTAATTTTCTTGTTAAGTGTTATTTTATTACACAGACTAGGAGATATTTGAACAAAATGATTATTTTGGGTGTAATGTTATATGAATGTGAGTGAGACGTATCAAATTAGGAAGGTAGAGGCGATGAATTTGGATTTGCAGAAAACGAACGGAAACAAACAGGGTAGAAAGAAAAATGTAACGGAAAATCGTTACAAGTGAAAAAATTAGATCGCTGTTAAGAACAATATGACAAAGAAGGGTAAAACTGATTGGACATCCACTTAGAAATTTTCAATACCTTAAAACATATTTGGAGCAAAATTACGGGAATGAAACCAAAAGGACGTCATAGAATTGCTTTCTTCAAGAACATTGAGCATGAGAAGGACATCATATGCTACCCTGAAGGAGTCAGTAATGAATTATAAAGCCAAGGCATTGCCTTTAGTGTTTGATGATAATGTTTATATATTGTTTCATAATCTTTAATTGCACCTGTAATTAATTGAGAACTATGCTATTGTCTACAAAAGTGAGAGCAATATTTGTCTTGGAGTATTTGTCTCTGATCTCGAAACTTGGATTATTTTGCTTTGTTTCCTCAACTAGAAAACCGTCTTCGGCTTTTCAGTGCTGCTGCAGGGTAATCAAACCTTTGCTTATACCGTTGTTGGCTCGATTATGATATCTGAGTGAATTTCTCGGATTGGAAAGGGGTTTTTCCTAAAACTATTCCGTTCATAATGCCTTCGCGTTTTTACTCAAAGTATGATCTCATTTTCCCAAGCCACCTCTTTTAACAATCGTTTTTTGAAGTCTCGTAACTGTATTTTGGAAGACGGGATTAATTCCGATAATATTTCTCAACTGCTAAGATGGTTAAGTTTTTCGGCAGGGAGTGTTCGATCATTATCTTAGAAACTCATGCAAACCTTTTCCTGCCAGGAGGCCTTTTCCACATTGCATCTGTCAATACCTGGATATGAAAGTTTGCATAACTCCATTCCAAACCCCTTATTTTACATAACACCATTACAAATGAGGGGTTCTGAAAACAAGAATTCTCTCATTCAGTAGATTCGTATGATTGTATTTTTGGGGAAATTTAGACGTTTCGTTGCGTGCAGCACTGTTGAGTTTGCTGAGGATTACATTATTTTATCAGAAGATTGATGGAGCTTCGGCCTCCATTTCTGCTTGCTCCAAATGAATTTGTAAAGTGATCTTTTAAAGAAGATAGAATTATTTTAACCGAAAATTCTCTGTGATTCCTTTCAGTTACTTTTCTCTTGCCGTTGAATATCAAATTGCTACAAATATATCCCACGGTGGTAGATAAACTATAAAGATCAATAATGGAGATTTGGGATATTCGAATCCATTTCGTGCAAGAATAGCCACTGAAACCTTTCTCACGATTAGACAAACTTCAAATTTATTTTCCCTTTCGAAGTCGAAGTTATTATTCTGCGCTGTTGTTCGATCAGACGTCTGCTCTTACTGGCTGTTGGGTGTACTCGTAACTCTATGACTTTGCATAATTGTACTGTTTACGTATATTTATTCTATCATTTCCGTGCTTCCTTTATTCGTCATAATCGTCTTAGGAAAGAAAACAGCTGAGTTTTAGACTGATTGGCTTGTTCTCTCTTGAAAATAGCATGTATTGTTTTCCCCTGGCGTCGTCAGTTGATAAGGACGATTTAATTAGGAGATTTAAATTACTGCTCACGAAATTTACTGCTACAAAAAAGAAGAACATCATTTTACTATATACTGGTTAATAGCCAATGCCTTCGATGAAATTTTGCTTGCCAACCTTGTTTGTTTCTGGTTTGAAACTTGAGAACCATAATTTAGGTTCGAAGAAATCTAATTCGAATCAACCCATTTCCAGACTTAATTATATGTGCTTGTTCGGGAGATTGTGATCAGATCCCATGTTACCGTTAAGTAAAAAGGATGTTTGCTTGTTTCCCAGATTTCCGTTCACTATGAGTTCGCTGGTGCAACCACGGAGATGTTTCACGGTAGCCTCGGATTAATCAAGACTAAAGTTCGTCGTGGATAATCTGTAAACCCATCTTTAGACCATATTGCACCATCATCGGGATCTTTTAGCTATCATCCGGTAATTGTCCCAATTTCGTTATTAAGTGGCCATACCATTATGAATTTTCCTCGGGGAATCGGTGGAATGAATGCTCAACCCGTGTTGCGTAAACCATCTTCCAAATCAGGATCACATGCGCTGGGAAGGGCAGCGATTGCCGTCTTTCGCCATTATTCGATGAGGGTAAATTCTTCCCCAATCCTGTCGACTCACGCTGGTACTTTTCCCTCGGCATCGTTATTCATGCGATGCGCAAATGGAATGTGGTTTGAAATGAGTATGCGGCTCTTGAATGTTGCCGCAACGTGAATTGAGACATCCAACGTTGAAGTAGGCGTGCTTGTGGGTTCTTGTACGTCACATCATCCCTCTCTGCGCACTAGAGAGCAAATCTAAGAATTCTGTAATCATTATCATCAGTATTTCAATCCTATGATTGGTTTACAGTAGCTCTCCGTTCTTCTCTATTCAATGTTAATTCCCTCACCCCCGGATAGCTTTTCTGTTTGCGTCCTTAATTTGTCTTATGCACTTATCTCATGGTCTTCGTGGCAGGATATTTCCTTCAATTTTCCCTTCTGCATATTATATTGCTAATGAGGTAACATTAGCATAATAAAAGGTATGGTAAAACGCCGTGTAAATATATTTGAAACCCAGGATAATTGAAAGAGATCTATAATCAAACGTTTTCTTATTTTTCTAGTTCTCCCTGGTTCTAATTGAAATGGGCGTACCTATGACATCAATGATGGAATGACAATAGAATGAATACATTCTCATTTTTCATTTGTTTTTTCTGTGATACAAAGGCTTCCCTTGAGAATACAACTTAAATCGTGCCCTAATTTTCTTCGGGGGATATTATTTTCTTCCCCCAAGATAACACTCTACCTCAGGTTATTTTGTATATTCGCCAAACATGAATATTAGTAAGCATCTCTATAGGGTTCTAGGAGGAAACCTTGGCTTCTGAAACGGTCCACTGCTAACTTTCTCAAATTAGGGAATCTTTATTTTATCTGTAATTGATCATTGGGGAGAGAACTAGCAACTTCCATTTTTTTCCTACTGAATTTTTTGTCGCAGAGCATGTTCCCTTCCTCAACCGATTATCTCCTCTAAAGTAAAATATGCGCTGTCTGAAAAATTAATATCATTTGAAAATCTGGACAAGGAAGATTACAAAATGGGCGCATATCAAAAAGATTCAATCAAATCTGATTGTCAGTGCATTGATTTCCAGTCGGCAATCTTCCTAAAAGTCATGACCCCCGCCAATCTCTTCATTTCCTTACAGTATCTTACTCTGATATCTTAAGCCGCATCTTATCATGGTAAATCATTGATCTTTCTCTGTTCTTCCTCCCTTCTATGGTTTCCACCTCCAAATAATGTATTTAATAAATGATTGAGCCAAGTTAGCGTCAAATAGTTTGCCCATTTTTGTCAAGGTTCTCCCAAAGACCTTATCAAATTATATGTACTCGCCAAAAATACAGAGTGGTTCCTAGTATACTGTTGGCTTGGTATACCTGGTATACAGTTAGGTAGGTATGCCTATGTTCCTGTACCTAGTGCATAAATTGCGATACGTATACAAATACGAGAAATGGAAAGGTGCTGTAACCAATGATTAGAAGTACTGTAAAAAGTCACTTTTACAAAGAGAGAAATAAAGATATTTTCCATGAAATATGAGTCAATTGTGACCATGGAATGGTCACAATTGCCGAATTTCCTTTCACCTCGGTACTTAGCTCCTACTTAGGAAATAGCTGATAAATCTATAAATATATTTATTAAAAGAATTTGCCTTCACATAGCTGCATGTAGCCAAACCAAGCAATAGTTAGCCACATGTGGCACTTCGTTTTGCAAAATTTTGTTCCCTTACTTTTTTTTCTTTTTTGGCGACATTATAAGATGATTCTTCTTAAAGTATTTGTTGTGCCATTCTGGTATGAGTATTGCTATATATTGATATGATTAAATTAATTTTGTAAACCGAAAAATTTTCTCCTGTTGCATAGCACGCGATCGATAATTATAATTAGTGAATTCCCTGGATAAGTATCTCACCACACTTGTCGCGCTAGATATGAAATTACGAGCTTTGGAAAGCGAACGTATATTGGGTACGGAGGGTTGTTATTATCTGCTGTGTACCAGTTCAAATCCTTGAAGAATACTCTGACTTAAATTTTAAAACAATTATTCCATGTGCCAAATCAGCGTCCAAGAGTACCTTACGTAGCCTTGAAGGACATTTGCAATATATAATTCAGTCTACAAAAACCTACGGCTTCGTATTTGACTTTGTTTTTGATGTAATATGGCATAGTTTATTATGAATTTTTTTAGAAATCAATTCAGATTTGGCCCTTGTATTTGGAAATAATCATCTTAGTATAGCAATAAAATTCAACTGATTGAGATTCGTATAACAATTTGATAGGAAGTTATTAATTTTATCTGCCTCAATTGTTTCATAATTATAGTACTTCTATTACTCAGCCAAAATGACAAATGAATTTGGAAGAAAATAGAACTATAGCCTCAGTCAATGTCGAAACTCAAGAGCGGCAAAAATCTCGAAGAAGTCGAGTAGTGAACACTAAAAGTGTTACAAATAGTGAAATATTCCAAATAATTCCATTTGCTAGGAAAATTATTCAATGAAATGTTATTCCGTCTTCGAATTACTCCAGCTTATCTAATACTAATACGAATAGCCTGAAATGTAATAGTGGCAAACCATACTAGAAAACGAGCAAAAGCTTGCTGTGATTAGCGGAGCGAAAATTTAATCTCTCAGTTTAGTGATTATATTAAACAGATAAAGTTATGTTACAAAAGCGATCTCTCAGTTTATGGAACGACTCGTTCCAGTGCGGGAGTGCTCACGCATTTCGACCATCGCATCTGGCCCATCTTAGGGAGTGTAATTAGCCGAGTCTCCCGCACTCATCTCCGTGCTGCCGCCATCGCAACTTTCCGCTTTCCACTGCCGTTTCGGCTGTTGACCCTATTTTATCCATCAGCTAACATCCTCCTTCCTCCGCTTGACCACCCACGTGTCATTAGGGCGAATCACAGTAATTGAAGTAAGGATGTGAGAATCGAATGCTTTATCTAGTATTCGATTAGCTGAGCGTTAATAATCGATTGAGACGCATACTATTGATTGATCGATTATTATCCCCCGGCTAATCGATTGCGACGCATGAGATTGATCCGTTGTTATTACTCTGGGTTCTTCATCGGTCTTTCCGTTTTGTTCCGCTTTCTCGAATTTTTTGTGTGTATGTTTTGTCGAATGTTTTCGGGCATCGTCCCTGATATCTTTAGCAACAGTTTTGAAATCACATTAGTAGTTCTCTTAACCATTAAAGTATAATTATGTTAAATGATTTATTTATGCTATACTTTTCTACAAACTTCTTTTTCACCCCCTCCTTCATAAAGATCGATATGCTAAACGATTCGATAGATTTTTCTTCTTCTCGACGAATATATCTGTACCCAGGCATGACTTTTATGTTTACTTTGTCTCATTAATTGTCTTCTCGAGGTGAGTATTAATGATGATTGGCTGAAATGATTATTATTATTAGGTAATCTACCGGTTAAGGTTGGTTTTTGGATGGACACAACTATCAAATAAATAATTTTTGTAACTCTCAACAAAACACAATCCAAGAACCTACTCTACATCAGGTCCCTCTTCATCGCTGTGTACTTCCTTCCTCCCTTCATCCCGCCCAACATCCCTATCCTGTTCCTACCCTTTCCTCGTTTGCCTAACATGCTTGAAATGATTATACCCAACAAATTTCTTCCCACGTTTTAAATTCTTTTTTCCCAGCATATTTTTCCTTGCCCCCAGTTATAACGAAAGTGCGTTTATCAGTTATTTTCAGTGTACCGAATAAATTCCACTTTCCTGCATTTTAGTTCAACGGACTACGCGTTTCAGTCAATTAAATTGAATCGGATACATTGCCAAATATTCCGCATAAATTTTTATCATGATACATTTTTTTCTCTCAAAGTTGTCGAAGTCTTTCTTCAGATTCCCTCCAAATGGTATCTCTGTAAACATGGAAGGATTCTGCAAGCTTTTATAAAAACCTCACTGACGGCCCTTTTCAGTAAATGTCTTGCAGTCGTTTCATCTCGGTTTTATGATTGCCCCTTTGGTTTTAATTTATCCCATTTCTGTGTGGTTCCGTGTGGTCTCGGAGGAAGGGAAGAGAACGTTCAAACTTTTGCGCTCTTATTTCAAACCTCGTACCACCGTAGCAGTTTCTATGAAAAACTTTGTTTCTAAATCGTGCGTCTAAAAGTGTGTAAATATTGTTAAATAGCAATTCAAAAAAGTGTCATGACGATTGGACGGTCAATGGTTACTTTCTTCAGGGTGGTCAATTGGAAAATCGGGAAAAAGTCGAGAGCTAGATATAAAAATCAGGAATATAATATGGAAAGTGGGTATTTGGATAAAAAAAACTTTAGAATTAAGCTGAAAGAGTGATAAATTAACACTGAAGATTGGTTAATTCATTCTCTAGTTTGAGTGTTTGTAGTTTGAGTGGTCCTAGCTTGAGTGTTTCTAGTTACGAGTAAACAGGAACGGAGTTTGCACTACGTTTGTGCCTCCCTAAAGTAGAGGTTTTAAATGAACGGTTTCCAAACGTGCCCATCCTCCCTCAAAGAGAGACCCAATGCAATCAATTTAGGTGCGTGCATTGAACCTATATGTGCTAACGGGGATCTTTAGAAGGGTTTTTTTTTCGATTATTGCCTTTTACATATAAAATAACTGGCGACTCGTCACCATTGAAGCCTGGATAAGCCCACGTCCAGACAGGGTAATTTTCTTTCAGGTGGCCCGCTGTCATCAGTTAATGGCGGCATTTCGTTTCAGTGGTACGTAAGACAAGCGCTTGGAGACAAATTGCAAGGATATGCATATTGAGTTGGCCAATTTTTCATCATTCCATTATGTAATCATTCATTTATTCGCACCTTTTTGTTGTGCGTGATTTATCCAAAAACACCCAAGAGCGAGTAATTTCTGTTGAAATGGCCCTCTCGTCAATCTTCACGCCTGGGATTGATGGATGTCTGAAGTTACGTGCCGCTCGCTCCAGGAGACGTTCATTTTCGAATATTTCCGTGTCAGGTGTCTCCACGAGTCGAAGAGTGTCTCGTATTTAGGACAAGGTACGTCGAGCATCCATCTATCAACTTCGAAACCTTGCAAGAATTTCTTAATCTCGTTTAAAATCACATATTAGGAAACCGGTGACGGAAATATTTTTGAAAAATTATAAACATCATCAAAATTAATATTTTTGCTATCTCTCCCCGAGCCGTCCTCTGAATTTTGAAATTTAATGATATCCATCGTCATCTTTCTATCGATATAGACTTCAGTGGTCGCAAGTTACTTGTTGATCCTCAGGCTCGATAATTCTTTAACTGGTTGAGATATTTTACTTCATATCCTATATGGAAATTCTTGCTAGATCGCTCTATTTTTGACGCGGTTTCAGTTATGTGATAACCTTCATGCTTCTTTGTTGTCGAAGCTAAGTATTATGCCAAGTGGTTCATTCGAACTAGTGTAGGGTGTAGTAATCAATGAGTAATGTCCCAGCGTAATTCACAGTGATTTTATGTTTTTATTCATAATAACAACAAACAACACCAAGGAAAGCCAATACGTTTTATCTCGTCGGGTGAGTACCGATTGCGTCGTTAACTGAAAATACATCTTTAAAAAATGAAATACTAGCAGAAGGCGACGAAAGAAAGCCACTTCACAATTTTGGTGTGGCCAGGTCCCATAATCCCCACCTCATCGTAATATTAACTTCTCAAGGTATTGCTTGTAGCACAGAAACTTTTCTCGCACAGAAAACCGTTCGTTATGACGTATCTTTGACATTGGCGAGTCGTTTCATTAATTTTCATGAAAAGGCTATACATATTCATGATGTGAGTACATCGAGCAATGATGAGGCCAGTCTCAATAGTTTTTAACGTTGATTGCCGAATTCATATTTTATTATACCCAGAGTTCGAGAGGTACTCAGCCAAATATTTCTCGGAGACAATAAAATAGATCTACAGGGTTCGTCCGGAAAATAAGTGTACTGAGCTCAGGAAAAAAATTTATTACACTTTTACATATCTTAAGCTAATATTCCTCAAAATAGGACCCTTGTGAGTCGATACACTTGTTCCAGCGGCGTTCCCATTCCTGGAACGCTTCCGCGAAGGCATCAACGGGAACCTCTCGAAGACACGTCGTCACGGCCTCTTTGACGGCGTCCAAAGTCCCGTATCGCGTTCCTTTCAAACTCCTCTTTATCTTCGGGAACAGAAAGAAGTCCGGTGGTGCCAAGTCCGGGCTGTAGGGCGGGTGCGGCAGCGTTGCCACGCCGCGCTTGGCCAAGAAGTCCGACACGACAAGCGCGGTGTGAGACGGCGCATTGTCGTGACGCAGCCGCCAGATGTTTTTGATCGCTGGCCGGACGCGGGCGACTCGTTTTCGAAGCCTGTCGAGCACTTGGACGTAAAATGCAGCATTTACAGTTTGTCGTTCAGGTACAAATTCGTAGTGGACGACTCCCCTTTTGTCAAAAATCCGGAAAAAATCAGTACACTTATCTTCCAGACGAACCCTGTAGAGTCCTCTTAAGTCAGTAGTTTTCCAACTGCTGACAATCGCAAAACTTGATCATTCCATAACTAAAAAGTATTTTTATCGGAATCAAAATAAATACTTTTTAGCACTTTTTATTTGTGTGCATAATGCATTTGTTGTCTCTATGACCTTTAAAGACCTAAATGCTTTTATTAAGTACATTAGCTTTTTAATAGCTGGTAGAATGTAATCAGAAAATCATAAAATGTTCAAAGCTTCAATATTTGTAGATAATCTATTTAATAAAGCTGGAGGAACATTTTGGACGTCGTCTGAAAATTTGATTGACGTCTTACTATGGAAATTTGACCGGTACATGCTAAGCATCCTTCAAAGCATCTAGAACTTGAACGAGTCACATAAGATGTATGCGTAAATCAAATCATTTCGAGCAACATATAAATATGTCCCTTTGCCATCGATTAATTCATGAAATAGCATTTCCGGAAACGTTTTTTTGGAACAGGCCTTAACTTCCCATTTGAAATTTTAAAGACTATATGACAAAACATCAACCATTCAAAAAACTATTCAAAAAAAACTATTAACAAAAACTCACACTTATCGCAAACTCAAAAACTCAAACTATTCCAAAAAAACTATAAAACAAACTATTCAACCCTTTTAACATTCCGCCCGATTTCTTCACTTGGTGATCGGGGACCGCCGCTTAATGCGTTGAAATCAGTTTAAATTATTTCAGAGATTACTTTAGGCGTTAGACCGTTTAATCGTGACGAGGCACAGAATAGTGAGGTGGCGAAAGAGTCGACGATGGTTATATTGCGCATTATAAATCAATTCTCATCTGGAATGGATGTAGCCAGTTAAAACAGGTCTTGCGTTTCAAATCGTTTACCATCAGGTTATGATCCGTATCCGTTGACCGCTTAACATGTACAAAGATGTCCATACCTTCCGTTTAAATTTGCACTTGTAAGAGCGCTAGTGGGTAGTTTAAGGAATGTTCGATTCGACTAATGATCGCGTGCAAGATGAAATTATCTTACCTTTCCCACTTTCGCGATTTAGTTTTCCGCTCCATGCCAATTGTGGAAAGTGCGTGGTACCAGTGAAAGCATACCTATTTACGAGTACTGTAATGAAAATAATGATACGATTGATAACTTTCTTACCGACCTGGTGGGACGGTGAAATTCTTTCGGGGTGCGTGTCATATTTAGAAAGAGAAAATCCTTTCCTATCCCATAGCCTTTGAAATTTGATCACGTAATGATTTCGTGGATTGTAACAGGGACGTATCAGAGAATAATACTCGGTGAGAAGCCACAGTTAAATGAATACACGAACACAATTTAGACCAAAGTGGGCGGTGAAATGAATGGCCCGCGCCTCTATATTAATGCTCTCATATCTACAAAAGTATATGAAATTCACTAATGATAAATAATATATATGCATTTATATGCACGTAGTTTTTTCAACAGAGAGTAGTAATAAAGATTTATTCGTATGATTTATTGCGCAAACATTAATTTTTTACGGCATTACGGATTCGGGAGCCGTGGTAGTTCAGGGGTAGAGATTTGGAATACTGATCCGTGTTCCATTCCCGGGTATACCTTTCTAGGCACTCTCAGTAACTTCACTCGAGCTGTGTGATTTTGCGGGCACCAGCACTTCCCGGGAAACCATAGGCGGCACGGGGAAATGAACTGGTCCCCCTATCCCCCTATGATGTGTGAAACTCGCACACCGTCGGGCTTAGTACTGGGTGAACTCTACTATCACCAACCAAACCGACCTTTGGGTTGATTACTGTTTTTTGGTGTATGTATGTGAATGTGTGTGTGTGGAAGACGCAGTGCGAGCATATGGAAAGTTTGCAAAAGAAGGGTGAAATTGGTGCGCTATACAGGAAGATTAAGTCAATATCGGGAGATAGGAAGAGAAGATCTGTGCTAACAGTTGGAGATAATAGTACACAAAGAAATGATCCCACGGAAATGGAAGGAATATATTGAACTCAGGTGGGCGGGGAGATGGGTTTGTTGGAATAAATCCTATGGAGGCAGGAAAAATGAATGAATGGTGTACTGATTGGCAGTGGGATGTTGAAGAAGGTAATAGAGGGGGAAATGTTGGGCAAACGAGGAAAGGGCAGCGACAGGATAGGGATGTTGGATGGGATGAAGGGAGGAAGGGAGTTCTCAGCGACGAAGAGGGACTTGATGTAGTTTGTTGGATTGCGTTTTGTTTGGAGTCACAAAATATTTATTTGGTAGTTTTGTCCATCCAAAACCTACCTTAACTGGTATATTACTTACTTAACAATAATATTGTTTTTGAATGCATGTATGCGTGTGTGTATATATTATAAATATATACATACTTACACATACTACTTTTTTTAGAGAATCGTTGCCGAAACACTTTTCCAACATTTCCAAAGTCCGTGCGCCACTAAATCCGTTTTTTACGCAAAATTTAATACAAGTTCGTTGTTGCAAATTTAAATCCATTTCTGCAGTTGTAAAAAATCGCCAACACACACAGAGATAGATGTACTCTTGGCTACGTAACTTTTGCAAATGTCAAGTTATGACACTAAGATTTAAGGGGAATATCAACAACAGATGTACCAATTTAACAAAAAAAACAGAACTCAAATCGGAACGATGGGAGCGCCACACGGTGGTTATTCCGGGAACTTTTTGATCAAGGTAGTATACACACACAAATATTCAAACACGAAAACTCGCCAGATCCCGACTTGAGAACTCACTGTTCCCATTGTATCCATAATTTTTTCCATGCTCTGTGCAGGGAACGAGGGTCAAATCTCACGAGGAAACATTAGTAACTAATGTCATCAATCACTCCACAGAAAGAGCGAAGAAGTTTCTTGGTGCTACGAAGGTAAACGATCACAAAATCGTGAACGAATTGGCCCGGAAAGAGTGCTAATGCTAACGGGTAAAGAAATTATGCTCTCCCCGCGTAAAAGAAAGAAGTATCACAATCGACGAAGGAGCGGCAAAACAATACGGGTAAGGGCAAAGAATGGAACCATGTCAGAGGGGAAGTCACTTGAGGAGCAAGTCGAGAGAAGAATGAGCTCCTGCCCAACCGGCGAAGTGGTGAGCAATGTATGCACTCGCATGACGTATTTTCACCTTGTTGTGTCCGCGATGGCACTCCTGATGTAAATCGTGCAGTCGTTTGCGCTTTGGAAACACGAGTGACTCTCTCATGATTTTTTTCATTAGTTTAATAGGTACTTTGAATTGTCCTTTTCTCCTCCCATGAGTCAGGTCGCTTTCCCCGACCGTATTTTGAATGAGTGCTTCACTGGTCGTTACATGGCAGATACCCAAGTTCGAAGAAAAATAGAATGTAGTTCTTATGGAAATGACTTTACCCAATTGTCAGATTTACATCTGATAGGACATCGGAACGTATTCGCTCTTTCATTAATTCTACATTTTTCGTTGACTATTGGATAATATGGGCATTCGTTGACTTTTATATTTACATGGTATCTTAAGGCGACATTGAATGGCATGGGGTGATTCTGCAAAAGAGAATTTGTTTCTGTGGTGTAAGAAACAAATTTTATTTACACGTTTATTAAGAAAGCAGGGGTTAAGTAGTTCAAAACATGGAAATAAGTTTTCATCACCTTACAATCACTCCAATATTTTATTTGACAATTTTTCCCCGTATATTTGTAACGAATTCCTGGTAAAAGTCACAAAAAATAAATATGTATCATATATAAAATTTATCATAAGCATAGATACGAACAGAGGGTGGATAGTGGTTATCAAAAACTCTGTACCGATGTTTTGGTTCTTGACAAATGTGAATAAAGTGTACTTCTTGCTTTGTCATTTTTAGAGCGTAAATGAGAACCAATAAACAATTATTTGAGAAGAAAATGTTTTAGATAAAGGGCATGCGGGAGGGAATATACCTAGAAAGTCATGGAAAATGTATTCATTCGAAAATGCTCCTTGTACAATCAATGCAACTTGTATTTGGAGCCTCAGGAGCAAATATAAAAGAATAAAAAAACAACGCATGAATGCGAAAGAGGTGGAAGAAATATGCGAGGCAAAATGAAGTAATCATTTAAAGTGACGAGGTCTCCTAAGTCATAACCAAATAAAGGCATTTATTGTCCTTACTCTTTCTGCGAGAAAGCGTATATATGCATGCGTTTCATGTGTGAATTAATTAATACGTGAAGCTCCTCAGCTGTTACTCTAGCTTAGTCACAACCTGAAAGCAATGGAGTGACTTTCAGTTATAATGGGTAGGATGACCTTTGCTGCCCTAAGGTCGCTGATGTATTTAATTTTGGTTTATTTTAAGGTCGCTGATGTATTTAATTTTGGTTTATTTCCCATAATTGTGATCGGTGTCATCTGTGTTTCCACTCAGCGTCACTGTTACCATAATCAAATTTACTCGGCTCATTCGAAGTGATTTCAAGCATAACAAATCGTATCAACGTAAAAATGGAACACTTCAGATAAGGTACGACAGATGTCAACACCTCATTCCTAATGGAGTCAAGTCTACGTAAAACTCTTTTGGAGAAGACCGTGACTTTTTCCCTTAAGACTTTGTACTTTCTCTGGGAAGTGCTTGTGATAATGTAAAGGTTGCGAGTCTGGAGTAGCCAATTTTGGTCTTTCACTCTGGGTTCAGCCATCGGCTTCACCCGTCGAGGTGAAATGTTTTGACCTCGATGACGATGTGTTTCTGTTATTCGCCGGTGGTTGGAGAAATGCTGATGGTTTAGGGGCGGCCATGGTAAGCTTTCTTCTAACCTTTTGTGAAAACATTAAAATAAAGCGATCAACTCACGCAGTAGGTTGATTTCTTGAGGTTAAAGTGAAAATGGCCCTCAAGGATAAATTGAAAAGAATCAGCAGTTAAGTCATATTAATAATATTCCTTCAAAGGAAATATTCTAGGTGACGATTAGTTCACTTCCTTTCAACTGTTAAACTGTGACCAATAAATTATCTTTTACAACGTATGACGTTTTCCATGGTGATGATTGACGTATGTAGATTTAAAAACTTCACAAAGTAGAATGCAAATATCACGTTCATGCGTGCTTTCAACTCCAACATTTCTTAGCTTCGTCTAACGAGTTACAGCGTGACATCTCACACTACAATAACCTGTCCTTCAACTCCACATACTTTCTGTCTCCCTTCATTCCGTCCTACAGGGCATTCCGTCCTAGTTATCATTTTCCTCCCCTTACCTCACTTGCCTTACGTCCTTCTCTGTATCAACGGTCTTCAACATTCCATCCTTAATTAAAATGCTCCGTATCTACCTTTCCTGTCTCCTCTGAATGTATCCCAAAGACCTATGGAAGGTGTGTGACAGCCTTGAAAATAGACTTTGGTAGATTTGTAATGATTTCGAAGCATCAAGAATTGAAACCAAGGGAATCTGGTATTAGTTGGGCCCTTATGACTTCCTAGTTACTCGCGATAGAACACAGCCTTCCGAAAACTGTATCTCCAAAAATGACACGGTATTATTCGTGCAATATTCTAGATAGCAATGCACGTTTTTAGTCGTGTGGGTCGACGATTTCCACTCGGTCCAGAGTGCATTGCTGGTGAATGGAGGATGAGAAAACTTCCGAGATCCCACTGTAACTTTTTTTTTATATTTGAAAGTAGGTTCATCAATCAAGAGTCACATCGATTCCTCTGCCCTCAACGACCTAAAGTTTTTGATCTGTGGGCCACATCAACGATACCGAAAGTGACGGTTTTCCTGGTTAAAATTCCAACGCGATTGTATTACTATGAAAGAATTACCGTGAATTGTCCAAATGTTACATATCCGTGTTTAAGTTTGTATGAATATAATCAGAATGTATTTCCTGTTTCGTAGATTTCGAAAAGTCATTTGATAGAGTGAATTGGGAAAAACTAATGAACATATTGCAGAAAATAGGATTAGATTAGAAGGATAGGAGACTATCCGTAACCTGTATATGTCTCAGGCTGTTACGGTGAGAGTGGGGAACGGAGAGTCCGCATGGGCAGTGTTAGGAACAGGTGTAAGGCAGGGTTGTCCATTGTCACCGGTGCTGTTCAACGTATATGTGGAGGAAATGATTAAAGAGGTATGGGAAGAACTGGAGATAGGAATGAAAGTCGGAGGGGAATTCTTAAAGTATAGTTTGCTGATGACTAAGCTTTAGTTCGTCAGCCAGCCAAGGGATTGCAGGCTTTGCAATCTATGTGTAGTAGTAAAACTCGGGCTTACAAGTGCTTTTCTTTCTCTATTACTTTGCAAAATTATTTGGGATTGATTTAAGTATTTTTGTATTCAGGTTTATGAAATATCATCAAATAGTACCTTTAGAACTCTAGCCTTTACGCCGCTTCAATTAAAACTTTTGGAATGAATATTGTTTTTTTTTTCAAGGTATATTCTCAGCTTTTCAGAAATTTTTTGTACTCAAGTTGATACATTTGATATACGAGTATCTTTTGTGTTCTGTAATAGTGACTTTTTTGTTCATGAACTTAATTTACAAATTCGGTACCGCTGTTAACGCGAACATGTAATTGTTTTGTCTGGCTGTTAAGTAGGTTGCGCATTTCCCTTGAGCCCTTTTAAAATGTTGTTCGTCGTCGGCACTAGGTCGCCTTTGATGGCGCTAGACCTAACTTTTACTAACTCCATAATAGGAGCGGATCGTGGAACGTCACCATTCAGATTTGTGGCGGGAAAAAAAAGGTCTTGAGCAATGCTAGAACTGTGGGTAAAACATGCAGGTCCTCTATAAACACACCGCGGTCGCAGGGGAATTTCATGGATTGAGAAATCTCTCATTTGATTCTTTTATTGTCGTAAAACCATTAGTAGTTTCTGGAGCTATGCTTTATTAATGTTAGTGCTATTTTGCGTACAATATAGACTATATCTGACCGTGAATTCGGATATTTTTCCATCAGCCTGCTTAAAGGAGAATTACTTCACAGACCTTTCCTCCTCTCACGATCAAGTTCAACTCTAATCTGACAGTAACTTAAAGGAATTACTTGCAGGTGTAGCACACGTGCACATTTTCACGCTAACCTCCGCAGCGTGGTTTGACAGCTGTGTTTTTGCAGTAGTCAACGAAAATTCCTAATCACCTCGAAATAGACTAATTATATGCATTATTAACGGGCATGAAATTAATAAATCGTAGTGACATAGTCAATGATTATAATTGTCAAAAATTATAAAAAAAGCTGGAATTAATGGCAAATAAGACTGGAATTGGTCGCGAAATAAGATGAAATTATGCGGCATTATTTTTTATTTCCTAAGAAATTTAGTGACATCATTTCATCAGACCTAATGTTTTAAATGAACTCCATATTGCACAAGAAAAGCTTTTATTAATGCTCGTGATCACCTTTTTATAGTCTCAATCTCGATGTATGAAACAAAGTCATTTTTAAGGGTTAAATAGAGATGCTTGTCGTATCAGATCTTTAATTAGTCATTATTTAAAAGTTTATTGAGAAGGTATTCTTTTAATTTCTCTTGCTGTCTAGATATTGTTCAATGGTGCGAACGATATCCTCCGTCGTAGTAAACTGAAAGCCTAAGGACCACTCTTTAAGTACTCCAATCCGACAACCTGCCCTATGTGAATGCGCTATCGAGGAAGAAACAACTATTAGTCTGTAAGATATGGAAATTCAGTATGATTCCAGCATAAAAGAAACTGACCACGCCATATAATGGGCAGCGGCAATGTTTCATTTTAGGCGAGGGCCTTGTGGAATTATAATTCTCGTAGCATACCCTGTCACCTGAATGCCCTATATGAGAACTATGCCTGTTTCTCTATCACTGGAGATTCGATATAATAGATCTTCATTAGGAATTTATGTCGCCTCCAAATCAAATGCAATGACATCGGGCTAACTTTCGGAAATATCGATAATATTGTTGGATCCGACTTTTTACTCCTCCCCCTCCAACCTCCCCTGTTCTCGTATATCATTCAAGTTCAAAATCCTCATTTCATTTTCTCAATATTCAAATTCTACCCTTGCGTAAGAAATGCGAAATAGTTTGGATTCCGACCCAAGGTTCGCCGATATAAAATAGCTTTGGAGGACTTAATATGCCAGACTCGCTAGAGGCTGATTGTTTTTCCCCTTGCCTACGCGTTTCATGCATTTAAAGCTTCGTATTGAAGACAGAGGGAAGAAGGGAGTGCGACTGTTTTGGTATTCCTCCCTCCAATTCTTCCTCTGCCTACTTCTCTAACTAAAATACATATAACTAGTGAGGATTATCAATGGGATATGTTAAAAGGTATTTTATGTTCTCATTTTGGATCTTTTTACCTTTGGGTCTTAACAATTCAGATGAAATACATTCATATTGTACCGCTCAGATGCCTGCTGAACGTTTTTTCTGGATAAAACCAGCCCGAGTATAATTGCTCGAGTAATCGTCTCCTCTTAAACAACCGAAGTGGTTATAAAAACTTAAAAACATTATTTTCAGTGTAGTCGAGTGATAATAAACAATAATAATAAGGAAATCTACCGATTAAGGTAGGTTTTTGTATGAACACAACTGTCAAATAAATATCTTGCGACTCCCAACAAAACCCAACCCAGCAACATACTCTACATCAGGTCCCTCTTCATCTCTGTGTACTTCCTTCCTCCCTTCATCTCTGTGTACTTCCTTCCTCCCTTCATCTCTGTGTACTTCCTTCCTCCCTTCATCCCGTCCAACATCCCTATCCTGTTCCTGCCCTTTCCTCGTTTACCCAACATCCTCCCCTCTATTACCTTCTTCAACATTCCACTACCGCTCAATACGCCTTTCATCCATTTTTCCTGCCACCATAGGATTTCTCTCAACAAACCCCTCTCCTCACCCACCATCTCCAGTACTTCCTCATTTGTTTTCCTTTCGGTCGATTTCACCTTCTCCATTCTTCTCCACACCGTCATTTCAAAAGTCTCCAATCTGCGTATATCCTCCTGCTTCGGTGACCACGTTTCCGCACCGTACATAGCTACGCTCCATATCAAAGTTTTTACGAGTCTTTTCTTAACCTCCCTACTCAACGCCCCCGTCATCAATTCCCTCTTTGTAAAAGCCTCTTTGCCTAGCGCAATTCTTCTCCTTACATCCCTACAATTTTGACCGTGTTTTGGATTAGTTATGGTGTTAAAAATTAATTGTGCTTATCCAAATTGTTCAGATATTTCGAATCATCAGGCTCATTATTTATTTCCACAGTGTCATAATATCGACGCTCGATATAGTACGGTCCCATAATATTATGCGTTTCGGCCTATTGTGAAAAATATCGGAATGTTGTTGATGTATCGTGGCCTTGCACTGTACTCGCACTATAGTTGTTCCAAGTGTTTCGTCAGACGTAAGAATCCCGGGGTTCTCTTAATACATCAGGCGGAGGGAAGTCGCATCCTTCTTCCCCCGCGTGCCTATGCGTTCCACGCACCTGAGGCGTTGGGAGGCGGAGGTCTCGGCGGAGGGGCGGGAAGAGGTGGAGGTGTGGCCAGGATGGTCGGGTGGAAGGGAAGGGGGTTTCGACTTATGTTTCCGTGGGCGGTGTGGTATTACCCGTCGCGGGAGACGGCGTGGGAGAGAGAGAGTGAGGGAACCAAGGGACCCCTCCGCAGTGGGCTGGCGGCGCTGCCGTCGTCTTCTCCCCGTTGAATCACCAGTTTCCGCACGCACGCACGCCCGGCCTCCCCGCTTGGCTGCGTGCCTCCGGGTCACCCTCTCCTCCTCCTCCCGCCCAACTATTTTTTTATTACTCCCCCTCCTTCCCTCGCCCGCCCGCCCCCCACCCATTCCTTGCCACGAAAATCCCCACACCACAAAACGCGCATCAAAGAGGTGACAGTCGAGTTCAAGTCGCCGGCGTGCCCTCCACGCTCTCACCGTCAACTGGTGTTCACCCCCACTTCCCCCCTCCCCGTGTGCCAACGTCACGACTCCCACGAAAGGGGAAACAAGAGTTGTCAATCGCGTACCGAGGGTGCATCTATACCTCATTCCTCAGTACATAATAGTTCATTATTGTCTGCCAGTAGGGTGAGGGTGCCATGTTCCCTGGCGGCTTAAGGGTGCCGGTCAGCAAATAGGGCCGAGGGTGTGAGGGAGCAGAAAACCCCGAGTGCCGGACTTCCTTTTTGACGGAAGGAACCGCCGTTCTATCCGGCGGAGACGGTTCAGTGCTCTCGCGTGTTCCCGCCACGTGTCGTCGGAGGAAGGCGTAATACGAACGTGGTGGAATCGGTACGAATTTTTAATCTGTGGACGTCGACAACGTGGGAGCGTACTTTAACACAGCGGTAGATCCAATTCCTCCACAGTTCAGTTCCGAATCCTTTAGTTCGGCAACATCTCTCCTCGTACACCTTGCGGTTGACTTCCGACGGCAGTTACTTCCCGCCGTTCTCCTAGCCTCCCGAGCAGCGGGAAGCCAGATGGGGAACCACCACCATGGCGGATCATCGAAAATCGGTAAAGAGCGATTTACCCATCCCTTGGTATCCACCACGAATAAGGTCAAGTGTGCGCCTCATCGTGTGTCGTGTCGAGAGAAATGCTGCTGAATTCAAGCGATTTTTCTCGAGTGGAAATATTATTGGATCCTCAATTATTGCCGGCTCAAATTTGTGAAATCCTATTTTCAAATTTAACGGTAACGTTTTGAATTTCACAACAAATGGTTTTGTACAGTAAACGTCCATCCGGTTACATCGAGTAGGGGCCATCTTCAGGTACAGATACCTGAAAACGGCAGAAGTAAGTGATTTTATCGGTTACCCCTTGTTCTTGCAACATCCTCGCATTTTTTGTGCCATTTTATGAGTAGATGTAGTTTAAAACTATTTTATTTTAAATTAGGTATGTGGTGTGAAAGGTTCAATTCTAAAAAAGACCGATATTGATATTTTCTTCTTTTAAGTTCAAACATTTCAGGCGTAATATGGTAGAAACTTGTAGTATTAATATTGAAGAAAATCGTTTTACTTCATCCCTAAAAGTTCAATTGAGAGAAAGCGGTCGTTTCGTAAACCTAATGATGGTGACACCAAATGTTTCTTTCTAGCAGCTAGATAATGCTGGTTAGCAATTGAATCTGGGCCCTGGTCAAGAGCAGATGGACGCGGTGCACCACCATTGTTAGTGTGTGGAAAACCATCCTATGTTTTCCTAATGGGTGTACATCGTTTCCAGGAAGCCGCTCTAGTTCAGTTCATTTTAGTCAAAAGCATAAACTGAATACATAACCTGTTTTCACTGCGATCATTAGGTCATATTCAGCTGCATATCATCGTCATGCATTTGATGACCCCGTATCAGGGCGGAACGAACTTAACGCATTCAAGTATGAAGTAAGCGGAGGAACACACGTCCTTTATAAATTTTATTTTAACATGAAGCGATATGTCGTAATTGTTTATGCTCCCTGCACTAGGCATCAAATCAATCATCCACGTCACTCGTATGTATAAAACTTCTGCTGGGGTTATCAGGAAAATGTAGAATCAAAACATTTTGGGACAGTGTGCTCAGTATCTTTTGAAAACGGTCATCATATCATTCAAGTGTCTTAGCACGACATTTTTTATTATTCTATCGTCAATTTGTCATTATGTCATTGAAAAAATATTTTATAATGTATTTTATAGAATAACCTTCATCTTACAGCTTACCTGCTCCTTAATTTCCATATTTACTAGCAACTACAATTGAGAAAATAAGATTCTTAGTAAACATATGATCACAATGCTAATTCAGGATTTCAGAAGGTATATAAATATCATATAGAGGGTTCGTCCGGAAAATAAGTGTACTGAGCTCAGGAAAAAAAATATTACACTTTTACATATCTTAAACTAATATTCCTCAAAATAGGGACCCTTGTGAGTAGATACACTTGTTCCAGCGGCGTTCCCATTCCTGGAACGCTCCCGCGAAGGCATCATCGGGAACCTCTCGAAGACACGTCGTCACGGCCTCTTTGACGGCGTCCAAAGTCCCGTATCGTGTTCCTTTCAAACTCCTCTTTATCTTCGGGAACAGAAAGAAGTCCGGTGGTGCCAAGTCCGGGCTGTAGGGCGGGTGCGGCAGCGTTGCCACGCCGTGCTTGGCCAAGAAGTCCGACACGACAAGCGCGGTGTGAGACGACGCATTGTCGCTCAGGTTGTCAGTCATACGGTTGATCGCTGGCCGGACTCGGGCGACTCGTTTTCGAAGCCTGTCGAGCACTTGGACGTAAAATGCAGCATTTACAGTTTGCCGTTCAGGTACAAAGTCGTAGTGGATGACTCCCCTTTTGTCAAAAAAGAAGAAAAAATCAGTACACTTATTTTCCGGACGAACCCTGTATATCATTCTCAAGATGATGTTACATGACTGAGTCATTCAACTGAAGGTAATCATTGTAAACAATGGATCGGAAAGTATAGGATAAATGAAAATGTTTATTGTGGTATAAAATATTGAGCCAAAATGAAATTCGAAACAATACATTCTCTGTGCAAGAAATGTATTTAAACAAACCTTAACCTGCATCTTAAACAACTAACCCTTGAATTTATTTCTTCAAATTCCCATATAGCTGTAATCGGACGTAGCAAACTTTACTTGGAACTACAGCATACTCAATATGGAAAAGTTGGTTAATTCCACACTATTACTAATATCTCTAATCTCTAGCTAAATTCATAATAAATTTTAATTTTGTGGTATATGCTAAATGTTTGTTCCTATATGTATGATGATAAATCATCGTTATGCTAGCGTAATACACATTCTTCTGAGGAACTGATATAGTTTTTCCAATCAACGGCCTTTTCACGTGATGAGACGGGAATATTCGAGTATTAGCAACAAATATCGTCATTATTATACCCATTACATATCAAATGTTTAATGATATAAATGGATGTATTCACATGATAATTTACAGTCTATCATTATGATTTCCTTTTATCAGGGACCAGTGTTTCAACGTAGTTAGGCTATTTCTCAATAATTTTAATTGCATTGAATAACTTGCCCCTATTTGTATTTGGGTCATAAAAATTCTCATGGCTTCCTGGTTGTAATTTGATAGCGTTGATTCGCTTCCACCCTAGTAAGGCGAATGCACAATCCTTGAACTTTAACTGATCAGTCATTCATTAGTTTTCAACTTTAGATTTGTTGACTGCCCTCCATTCTTCCCCATTTAATGGTAATTTTCCGAGGCCTTAATAGCTCTTTAGTCGTGTCCCTCTACTGTCTGTCATACGTATTTTTATCATGGTTTTCCCTGTGGAATATTTCCTTCAATTTACATTCAAATGACCTCCATTCAAATGGTCCCATTTGGGCGTACATTTATTCGCAGAGAACGGCGGTAACATTTTTTGATGGATGAGAATCTAAGATATCATCTGCAACGTTTAACAGTTACAAAAAAATAGTTGAGCGGCGAGAACGCTTTTTCAATAGCGCTTCACCGAGTTGAGGTGGTATATGGCCCCACCTGTCCCCCCGAACGCACCTGTCATGTCGCCCCAGTTTCCTTTCTTCCCCCCTTGCCTCCCGCCTCGGCCTTCAGACTACTGTTTAGGGGTGGATTGGGGGCGGGCAGTGCGGGCGAGTGCCCTTGCAATTCATCGGTCGCCGTCGCAAAGGTCCCGACGGCCGTTGAAGTCTCCGCCGTCACCCAGGTCCGCTCTCGACCCATTCGTTCCCCCGAGTATGTGACAGCTGGATCGCCGTCCAGCCGCGGCCCACACGAGAATCGGTCGACGTCGTGGCCACGTGAAAACGTTCCCGACTACGCCAAGTTTATTTTATTTTCATTTATTCTCTCTATCTCATCTCCCGTTGGCCGGAAAAAGGAGGACCCGAGTTTACGTATGGACCGTGTTTTGGCCTTGACTTCTACGGGGCTGTCGTTCGTGTTTGTTTGCCCCTCTCTCTTCCATTCTCCCGTTCTGATTTGACGTGGGAGGAGTTTAAGTTGCGTGTCCTCTCAGTCAAAAGTGCTCCTCCTCACCTGTGTAGTGTGTGGTTTCCTCCGACGCAGCTGCTGTTTCCCTTGCACTCGGGGTCTTCGTGTTTGTCGCAGAGTCCCTCGTTGGAAAGCCCCCATCGTGCTGAACTGGCTTTGCGAGTCGTGTGGGATAGTTTTCAGTGAGGTAAATTCAACTTTCTTCCTTCCAACGCATGAACATGTCAGCCATGGGGACGTTTTTCCAATACCACGTCATGAGGAGAGCAGAAATTTTAACCTATTTTTTCCGAGGGTAGTGTAGCGAAATTGCGAAGTGTTGCCGAGCCACTCACTCCTGCAAATAGTCTTAAGCGGTTATTTAAGTAATATTCTTGCTCAAAATTCAAATTAATAAATCCAACAGAATAGTCTTATTGTGCTCTGCGCGGGCCTCATTCCACTCACGGATGGAGGTTTATTATTATTATTAAAATGTACATGTGCAAATAGACAAATGTCAGGTGGCACACAAGTCCCAAGTGTTACAATAAACTTGCCTTGGAAAAATAACATGGTTTCTGAAATACAATCAACATCACAAAAGATAATAAATAAAATCAGTCAGAAAAAAAAGAAAAAAAAATACACTTTAAGGAAATTTCCAAACACCAATCTGTAGTACATAAAAAAAAGAAAATCCCCATTTCATTAACATTTGTTTCCCAATCAACAAGTAAAAAAATTAAGCTGTTACATTTAATTTTATACAACACATCAGTCAAATGATTACAGAAGTTGTTTACATCATTTCTTAAAAGTTTGGACTCTGTTAGAAAAGTTTAATTACCACTCGCGTAGATTTAGACAGATGTGACCACTGACGTAGATGGTGGTATTTTAGAAAATAGCATTTATTCTTAATCATGCCGTCATCAGCTTCTTAGACTTTATAACCAATTTAATTCTCTGTAAACTGCCTGTTTATTCTACTTTCGCCTTCATTCACACTATCATATAATATTTTCCTAGCAACTGTCTCTTCGTTTAGTTCCTCTTGGTTTTTTTGCAGCCCAGTTCTGCAGCTTTAGTTGAGCTTTTCCCAGAAAGTCCTATTTTCCTTCACTAAATTAAATTTCTTCTTTGGCTTTAATTTATACCCTCTTTACTATATCGGACCAATGAAAGCCATTAAATGGATCATCGACATGTACACGAAGAGATAGTTTTAAGAACTCAATCCACTCGCTCTTTTCGCGATCGTATGATTGTTCACATCATGAAAATAACAAACAATCCAACGTTGGCGGTCTCATTTCTTACCAGTTTTGGTGCATAGATTTTTTCCTTTCCTCATTCTCTCTTACCCATATCACGAAAAGTATTCTAAATCTTTTATCTAACCAACCATGTTGCTCATTTCGCGTCGGGTGTCGCGTAGAGAGCATCATACTATTTTTTATTTTTGACGGCGCACAAACGTAAACGATTACGTCCCGGGAAAGCAATGGATGCCTTTTAATCGATGTAATATTCTGATCCTACAAATTTAATGAGCCTTTTTCAGTGTTTCCTCTTACGGCCATCCATTCCTTTCGATATTCATAATCCGTGATCATATTCTTGTACTGGTAGTCATCAAGATACCTATGAAAACGGGAATCAATCACAGGGCTGTCTAGTCACAATTTCCATTAATGACTTGTGATTTATGGGCAAACAATTAACCCAAGGACTTAGAAAACTTAGAAAACTTAGAAAAAATGTTACACGCCTTACCTCCACTCTGTAGTTTATTGACTAAATCAGTATTCAAGAACGTAGTGCACCATTTGGAGCAACAACTAGAACTTTATTACGTTCAAAACGCAAATGTTAACTGTTTATGTGAATTTCACGCCGTGGGTTTTGGCATGCGTCCAACTCTACTTCACTTAGCAACCCAAACCAGGATGAGGAAGTGATTTTCAATTCAAAATAAGTTATTTTGAATTTCGAATTTTAGTTATGAATTTCGACGAAAATATAATTCTCCCGATGCAGAATGTTATCAAAAATAGTTTGAATAAATCGGTAATAAATTAAGGGAAACAAGGCTCTAAAGGGAAACTGATTTGAAAATATTTTCCCCACAAACTATTTCTAAGCATTATTAGGGAAAAGTTCGAATTTCATTTGAGTATAAAAAACCAAGCTTAAGCGAATGTCCACCATATTTTATTTCAAATTTGCGATTTAAGATTGCCATTTAAGACTACAAAGATAATTGAACAACAATAGACCATAAAATAATATAGTAGTACACGATAGCTGACGTTAACAAGAAATGATAGCATGAGCAGAAATTAGGTTGCATCTTATCATTCCTATAGTTAATTTATGCTTGCTCTCTTGAATTTTATTTTTACTTTTATTTACTCATTGCGCTCAGTTGATTATTCTTTACTATACAGGTAGGAAGGTCCATCAGCTCCTCCGTCTCTAACGCCCATCTGGGGTTTCGAGCATGTTAGAGAAACCTTTCATGTACACTCTCCTTTTCTGAAGTTTGAGTGCATTAGTCAACTGTTATTAGCTCAATAGCCACAATTTTTCATTTGTGATCATAATATTCGTTACTTACATAGTTGATTACGGAAGGATATTCAGTTAAATATTTTCGGGGTATACTTTCGTAATTAATGTAATTCTGAAAGTTTCCTCGTTCATTCATCATAGGCAGTATAAATGATGTATTTATGTGAACTATTTTCATCCTAGTTTAGTCAGTTATTACCAATACTAATATGTTAAGTATGTTTTACTTCAGAATGAATGTGAAGTTCTAGCAGCAGTAATGAGTATGCTAAAACCATGGGAAATCGCGTCAAAGCATAGACAAATTCAGCCAAGCACTATCAGACGTACTTTTTACACAAGTCACTTTTCCCACGAGTCACTTTCGTCCCTTGTACATCTAATGTGAAGGTTCTTATCTGTGAGCTATACTGATGAGTGAGTTTTGCGCAGTTCTTTTATGATCCGTCTTTTCAACAGTTGGTTTCCTATCACCAAATACATTCTTATTGACGCTTCACTTACTTTATTCTCCCCCGCGCATGCATACGTGTGGTCGCATATGAATATTTTTTTTCCGAGTGCGGAAAGAAGTTGATGACCCGTCTTGTGTGTTGTTTACACCCCTAGAGGGATTGGTGCGTCTAATTACGCCTGCTGTACATTTTTTTTCCTACCACGAGGCGGTTAGTGGGAGGTATCTTCTCTGATCCCCTTTCATTTTGTGGTGAATGTCATTCTTACGTCAGGGTGAAAAGCAGTGATTCAGCTCTTGCTGCATGGGAAAGTAGCACAGTGTCATCCTCCCCGCCGAGTCGGGATCAATGCGTGGGAAGGTGATTCCCATCTTTTTTTTACCTGCACTCCCTATTTAAGTCACGAGCAGTTTCTTTGGGTGGCACGTAGTGAGTCGCGTTTCCCTTTAACGATGCCAATTAATAATACTTGTTATTATTCTCGGGCAAGGTTGTGCGATGTTCTATCCTGGCCAGAGACGTGTTTTTTTTTTAATTTAAAAGGCATCGCGAAAGTTTTAGACTCCTTGTCTCCCGCCTCGGCTCCGCGACAGGCGATAACGTTTCATTTAAAATGCTATGCTAGCGTTGAACTAAAAGTTCACCTATTTGGGAAGTGTTTCCATTAGAAGGGTAGGCAGAATAGTGGGGGATATTCCTGGAATAATTGCGTTAGATGAAGAAGCGCTTACGAAGAGGTGGGAGTTGTTGATAGGCGCCTTAAGTAAATATGTAAATAAAAGGCTGCTGGAAGCGTTAAAATGGAGTTGTTTTGTGAAATTCAGAAACTTGGTTGTTGATGCAGCATGATAAGCATATAGTGTAGATCTATGGGATGTGGGTGTGGAGAAGGATGGAAAAAATAAAAAGGACGGAGAAGGGAAACAAATTATGACACACTTGGAGAAGAAGGGAAAGAGAGCTCTTGGGAGAAATTCGGAGGAGGCGGGACACGTGGATGCAGGAGATACGTTGAGGCAATGGGTTACTGAAGACGGTAACAGAGGGGAGAATGCTTGAAAAGCGAGGTTGATGTAGGATAAGAATGCTCTTTTGATGGAATTAAGGGAGGTTGAAAGTAAGCAGAGCTGAAAAACGAGTTAATGTAACATGGATTGTGAGGATATTTTGTGTCATGTTACCTAGGAGTACCAGGAATGTGTGGTGACAGGGTCGATTAAAAACTTACTCTAAGCCGGTAGACTATACCTGCCATTAAATGTTGTTAAATATACCCACACAAACTCGTAATTAAATATCGCGTAACTCTTAATTATATCGTAGAGTCTCACATAGATAATTTAGTAATTGCGGCAAGTATTTTTTCATTCGCTTTTAACAGAACTCCCGTCAAATATAATGAGAATAGAAAATTCTTATGGAAAAGGAAGAGTTAACTATATAACTCGTCCTATTGAATTGCCCCTCGTGCTGCACGCGCTTCACTCGTTTTGCCTTTTCAATTTCTAAATGCTTTCTCTTATTTTAAATTATCATTAAATGAGAAAATGTGGCGCGCTTAGTTTTTCATCCTTCATGATTTGTGTATCCATATATTTTCACTTGAATAGTAACTATTTAAACACGACAGTCTAGAATGTAAAGAGTGGCTTCATCGTGAGTACGTAGTAAGAAGAGCGGGAACAAAAATCTTTTGATTATACGGATTTAGAGCGTTGCAAACACGGGGAACGCTGTTTATAAAGAATGATTTCCGGAGAAGCTAGGAAAAAACGTATCTATACATATTTTTATTTGGCTGAATATCTAAAAACAACTATTTTTTCTTTTGATACGAACAATGGGCCTATACATTGTAGGGTCTCTTCGGTATTATATAGTATGTGCATTGCGTTAGGGATATTTCTCCAGTGTGGGATCTGACTGATTTGTAGAGTGATTACGTGATGTTACCAATAATCTGGAAGTATTTACTCTTAAAACAATACAGTTAGTAAATAACAAGTACAATTACAGTAAAAATTATTGCAAGTTAAGTTCGAATCCGGGAAATTTGATCGCTGTTATAGGTTGAACGGGCGTCGAGGAGGATGAATATTGATGCGCTTTCTACTTTCACTGGGATAATCTACGTAGGGTCTCCAAAAATTATTCAATGTATTATATTGAATGTTTCTTGCGAGGAGACCAGAGTTATTTCACTAGGAAATGCCCACAAGTTTCGAACAAGCGATCAGATTTCAAGAACCCGTCAACAGTCAAAGGGATATGCATACAACGGGCCTGTCTGTATTCAGTAGATGCATATATTATGTTGCATTACCTTATAATTAGTTGTGGAAGATGATTAAAATTAAAACTTAATCAAACCTCTTTTTTATTCCGATCGCTGGGAATATATACGATTTCTAGCTCATTGGAAATTTTAACTTCGTTATTTTTCATGAAAGTGTTGCTTAAAGATTTCCAACAAGAGTTTTTATCTATTAATTTTTCCTCCTTTCGACGATCCGGACCATCTTAGGGGTAGACGTTGATTGATATCTTTGATTAAGAACAGGTTAAAACAGTAAAGGAAAGTTGGGTTTGCAGAGAGGAGGAGAAGGCTGAGTAAGAAGTGATTTCATACGCATGTGTGGGAGAGGGACAAGCTGCCTTATTTCGCTTCAGATAGCGGATTTTGACCGACGCGTTGGTTTGGGTTCGTATTCATCGCCAATTGAGTGGGATTGAGAGGTCCACGAAAATTTTCTCTCCGCCTTTACCATGAAGTAAGGTGACTGAAATTGGCCTAAGAGTCACCTCTTGGGATTATAAGTTCATAATTCCCCGCATTTTGCTTCTTTCGTGTGTTTCAAGGGACAAAATTGGAAGGAAACTGTAAAAGGTATATATAAGTGGGAGAGAAAATTAGAGACCTTGGGATGTTGAAATCTGAAATGGAAGAGAAAATATATGACAAGGTAGAAAGTGGGAAAAAGGCATTGGGACTATATAAAGAGGGGTAAAAATTATGAGAAGGTGAAGGAACGAAGAAAATAGTGCGCCATTTGTTAAAAAAATTTATCTTCTTTTACTAAGATTGTCTGGAATCAGAGAGTATATGCTACTGTTTTCACTTCGCTGTGACTTTCCAAATATGACACGGTGGATAATAATAACTAAATAATGTAATGAAAATATTTGATAAGCGAGAAAGTAGGAGAAGACATTAGGGCTTATGAAGAGGCAAATATAATGAGAATCTGAGGGAAGAAAATAGTGCACAGAAAAAATGTCCATATTATTCTACTGCGTGTTTCTGAAATCAGAAGGTATAACGTGTACTACAGTTTTCACCGTTCGAAATCTAACACGATAGAAAGTTATACACAAATAATTTTTTTTAAACTTAATTAGGGATGGGTTAAAACTTAGTAATCAAAGCATCGAGTCATCAGTTGTGCTACATCTTCCTAAAATTCGTTACGCTGCTCAAGAGGAGTGAGAATACTCATATCAGTATTCATAAACATTCGGTTAACTGATGGAACATTTCCAGGATGGAGTGATCTTAAGTGGTGTCTTCGTTTGTATCGAACTTCTATTAAATTTTATTACTGTTGTGAGATCAAACCATTGGCAATAGCGTTATTTTTTGCGTGACTCGGTGAAGGCGTTTTTATGAAAGTGAATTACCCCGCGGTTCAATTATATTTTGGTGCTAATAATGTGAAAGCCCTGTCTGAATTTCGATTTGAGCTCATCTTTGTGATAACGTTGCATTCAAATTGATGTCCGCTTGGACCAACGTGCAAAATTGTGCGCGAATTCTTGCATAGTAAAGTGGTTTTGAGGCTGATGTTAATGTTTTTGGAGAAAGGGTTGTCGCCTTGTTAATTAATCCTAAGGTTGGTTTTATCGGTTAAAGTACACCTCATACGAATTCCTAAGGCGTGTGAAATTCACACATGGTAAGGGTAATTACCTTTCTCTGTACCGCTCGTTGTTTCCCAGGAAGATCCGGTACCATAATAATCACCTAATGTAGTCCATCTTACATTCTCACTTATAAAACATTTTCACATCTTTAGCGCGCTTCAACTACCCATAGTCTCTAATTTTCTCTGTAGCATGTACTTTTTCAGTATTCCTCCAATTTCGTCCCTTGTTTACATGGCGCATTAGCGGTTGACGAAAAGCTCTGTAAAGATGCTTTGCATAATTAACGGACCGAAGGTGGACGGGGGACGAATCCTAGCGGAAGTTTTAAGTACGACCACGTGACTAATTATCGAGGCGTGTAATAAAAAATCGCTGTTCAGTGTCGTTTCATTGAAATGGTTCACGAACAAGCCACTTCGTCGCCTCAATCAGGAGTCAAGAATTCGCGTCCCGCATGATAAACAGGTAAGGCTGAAAACTTCTATGCCTCACCGCTTGGGAGAGTTGATGACAAATCTGGTCCCAAAATAAGTTTGTAAACTGCCATCGATTGCCACATGTTATTTTTCTCTCATCATTGAACTCGTTGTCGGACTTTAGTGTAGAAAGGTTCCAATGGACAATTACAGCACCAAATACGAAGTATGAGTTCCATGAACTGTGATATCGTTATAACATTTGCTTTAATTCATTAAAAGGAAACTAAATTGGTCCACGCATAATTTTTTAGGAAATATGTTGATTCTATTCGTATTTCTTACTTTTTAGGGTTATGAAAATGACAAGTCAATTTGGCTATAGATCTCGATATGATTAGAGCGATCACTGAAAAGTACCTCATATATTTCAAGACCATTGCAGCACTTAAAATATGTAACTATTTTCCCCACACTACCATATTTATTGTGGAAGGGTATGCTACAATTCCTCCTTTCTTTATTTATATACTGCATGACTCATTTGAAGTACAAGTGTATTTTTTATTTACTTTTGACGTGCAACTTTCTCAAGATATGGTATGTTTTCGAAACACTATGCATTTTTTAGGCATTCTAAAACTACTAAATTAAATTTAGTAGTTTTATTAATATTTCAGTTACTTTTCTGTCCATATCAGTTTTATGGAAGGAGTAATCGAGATGATTTCTCGTTTTCTTCATCAATATCCTTTTTAAGCGTGGTACCATCACAATGCTATATTTTCAATGTGTGAAAATCATTCGCCTCGACCAGGATCCCTTCTCACACTTTGAAAGTATTACATTGTATTGTGCATTAGCGGGTGACTCTGTTCAAAGTTATCTTTGCGCCATCTCCTGAGGTTTCTTAAAATTTGTGATACCATAATTCAAAATGGTCTACGAACTTGGTCCAGACGTCTTCGTAGTCACCTCACTGAGGTGGAGACGCTGAGTTTTCTTCTCGGGTCTCTGGCACACGCGACGTCTGTATTACTCTTTCATCTAGCTCCCATCCCTTCTATATGGTGTTACCGACCCCCACCAATAGTCGTCACTGCTCCCCCCAATATATCTCCATGGGTCATCGGTCCACCATGCAAAAGTTGGACTGCTTGGGGAGAGGTTATAAATAAGCCTGACGCTTATAACAATGCGAAAGGACTAAAATATATTGGACTAGTATTTTTACTGCTATACATTTATTAAGATTAGTAAAAACTTTAATATGGAGCATAGTGGTTTTTGTTTGTGAGACCTGGTCTATGAGGCCAGAGGAAGGGGTAGATTGGTGGTTTTTTTTTTGATGCGAGTGTGGCGGAGAATGGAGGAAATAAGTTAGACGATGAGGGAGACAAATGCCGAGGTTTTAAATAAGGTGGGCGAAGAGAAGAAGTTACTGGGGAAATCCGAAAACGTAAGAGAAAGTGGAAGGATGAAATATTGAAAGGAGTTGGGATATTGAAGGCGATGATGTGTAGAAGGTGGAACTAGGAGTAAGCGAGATAGAGGTAGGAGGAGAATAAACTTTGTAGACAGGATGAAGTTAAGGAGAAGTTACGAAGCAATGAATAAAGAAATACTGAAAGAGAAGAAAGAGGAAGGTCTCGCTGTCTCCGCAAGGTACTTTTAAATAGATAAAATACTTTGAATAAATAAATTGAAATCCGGTTGAAAATAATTTTAATTCCGCTTAAATTGTCAAAGAAATGTAAGAAAATATACATTTTTGAAATTATCTAAGAAGATAAATACATTAGTAATCCAAGAGTATTTTAAGTCGTCAGCGCCCACTTCGGTACAGTTATGAACACTGTTTTCATTTTAAAATTCAAATTCGTCCATACCCTTGCTCCATCACGATTTTTGATATCCCACGACCATGAAAAATCATCCAAAGACGAATAAATAAACCAGTTTTCGACCCATCCCTACCCTTTGCACCATCTTGTAAGGAAAACGGGGAGGGCGTGGACGTGCGAGGTTATATTGCCTAGGGAATGCATAGAGAATGCGGCAGGCCAAAGAAGGAAAGGGGTCTTATCTTTAAAGTCCGTTGATGGCAGGGATCCCCGAAGGTTTTGAGAGAACGGCCGCATCAGATAGCTGAAGGTATAATGCGGGCCGGATCAAAAGATGATAATCGACGGCGGGGTATAGGCCTTCACTGGCCGTGCTTGTAAATCCACACTTTGTGGTGGTGCAGACTGAATGGACGAGCAATCTAAACCTAGAGCCAAGGGCTAGAAACTCCACAAAATTGCAAAGTTTATTTTTAAGGTTCCAAGAGCTAAAATATTTTTATTTAGTCTTTTTGTTTGCATAAAATTCCTCGATTCTTAGACTGCCTATAATTGAAACAGTAGAATGGCAGTCAATTAAAGGAAACGTACAGCAGATTGACATAGTCGAAGAAGGGTACCCAAAAGGAGTAAGCATACGGCACAAAATACTCTTATCAGGACAGATTTATCTAGTGTGTTTCTACTTAAGACGGTGGTAACAATTAGAAATGAATGATTAAGATCAAATGAATATTTCTTTCGATCATCAGAGAGGTTCTGCAATGGGTGACATAAGAAAGAAATCTATTGGAAACAATAAAAAGAAAATGGGTTGAACTGATTTTCATTTCGCACTGGCTTACTGAAGTGGTGGAAGAAATGGGAACCGCGAAAGAACACCCAAAATGGGATACCAGGGACCACGTCAAGCCTGATATAAACATTTATGATAAGAAGAAGTTAACGGTGGGTAAGGAAAAAAATACGAGCAGAACTTAGTGTAAGTTAAACGGTGAATAAGTGCACGCCATCCATCATGTTTACCATCCTCTAAAAACTTACACTTGGCGTACGCGTACCGTTACCATCAAACACCTGCGGGTTTTATCCCAAGTGTAAATTTTCTCTTCCTATTCTAAATAATTTACTGACTTTTATACTGCTCTAAATCTTCGAGCTCTGGGAGTATTTTATTAGTTCTTACCTCAATAATCGCTCAAGAATTTTTGGAGTCGGTGACTTTCTTTATAGTCCTCCTAGTTCGCTCAGGAGACCTTTTTACAGGCCACGGTGCGCTTAGTTTGTAACGATTCCTGTGGTTTCTTTGTGGCTGACAGTGGCGTTGGTGGTCAGTTGACTAAGCTTCTTAAGGTTGCATAATGGATTAATTTTATGCCTCTAAGGTTTCTTAATGGATTAATTTTATCGCAGGCTAAATAATGTGGCTACTGCCTACGGTCAAGACATCTTCTATGTCATATTGGTACTTACGTAGTTTGCGTTGGAACTGTGTAGGCATCTCGTGTGTCTCTCTAAACTATTTTGAACAATTTCTACATTTTACAATGTTTGGAATTTATCTCATGTTACAGTACAATTATTCTGAATTGGTTATTGCCATAACATAGTGCCTCTCGAAGAACGGGTTGCGATTTAAGGTGGGTGAAAAAAGTTTTCTATGCTGGCTGAAACCTCATATTTAATCTTGATGGTTTCTTTATTACAAATTGGAATAAATTATATTTTGCGACAGCGTTTTTAATTTATCTGTTTAATCAAAGAATACATAAATGTAGAATCAGATCATTATTTAGAACTAATGAAGTGAAACGTCAAATTCAAGAGAATAAAATAGAGAAGACGACTAAGGGAATGAAATGTGGAAGCATAAACTGGGGACGAAAAGAAAGGAGTGTCAGCAATTGTAGAGAATATTATGAGTGTGGAGAGTAAGATAAGTACAATATAAGAAAAAATAGGAACATAGCAAAAAGGAATATCAAAAACCGCAAAGGAAACTATTGAATCAATAAATTGGTAAAGGACAAGTAAGCCTTAGATCACGGGCTAGGTGATTAGAGAGATAGACGAGAGAAGGAAAGGGAAGAATGTACACAGAAAACGCAAGAAATAGTCAATTATAAACTGAGATGGGATACTAATATGACAAAAAAGAGTAGTAGAAGACGTAGTACAAGGTAAGGGAAGGTTTAACAAGAAATGGTGGAATTGGTACACTCCCCAAGAAGGAGGAAACATTATCAGGAAGTAAACAATATTCCTGCGGAACTACTTAAAGATTTAGGAGAACCCAGGAGGAAGTTTTTTTATGCTCTAATTCGAAGCATTTATCGGAAAGGAAATTGGCCGGGAGATTTCTTCAGATCAGTTTTCTTTCCTATTCCAAAAAGGGAAAGGTAGCCATGTGTGAGGACTACAGAATAATGTTTCATTTCGCACGCAGCTGAAGTGGTTCTCAGGATCATCGATAAGAGAATGGAAGACAGAGTAATTGATCGCTCAGGGGATCATCAGTTTGGTTGGGGAAGGGGATGAGGCACACGTGATGCCATAGCAGTAATGAGGTCACTAATAGAGACGAGCATAGAATACAATCATGATGTATTTGTTTGTTTCATACATTTCTAGAAGGCGTTTGATTGGGTTAATTTGATTGAATCGGATAGAAAGATAGAATGCATTCGAAAATTGAAGTAGTCAATCGGAGTACAGAAAATTGGAGTAGATTGGAGGGTGTGACTTATCCGCACCATGTACAAGTCTCAGGCGCGAGTGGAGGATGGGCTGTGTGAGAAAGAGTTGTTAGACGGGCGCCCATTTTCACCTGTGCTGTTCAACGAATACAGGATGTAAGAGGAAATGGTAAAGTAGGCACGGGAAGAACTGAAAATGGGAATGAAAGTCGGTAAATTCATAAAATCAGGTTTGCGGATGATGAAGCTTTCGTTTGCCAGTTATCCAAGGAGTTACAATCAATTGTGAATGAATTATAATATCGGTGTGACCGGTATGGGATGATAATTAATAGTATGAACCAAAGTTAGGATGTGCATTTTACGAGAAAGAAGGGAAGGCTAATTTCAATATTTAAGTTTGGAGGTCGTAAATTAGAACGGGTGGAACAGTTTACCTATCTTGCCAGTGTTTTCGACCAAAATGGTCGGAGTAGAAGGGCAAAAGAAGACGAATGACATCAGGTAAAGAAATGCTTATAAAGAGTCGGAAGTTGCTAACTGGCAACAGATATAATGGTGTAAAGAAAATAATGGTGAAAACGTTAAAACGAATCATATTTTTGTGCAGTTCTGAGATTTGTTTGTTAATGTTAAGAAGATTTGGACGGATTGGAGGTGAATGAGATGTAGATGTGGAGAAGAATGGAAAAAATGAAACTGACAGAGAGGCTAACAAACAATGAATCTCTAGGCATTGGACAGGCTGAGAGACAGATATGTGAAGAATGCAGGGCAAGTGGGGGCAGCGCTTTGATTCGTCATAGCTTTTTGAGACTGTGACAAGGAGGACATTAGGCAAGCGAGGAAGAGGATAGGGAATAGGTTAGGTATGTTGGATGGAATGAAGGGAGGAACGAAGTATTCCGCATTGTACAAGGGTTTATAGTCTTGTTAAACATCAGACTTTTTTCAGGAGATGCAAAGAAATGCATGGTTTTATCTTCTTTTAATCCGTGTCGATTCTAAACTTATAACAAACTTTACAATAATATTTCAAAGTGTTCAACAATATATACAATAATATGTGTTGTAGGAATGAAGAAAAAAGTGGATTTTTCATTCTCCAAGGCTGATAGAGAAAATAATCGCCACCTTCAGCCTCCGCCCAAATAAAATCAATGCCAACATGAATTTTTTTAATTCTCTGATAAGTGAGGTAATTTTCATCTTTAGAGATCAGGCTGGTAACCCGGAAGAAGTAAGATTTCAGGAAATGGAGGAAGGATAAAGAAACCCTGTCTTCGACGTAGTCTACCCTTAACGAAAGGCGCCGAGCGGTCAAACAATTTAACGTTCCATCCGACGGACGGCGCAAGAAATATAATAACATGATGGCGAAGGAATAACAGGATATCATTCACAATAAAGGTAGATGAAACTGTTGGTCATGCAGACAGTAGTGCTCTTAATGTAGCGTCACTGTAAAGGTTCTGGTCTTGACTGATATTGCATCATATAGTAAGTCGCCAGGCAGGTCGCTCACGTATCGATCCCTCTCCTTAACCAAGGTAAGACGTGAAGTGGAGAGCAAATAACAACAGCGCCACCCAAGTAGAGATTGGGATACTTCTGAAAAAGTCTACCATTTCCGTGATTAAAAGCCATTCTCTCGAGGTGGGAATCCATTATATCAGCCACTGCACCAACCCGATCCCTTTATCATTACCAACCACGATTTTATGGCCAGAGAAGTTTTAACAGACTCCATCTGAATACGAAATCCGATTGTGTTGATCAATTTAGTCTTTCTCCTCCGGAGAAGAAATTACCGCTCCTCACGTTTTTGTTGGGATTTTTTTGTTCATGGAACAAATTATACGAGACGTCGTTTTTTTTATTGCCGGTCACTCTGATTTGATTGATTAATTTGGTTCGTATCGCAGTAGGGATTATCTCATTCGCTAGCGCTGGCATTCGAAAACCAGTTTGTGTCGGACCTTGGCCTAAACGTCGCAATGTTTTATTTGTAGCAACACCCATTCCTTTTGTACCGAATCGGAAATGGGACGTTATACTTCTTTTTTCTTGTAGAACTCTTCATGTTTTCTCCTTTGCAAAACAGTTGTGGCTACTACACTATCCACGGTGTATTTTTCGCAGTTAATTGCTTGAAAGTGAGGGGGAATTTCTATCTACCACTAACTTTTGATTTTGAGCTTAAAAATGTCACATTTTATGTGTGAAATAAGTAGTTAAGTCACTCCATTCTCGGTCTACATTTTAGAGTTTTGGCTCTTGTCTTACTGTTAATTTTTAGGTTCTGCTGTAGTGATAGGAATCAGTATCTGACGGCTGATAAATCTCTAACTCAATGATGTAATCTTGCGTTATTCCACTGAAGATGGCCAATATTCCATGGCAAGTTAATTGCCAGCCAGCTGCCAGATGTGAAATAGCTGCCAGATTTAGACCAGCATTACTGAGTAATCAGTGGGAATATGAATTATTTCTTATTATTATGCATTTGTGTGTTATCTTGATGCAGAGCGCGTGAGGTTGACCATTCTATGGATTTGAATATATTAATATCATATTAAATCATTCCGTGAAAGTTCTTGGTTAATACTTGTGATAACATTAGCTAGACTTTTGTCGAAGGCCAATGATTTTCTGGATATCGACAGCACATCTACCTATTATTATTCCTAAACTCCTAAGGTGCATTTCACATTCATTTGCTGCTTTCGAGAATAAATAATCAGCAAATAAAAACCGATATAAGAGGTCAAACAGAATATATGTAGTTACCGGGCCGCAGAAGTTTACGATCATCGAAGCATTCTCATTTCCCCATCATCGTAATTTTCATTTATGAATCCATCACTTAGAGGGATTTTTTTATTATTTACTTTTTACAAACATACCTTCTCTGAGCTTTTGGAAAACATTGGTTTAATTTATTTATGATATAGGCGTTGTACTGTAACCAAGTAGGTTTTCGAAAACGGCAGTTTTTTTATTAAACGTAATTCTTTGTGAACTTTTAAAGTTTCTCCCTATTGTATTAACATATTTCGATCCACTTCCTTTTTTTTCCTTCCACCATCTTCAGCTTATACATTAATCTTTCTTTTCGCATTTTACAGTTTCTCATTTTCCTGTCATTCTAATTTTTCCGTATCCCTGAAGTTTTCTCCAACCACCTTCGTCTGTCTATCTTCCGAAACTGGAGCTTACGCTACTTCGTCGTTGCCAATGTCACCACTCGTATGATATTGTATTTTCGTTTGTCAGTCTACCATATTAAAAAAATCTCAAATTTTTGTTCATTAAGTTTTCTTTGAAGAAAGTGTTTCATAATAGTCTAACGTCACGTTCAACCATAATATATCCACTAACTGATTGATACCTGATGGGATGCAATGTCCTAGGACTATCGTCAAGTGTTTTGGGATGAACGAAATTCTTTGAAGAATGGGCACTCAAGTAGGCATAACAGATTTATTTACTTGCGCTTTTAATATTCGAACACTTTTCTTGAACCCTTTAGAAATGAGAATCCTTGTGCGAAGATGATAAATGAATGTCTCCTTGAGATGGTTGGCTTTTTTAGTTGTTTCCTTAAGGCTAACGACTTACGGACTGAGGTCACATTCACTTTCCAAATCGGTCGATCATTTGAATATAATACCTTGCCAATGACTTCATTCCCATAATTGACATACATCTCTAGTTACCGTTTAATTTGCTTCTTAGCAACCAGATACGGTTGATGTGCTCTTAAGAGGAGACGTTTTCCTTTTGAAAAACAAAATACGAATATTATGAGACGGATCGGGCGGGGATCGGGGGTGTGATTTGGTGTCGCATAAATGGTGCTAGTTGTTCCGATCCCTAATTAGGGTGCTGTGTGGAGGCACTTCAAGTGGAGTACGCCGTCCGTTGCATGGGACGTTAAATCTTTTGACCATTTTAATTGTAATGGTAGGCTAATGCCAAAATCTGGTTTCTCTCCACCTGAACGTCCACTCCTGCCAAATGATCCATGTAATATCACAAATGACCTTAGCTCTCGTTCGCCTCCACTCGTTTAACTGCGTAAACGATTGATAGTGAAGAGAATTTTTGTACCCTCACGGTTAAAATTTAAACTAACATGTGTTCAGTCTCGCTGCGCAGGGAGCAATACGCACCTTGGGTCAACACAAGAAAGTTTTGACATAAGTATCGATGGAAAACTAAAGCTAAGCGTAATTTACTGAAAATTGTCAATTCACTTATGATCGTATGTCATTGTGTTAATTATTAAGAATTTGTTTTTAATGAGATTTTTTTCATTCCTGAGCCTTAATTATTTCTTGGCTTTAATCTTGACACACATTAAAGCATGCGCTTTGATGTTTTCATGCTAAATAGTGTAATAAAATTACCATCCAGCTATTTTTTAGGGACATACTCCTGATGATATCCTTAAAAATGAATGTAGTGGTAGGTAAAATATTTTTGTTAAAGTATATAATGTGATGACAGAACATTGACTATTGACCAAATGACAAGTATGATTGCAGTTATATTTGAGTGATAAAATTTATGTGAAAAAAGTAACGTGAAAGTCAATCACAAGGTAATACCAATTTTCTGGAGAGGTAGGAAGGCTAATTCAACCTTAAATTAGGGACCAATAAATCAGCCAATATGTTTCAGCCCACATATTTTAGCACTATTTTGGGGTACATTGGGTGTAGTGATGGGGGACGCGAAGGAGATGAATTGAAATGGTGATAGAAGCACTTGCAGTGAATTAGACGACACTTACGCCGTATAATATATTAAAGAAAATTTCAGTTGTCTTAAATATCTAGCGTTTTACTCTATGGAATCGAAATCTAGTATTTCATCAAGAATTTAATACGAACCCCAACGTATTACGGTCGGAGGGATCACCAATATAAGATTAGAGAGATAGACTGCAAGACTGACAGGTTTAAAATGTCATTTTTTCCAAGAACGATGAGACCAGAATGTTTGTAGTCGAAATCTCCCAGGAGTCAGTTCAACACAAAAAGTATTAACGTACAGGGTAGGGACTGCGCGTGGATATGTGTATTTTTTTTTACAGGTTCCCCACACCTTCCCCCACCTATATGAAAAACCCCAACACCCTCATCCCTTACTCTTTCCTCCTGGTGTTACACCCACTGCCACACACCATTTGGTGGCTGGCAGGGTATTTAAGTAGGTATAGATAGACAGGAAAGACAGCTAAGAAGTTGGTGGAAGTGTAATTGGGAGGGAGTGGGTTTAAAAAAAAATGAAGTAGGTGATGGTGTTGAGTACAGGGGGAAGAAGAATGAAGACAGCCTTCTCTGACTGTTCTAAATTTTGTCTGGTCATCACGACCATGACATGTAGACAAGTCGTCGTTTTAAAGAGATTTTTCGTGTGCCCAGGATCACCGAAGATTATTCCCCCAAATATCTTAAGAACAACGGAATGAAGAGAGCGGAAAACTAAAAATTAATTCACGTCTCCTGCTGACGTACTTTTTCCTCTATATTTCAATTGTAGGCCTCCCAGCAACACTCTTTTTCCAGCGTATTGTATTGGCGAAGTTGTATGAGGGTTTTCAAACGCATCAATATTTGAAGCAAATTTGGTGGTGATACTCGGTTGAAGCCATCCCAGGTTTCCACTCCCCGTTGGTCTGAAAACTAACTCGTGTTTTCTGTTCTATCAACGCTTATGTAATATTCCCTCTGCCTCGCAAGAATATTTTCATCAAGCGGATGGATACACACAACTGTCCTTTTAGGACGATGCCACTACGACACCTGCGATTTTTCCCACGCCACTCGTATCTTTTCCCGTGACCCTTGACCTCAACCTTTCCACGTGTCTGCCGTCACCGTAATCTTTTGCTCCTCGCCCAAATCTTCGGCCTCACCCCACCCCACCCCACGCCGTCTCCCTCCCTCTTCCGCCGACGCTCCCCTCCCATAATCTTCTCCTCCGCTTACGGGGAGATTTAAGGTCGGGACAACTCAATTTTCTCCCTCAGGAATTAAATCAGACCCGTCTTCAAGGGTTGTCATTTTTTTGCTTTATTTTGCGCTCGGCACCCCTGCTGGTTTCCTCTTTAAAAGAGGGAAATTCCCTCTGAATGTTCTTTGACGTTGTGTCACAATGCACAAACATAATGCCATTCGTGAAACGGGGAATCTGCGTTGGGCGTGAGCAATTCGAAGCTGGAGAACTCGGAACCAGAAAGACCAAAGACGTTATTCTCAAAGATGTTTTTCAGAAAGATGTAACTTACGAAGCGGGGGAGGAATGTATTGTGATTAGCATTGCTTTTAGGAATAAGTTGCCCCGCTCTTTGAAATTGGGAACGAACTTACGCACAGATATTATTTCACATATTCCGTTTTGTATCTCGAGTTATTTACCACGCTGACATCGTCCACTGCCCTTTGAAATTACTTTTCATTCTAGGAGATTTTTTTATGGGGACTGGTTTAATTACATTCAAGAGATTTCTATTTAATTTGTTTAATTTTTCGTCTCTACAAAAATATCGATACTCTTGTTTTATTTTTTATCGTGGAAAATATCCTATTCCTGTAATTTTTCATTAGCATATGGGATCCCGACTTCCACAAATCATGCTGTAGTTTTAAGTAAACTGAATCATGACTACAGATTCAAAACAATTATCTTTTCTGAAAGACTATATTTTTAAAAGTTAATTCTAGCTTTAGGTTTCATTGGGATGCATTATAAATATTTTTAATTTAATTATTTATTCATGCGTCTTTATTGATTCATCTCCTCGTAAATCTCCAAGCTAACGTTTACCCCTTCCCTCTGCTTGGCGCATACTCGAAGCAAGGGTTTTAATCGATATGTCCAGCTAGAATCCTCGCTCCGGCATGCATCCGAACCGCTTTTAACTCCAATCCATACCTTGCACAGTATATAGATGAGGTGTTCAACCTAATTTCCCTCGCTTCCCGCAGATCTTCCACCGGGGGCAGGCCCACCCTCCCAGCAGCCGCCCCACGGTCGAATGCAGGCCGTCACGAGGGGCTCGTCGCTGGACGGACAGCAGAGGGAGAGGTGGACGAGCGGGGGTCACCGAAGGGGGGCCATGAATTCCAGTGCTCTCTACGGACCCCCCGACTGGTGGGAGGCCCACAAGCTCTCCCCTTCCAACGGAGACATCGTCAGGGGCTGCCTCTCCAAGTCGAAGTCAGCCGACAGGGTTCCCGTCATGCAAGGTAAGCCACGGTAACCTTTAGTGACCATCCAGCGCCTGAGGATATGCCCTCAGGAATACAGTTGACTCTGGAGGCTAAACTGATTTTTATTTAATCAAAGCGACTGGTTTCGTCGATCTGTTAGCATTATCAGTTGGCAACCACAGAAGTTGATGCCGAATGTTCTATGAAACCGGTAGTTTTTAGGTTTAAATTGGAATCTGCTTTTTGTTGATTTAATTGTGCTCAATATTTCACTAAGTTTTGGAATCAGGTTCTATCACATTTTATTCTGACGGGTAAATCGATAGGCTGCAATGAGGTTGTGCGATGAATTCAAAGAACTGCGGCAACCGCGACTTATTTTAACGGAGTCATCCGCTGATGTCCACTGAAACGCAGATAATTTACTTTGTAAATATTATTCGCCTTGACCGGGATTTGAACCCGGATCCTTACACATTCGTTCGAGGGCATTATCAAGTTAGGTTAACGAGGCGTCATCTCAACTGTGGGAATCGATAATCGTGCGATCTATTTCGAGTCCCGGCGAAGACAAATTAATTCTGGCCTGTAAATTTCTGCATCGATGTGTGTGATATATGGAAAACCCTTTTTGAGACGCAATATAATATTCTTTAGTTTGTAGTACACACTAAAGGAAATCGCAGTTATGGCTATTTGCACCTGTAGTTCATAAAATTTAGGAGTATTTGAGCATGTCGCATTTACGGTTTGTCAACTCATTCGATGGCGTGCTTACCGCGGTTTAGAGTTTGATTGCTTCCCCTATGGCCCGGGTTATAATTCATAATGTGTCTTGAGAACTCCCAACTATAACCATGTATTATGATTTTCCGGCTGCCAGATTCTTCTTCCAAACCGCCGGCGACACTAGGCAAGGAATTGATCCTCGTAGCCTGAATGTAATCATGAATGACACATGTTGTAAAACCTAAAATAACACGAAATGAACTTCAACCTTACCAATCAAACCATTGTGGGGGTTGATTACTATAGTTTTTATCATTTTACTCACCAGGGCCAAAGGTATTTCTTCACAATCGAGGGTAGGGTCAGAAAAATTGGGCAATGGGTGTTTTTCAGGAATGATGAAATCTCACTGAAGGAATTTGTATTCCCACCCTCAGCAAAGCATACTTATGTAATGTATGCGTTTCCTAAAAATCCACCTTCGAACGGTAATGCACATATAGTATGGTGCATCTAGAATAAGGAAATTGATGCACAAATATTTTGAATCGATTTTCTATTTTGGAAACAACGCCATGAGTTTACATGAACGATAAATAGAATGCCGTTCAATGACCCTATTTGGTATAAATATGCCGATCCTCGTCTCGTGGAAGTGGGACCAGAATTAATTGTTCTTATCGTAGCGGATGGTTTCATTCGATACCGAATGATTTTAAGCTATGTAAAAATGGGCCAGAAAGATCGAAGATTAAAGAGATAGCGACGGAAGAGTGGCGTTGCGATTGAGAAAACTGCAGTTTTTCTATCATAATGAGTAAATTTCAAATTGTAGTAGCCCCTACTATCGATTGTAATCTGCGTTGAATTGTTACGTACATTTTTTCGACTGCCATTTTGAGGAATGGAAATTGTTAGGTACCTCATTGATCAAACAGTAATTCGCTAGAGAGGCTACATTTTCATAAGGACTTACTATGTGTTGCATAGGAGCTCGTTTCCCTTCTGTAAATTCCTTTCATGTTTTAAAATTCCAAAGCTCTTACAGTCTTATTTTCAAATGGTGAGTGCTAAACATCGAATTCTAATATTTTTCAAATATTAGTATCTGATAAGAATAAGTGTCTCTTTAATTCCATGACATAAATTAGATCTATTACGTCAATAGCATCATGAACGTGTTCATTCACAAATTAAAAGTTTTACATTTTAAAATTAATTATTTTGTTTCAGAAGTCATTTTCCTGGTTTTGAATCGGCGGTGCAGCAAATAATGCATAATAATTTTCATGGGGTAGGGCTTTTAGCTGTATGTTTTGGACCAGAGGGTTAAAATATGACAAGGTAAATTAATACAGAACAATTGATGAGATTAATAATAGCAAAAATATTGCTTGTATTCTGGGTGTATATCATATCATAACTCCACTTAGCTGATTTTTCTAAGCATTAGTAGTAGTATTGTTGGGGAGGCGAGCGACAGCTCAGGTCATTTGCGTTCTAAGCATTAAAAACTACGTGTCGTATCCTTAGAATTTATAAATTTTGGAAACGTAGGTACATTTTGTTTCGCAATGGAACATGCTGATATTCCTTACAAGGTTTGGTAGAAGCGTTTAAAATAATAACGTTCATTAAAAATAAGATTGACACCCAAGAAAATGATATCCAAACAATTTCTATCGGAAATGTGCGAACCTTTGTTGAAAAATGGCAAAGCAAACTACAATCATATTATAATTGTCAATAAAATCATTATTTTGGTGCTATTTTTCACCAGTTTAATCTAATTTTGTGATTGAAGCATAATTGCCTTTTAATTTCAGTTAACATTGGGTGTTCCCACCGTTATTTCTTTCCATCTTCATGGATTTTGAAAATCAGCCTCTGATCAGGTGTAGGAATAAGGTATTGATAGTGTACGGAAGTACGGTTTGCTTATTACGAAGTGATTCAATCTAAAATATATCTGAACTAAATCCTATTATTTTTTAGCCTTTTTTGTACTCCTCCGTACGATTTCATATTTTAATGACGTTCTTTTCCCCAATTTTGTAAAAAATCAAGATTTCGAAAATGCATTCTCCCAGGCTCCATGTCCCCGTTTCAACATTGGAACGTGGCCCAGGTCCTCCTGCGCGAACGGTTTCCCATCTTTCTGGACCTTCGTGGCCTGCGGAAGTCTCTCTGTAACTAGGATGGATTCAGAGAATTCTTCAGTCCCATCAAATGTAGCCCTGCTAACAAAGGTTCAAAGCGTTTAGCTCTTCCATGACCCAATTTTAAATCAATGTGAAACTCGGAATGTGTATTTGGCTAGATATGTATTGCAGTATGTTTTAAGGTAATCTACCGGTTAAGATAGGTTTTTGGTTGGAAACAACTATCAAATAAATATCTTGCGAGTTGTAGTATGTAAGATAGAAAATTTTATTCTAAGAAATAGAATTGCGACTTAGTGATGCTGAATTAATGTATAGTATTTTCCGGTATCTTTGCGAAAAGGTACAGAATTTTGATATGATTTTTGAAAATGAGGTACGAGTCTCTGTGAAAGACAAGGATGATTATTTTCACAGAATATTTTCAGGTGATGTACAATAATTTGAGATTGGGACCATGCTTAATTAAACTTTGACCAACGTAATCCCTAGGCTCGGAATAAGGGTTAGGAGTCAAAGGAATAAGAGTTCAATGTTATTACAAATAGATGTACCAGGTTCCCTATAGCAAATACTACTAAAGGTACAGAATTTTGGTCAAGCTTTGAACTTCCGTAAAAGTTCTTGTAAGGATCTTGAATATTTCCTCCAAGCTTGATTTCTTTTCTTTGTTTGAGTTCACCGTTGAAGCTGTATACTTATTGAATTTCTATAAACATTTTTATCGCAATATAGACCATTTAATTACAACCTCGTGGTCTAGAGTTGATTATCGGCTGGTAGTATCGAGTCCATCGACGGTGATTACTTCACCCTTATCTCAAGACGCATGAAAATCCCACAGATTAACACGTGGAAATATCTGTGGGGAGGAAACAATAAGTTGTTTCTTTCAATTGTCGTACATCCTAAAAATTGAAACGATTGAGAGCTATGGAAATAAGAAACAAATGGTAGTCGTGAGGAATCGTCCGTTAAAGATGCCTCCCGTTGAGTGGATTAAGGGATTGGTCTTGTGCGGCGTGGATCGGGAGGTCGTGGATTAAGGGACGTGATTTTAGGGGTTTTCCATTGAAGGACGAGAAGGAGCGGACATTTCTCTTGTCACATCATTTAAAATGTTTAAGTAATTTCTTATTGTAATTCTCATTTTGATGCCTTAGTTATTTATTTATTTTTAAAGCATTATTCACATGCAGTAGTAGCGCCAATTTACAGTGAAAAATATAGCAAACATGAAAGAGGACAAAAAAGACAATAACAGCATAACAATAACAACGAGAACCGAGCATGGACCGGGGAAAAATTTTAATTTGTTGAAAGGTGGGATGAAGCTTGGGTGGTGAAATTGTTGCAGGATAAATTAAAAGGATGGATAGTGTGAGGGAGTGGATTTAGAAGGGAGGAGAGGCGAAATAAAGGTGAGCGCTTGGTGAGAGATATTCTAGGAATAGGTAGATGGGGTAGGGAGTGGGTGCGGGTGGGTCGAGTTGGTACCCTGAGGTTATGTTTGCATTTATTAATACGATGCTGTTCGGAGGCTGTTATTCTGATAATCATATTTCTTTGGAATTTTAGGTAAGAATTCTTGATCGGGAGTTTAGTTTGCATATTTTTATGCAAAAAACTGTTAAGCGTGACAGCTTATCCTGACGGATTGTAGTTAAATATGTAAACTGTACGCGAAATGGTGGGAATCAACCCCGATAATATCAATAATGCAATAATATCTAATTAAAGAAACGGTCATTTTTATCATTTTGTAATCGTTACGAAGGAGAATTTATGTATAATTTTTTATGGACACCTGCGAATTTTTCCTAACTGCTGAGGATAAGTGATAAACAGGTCAGAACTTGCGCGAAATGATCATCGTAGTCGAAGCAACCACCAGTGTATGTATAGAACAACCTAGGTGTTGGCAAATGTATTTTTCTAAAAAAATTGCACCTATCTGGAAATATTTGACGTTGTTGGTGGATAGAAGGCATAAAACCTTGCTCCTAAATGAAGAAGACGGTCGGTTGCAGGTTGCCATCAACAGTGTGAGCTCACACTTGGATGATGGTCGAGTATCCTCGAATATTACTTCAGGTTGCAGATGAATTGGTATAAATTGTCCCGTTTTTTGGTCTTCACTCCCGCTGCCCCTCCCTCCCCTCTCAACTGACAAAAGAGTGCGGAAGTGTCTTCAGGAAGGCCCCGCGGTGGAGGGAGAGACGGGGAGGGGGGGCTGAGGTGGCGTTGTGAGGCCTCCATTCTCTCCAGGGCGTGCTCAAGGGGGCGAGGAGACATAACGGTGCGCTCGTCCCGCCAAATGGAGGCACGCAAAAAGACAAGAGGAGGAAGGAATTTTAAAGGGACACACCTTCGCGACAAATAAGACGACGGATGTGCGACTGTCATTCGGTTGTGGTTACGCGGCAGCGGGTTCCTTTCGGATTTCGTACTTGTTTTGGACAGCTTAGTCCACCACGACAGTGACTGATCTTTAGGGGGATTATTGATAATGTTGGTTATCGTCACGCATCAGAAGGATATACGGGTAAGCCTTTACAAAGCTAGGTTTCACTAGACGTAGTCTAAGAAAAATAATGAAAATGTGAAAGAGAGGTGATATTCCGCTTTAGTTAGGTCACATTTGGAATACACGGTAAGTACTTGGGTTCCATGGAAGGCAACGTTATTTGTGAAATTGTAAATGGTTCACACAATTTCCACTAGATATGTCGTTAATTGCTACGAGAAGAGGGGATACGTCATGTGTTTGTAGGAGAAATGCTATTGAGAGCCTGTTGAATCTCGATATTTCATGCGACACTGAGGGATTTAGTGTAGTACCAAGTTGTATTAGTAGGTTTCACCATCGAGATAAAGTAAAAGTCGTAGACTTCGTCGCCGATATCATTCATGTGCTCGTTCTTTACTCTTTCGATACACATTCATAACGAAATCGAACCTAAGAGCCCAAATATTTTCTTAAAAAAGCATTATTTACTGATTTAGTCATATTTATTGTTGCCAGATGTAAATAAGCATGAATATCTTCATGTATATGGGATAAGGAAATATTTTTACAGTTGTGATCTGCTCAAAACCGCCTTCCCCACCTTTCCTGTGCTAGTAAATATATATCGATATTTATGTATGACTCATATTTCTGCATGAGTGGCAGGTGACCTAACACCTTCCGCCACACACCTGGTGGTTTACGCGTTATTGTGTATATGTAGATAAATGGAGTCCAAGCTCTTCCATCTAAATAGATATGTGATGTAAAGTTAATCATATAAAGTAAAACGTAGGTCCCTTCCCATGCTGTTTTCTACCAAAGTTGTGATGTACAAGAAATGAGTCCGTTGAGGGTATCCAGTCTCGAATTCGACCCCACGGCAATCATCAGAGTACTGTACCCATTGGGTTATCAAGCCGTCTCGTTAGTTTCAAATACCTCCTAAATAAACGGAAACACGCCACTGAAGTATTTTTGGAATATCGCGTGTATAGTGGCTGGCACAGGTTTTTCAGGTCAGCAGGATATGGGTTCCGTTTTCGTCAGAGACAGATTGCCCCTTATTTTCCGTTTCCTAAAAGTGTAAAGCGAAATTCAAGACGTAACAGTAATGACCTTAAACTCTGAATGACTTCCTAACTGGAGTAGGGTGATGGCAATGGCGGGTTTCTTTCACATGAATTTCGACCCCAGTTCAATCGCCAATTCATGCTAATTAACGTCAATGACCTCGGTGGTCGTACATTTAAGGAGTAGCACTTGTCATTGCGATCGTTTTGAATCACTGGTCATTTTTCAAGCACAGGGTACGGGATAGGGGATCTATTGTCAAAAAATGAGATCTCCAATTCCTCAATTTTAACATTTTTAGCTTGATGGCGTATTCTGCGGATTTTTTGCAGGTGCACAGGGCTTCCAAAGTGCTATGCGTATATTCTCATACACTTCTTCCTCGAAGTTATACATAAATTGGAAAGGGAGCGCGCGGTAATGCGACCGTTAACTTGAGCCCTCTCCACGACACCTTGCTTATTTTACCATGGCCTAGCTAATTGGAAGCGATATCCCAACTAAACCAGTGAAGCCCTTTCCAGAAGCGATCACACGTCAACACATGTGAAACACGCAGGACTGAAATGTGAAAGGAACTCGGTAATGGTGCGAGATAGAGTGAGAGTCTACCCCTCTAAGTTAGCACATGAAACATGGAACCCTTCAAATTATGTTTACGACGGTATTTAGAGGACTTGCTGCTTATTGAATAACCTGTCCCGCTCGAGGATGAACAATTCCTTTTGCCTCTGGTCCATTTCAGTAGCTTAAAAGGAGTGCTTATTATAATGTTGGATGTCATGTTGTGTTTAGTTAAGAAAGACAACGGAATTGCGATGGTATCATCAAGTAGTTTGTGTCCCTCCGAACCCTACCTCAACCTGAAGATTACCATGAATAATAACCAATAATAATATATATATATGTGTGTGTTATGGTTTTCTGATGGTAAGGGAGATCTGGTGCCCGAAAAATCACGTAGTTTGGGTGGAGCTGCAGGTGCCCAGAGTGCCTTGTCCGGGAATCGAACCCGGGACCCTCCGGTCAGTAGTCCAACGCTCTACCCCCTGCTACTACTCTGGACCCCTGGACTACCGCGACCAATTTTTGTATATTTAAACCATAAACACAGTAATCAATCCGAAGGTCGGTTTAGTAGGTGATGCTAGCGCTCGCTATATATACGAGGCGTGTTCATAAAGTAAGGCCCGTTTGGTCACAGGAAAAAATATACTCATATGAAACACATTTTATTGGCACTTTTAGTTAGCTACAAACCTACTTCACTTATCTACATAATCGCCGTTCACTTCTAAGCATTTTTCGTACCGCTGCACCAGCTTCTTTAACCCCTCTGCATAGAAACTCGCCACCTGAGGGTTGAACCAATCGACAACGCCATTCTTGAGTTCCTCTTCGGTTTCGAAACGTTGTCCACCGAACCACTGTTTCAAGTGCAGGAAGAGGAAGTAGTCACTGGGTTTAAGGTCAGGACTGTACGTTGGGTGGTTTAAAGAGTTCCCAACGACCCAAAAACTCTCGTCCACTGGACATTCTTTGCTCTTTGTGGTGCTCGGTGAGCATTTTCGGTCCCCACCTTGCACGCAATGTTTGGTATCCGAGGTTTTCCGTAACAGTATTGTAGAGAGTAGTGCGTCCAAGTTGAGGAAATTGTTCAGCCAGACCATTAATTGTCAATCGATGATCACATCGCAGTTTTTGTTCCACTTGCGAAACAATTTCATCGGTCAGAATACTGGGCCTACCACTTCGCTCTTCGTCATGGACATTTGTTCGTCCATTTTTAAAATCACAGCACCATTGTCTAACCTTTCCTTCACTCATAACTGTAGGTTTATAAACTAGGCATAATTCCCGATGAATTTCAGCAGCCGACAATCCTTTTGCATACAAGAATCGTATGACAGAACGCACTTCACAGCTGGCGGGATCAACGATTGTCGCGGACATTGTTGTTTGCATGCACGGACAAGCAAACGACTTCTGAAACAAAACAAATGCTGCTATAGCTTCTCAATGAATCAGTAGATGGCGCTGCAGGGGTAAAACTGTGTTCTGAAGCGCCAATATTTAAATATAAGCAAACGGTACTTACTTTAAGAATACGCTTCGTATATAAATAATTATAATAAATCGATGGTGTTGAAGCACTCACGAGAGCAATATAACATTTTGGACGGCACAATAGAACGCAAAATAAAATAGATAACACGTAAAAGGACACTCACATTGTAGATTGTTTGAGCTTTCGGCCTTCATCAACTCCCTCCTCCTTGTGAAAGCCTCCTTACCTAGCGCAATTCTTCTCCTTACGTCCCTACTACTTTGACCGTGTTGGTCTAAAACACTTCCGAGATATGTAATCTGTTCTACCTGCTCTATTTTTTCCCATCCTATTTTAATGTTTAGCTTAGCCTTTTTCTTTCTGGAAAATCGCATAACCTTCGTTTTATTAATATTGATTCTCATCCCATGTTTGTCGAACTGAGTTTCCAATTCACTCAGCAATGCTTGCAATCCCTTGGCTGACTGAGCAACTAATGCTTGGTCATCAGCAAACCTAACCGATTTTACGAATCCCCTCCGACTTTAATTCCTACCTCCAGTTCTTCCCATGCCTCTTTAATCATTTACTCCACATATACGTTGAACAGCACCGGTGACAATGGGCAACCCTGCCTTACACCTCTTCCTAACACTGACCATCCGGACTTTCCGTTCCCCACTCGCACCTGAGCAGTCTGAGACATGCACAGGTTGCGGATCAGTCTCCTGTCCCTCCAATCCATTCCTATTTTCTGCAATATGTTCATTAATTTTTCCCAATTCACTCTATCAAACACTTTTTCGAAATCTACGAAACAGGCAAATACGTCCTGATTGTATTCTATATTCCTCTCGAGTGATCTCATTACTGCAATGGCATCGCGCGTGCCTCTCCCCTTCTTAAACCCAAACTGATCATCCCCTAAGTAATCATATTCTTTACACTCCATCCTTTTGTGGGTGATCCTGAGAACCACTTTAGCTGCATGGGAAATTAGGCTTAACGGTTAGAGTTAACGGTTCCTATAGTGTATTTTGCGGCTTTCGATATCCCTTTCTTGATACATTCCCATTCGATAGTCCTCAGCTCTTTATCGTCACAAATGAACCTCGCACGTATTCCGAATTTTAGTTATCATAGAAGCGCACAGGTATACATGCCACCGAGCAACCACAAGGAGGAAGAAGTCGATAGGATGTATGATGAGTTAGAGGATATCATCGCGAGTGTTCCTGCAGGGAAACATTTGCCTGTTTTGTAGATTTCGAAAAAGTGTTTGATAGAGTAAATTGGGAAAAATTAATGAATGTATTGCAGAAAATAGGAATGGATTGGAGGGACAGGAGACTGATCCGCAACCTGTGCATGTCTCAGACTGCTCAGGTGCGAGTGGGGAACGGAGAGTCCGGATGGGCAGTGTTAGGAAGAGGTGTAAGGCAGGGTTGCCCATTGTCACCGGTACTGTTCACCGTATATGTAGAGGAAATGATTAAAGAGGCATGGGAAGAACTGGAGGTAGGAATGAAAGTCGGAGGGGAATTCGTAAAATCGGTTAGGTTTGCTGATGACCAAGCATTAGTTGCTCAGTCAGCCAAGGGGTTGCAAGCATTGTTGAGTGAATTGGAGGTTCAGTGCGATAAATATGGGATGAGAATCAATATTAATAAAACAAAGGTTATGCGATTTTCCAGAAAGAAAAAGGCTAAGCTAAATATTAAAATAGGCGGGGAAAAATAGAGCAGGTAGAACAGTTAACATATCTCGGAAGTGTTTTGGACCAATACGGTCAAAGTGGTAGGGACGTAAGGAGAAGAATTGCGCTAGGCAAGGAGGCTTTCTCAAGGAGGAGGGAGTTGATGACGGGGACGTTGAGTAGGGATGTTAAGACAAGACTCGTAAAAACTCTGATATGGAGCGTAGCTATGTACGGCGCGGAAACGTGGTCACTGAAGCAGGAGGATAAACGTAGATTGGAGGCTTTTGAAATGTGGGTGTGGAGAAGAATGGAGAAGGTGAAATGGACCGAAAGGAAAACAAATGAGGAAGTACTAGTAATGGTGGGGGAGGAGAGGGGTTTGTTGAGAGAAATCCTATGGAGGCAGGAAAAATGGATGAAAGGCGTATTGAGCGGTAGTGGAATGTTGAAGAGGGTAATAGAGGGGAGAATGTTGGGCAAACGAGGTAAGGGTAGGAACAGGATAGGGATGTTGGACGGGATGAAGGGAGGAAGGAAGTACACCGAGATGACGAGGGACCTGATATAGATTAGTTTGCTAGGTGGGAAGTCACAAAATGTTTATTTGATAGTTGTGTCCATCCAAAAACCCACCTTAACCGGTAGATTACCTAATAATAATAATAGAAGCGCAATGAAAGACATGTACGCATCTGGTTGACGTTTCCACGGTCAAGCCGTCATCCTCAGAGGATGAGAATGGCGGCTTGACCGTCTAAACGTCAATCATATTCTTGATTGTTCTTTCTTAGGGTTTCTGTATTTTGTTGCGTTTTCAATCAGAGTGTAAACATATAGTTTCTGAAACAGACACTGTTTTAAATTTTTATCGCTGAAAATGGCTTCTCCCTTAAAAGGTCTTTGAATGTGCTAATTAACATGGGACGCATTTTTCTCTCTATTAGGATGGGTAAAGAGTTGATTTCATTATTATTTGTATCCTAAGAGCGGTAGCATCCTTTTGGGCTCATCCCCATTATTCGACCACGTTTCGTTCCTCTGTGCTTGACCGATAATCTTGAACTCCGAAGCAGCTTAGTGGTGTGGAGCCGAGGGATGTGACGCCAAGGAGCGGTGGAGTTAGAAATCCGCGGTGGGACCCGCTGGGAGCATTTTAGTGTAGTAGGGAGGGGTGGGGTAGGCGGATTCCTCCGAAATCCTTGCAGGAGTGGGAGACCGAAGGGGAGTGATCACATCTACCGCCTGATCTCGTTTTCGTGTCGGATTCCTTTCGAGGCGCACACTTTAACGGTGCGTCCGCCCTTCTCCCGCTCTACACGTTTTTTCTGAAATTCAGGCCTCCCGAAAAGTATATGCATATATGGAGATTATGCCGGCTAGGTCCACGAAAAAAATAATAATAATGGTCCGCGGATGAAAGGGGCGATGCCGTCGTCTTTTTTGTTCCACAATCTTTTTTTTGTTTTCTTTCCCGTATCGCCCCAGTTTCTTGAACGGGGTCAGTCGGGAGGAATAGTTTCCGAATCCTCGAGTCGATGAATGGAAGCCCGCGGACTCTTGTCGGAGAGGCATCAACGTTTATCGGAATTGGGATAGCGGGACGGATCCTGTTTGTCGTTCGTTGTTTTCGTATGTCGCTCGTTGCAGTCCGTGCTCGATGGAGGAGAGAGTGCAATTTGGGCAAGTGTGCTTTTTTTCTTGGGAGAGGCGTCGGAGCTCTTCTATTGTCCGACTGGCATGTTTCTTCCCATGAGTCGGTCGAAAGCGGCGGATTCGTGTTTGTTTGTCTGATGGTCTGGAGAATTTTCCGCGGTGTTGGGGAACGAGAGTATTATTCAGGTATTCCGAGTTTCGATCCTCTATTTCACGGTCAGGACGAACGAAATATGTGCAGAAATGTAACGGATGTCCGTACACCTTATCTATTATTGTGTTCATTTATTTATTAGTATATTATTATGTGGAACATCTAATTATTCATTTATTAAGCCTTTTTTTGGGAAATAACTTTTGATTGTTTCGTCAATAAAATAAAACTCTGCTCACCAAACTTTTTAAGCGGCCGAAAAAAGTAAATGAAATCAATGAAAAGATAAAAAAGGACTAAATTTGGAATCATCTCCTGGATGAATGGTGCAAATTGAATAGCTGCTACAGAAATGTATATGAATGGGTAAATTGGGAAATCTTTTTTTGGAGCAATGTATTTGTCCACTCGTTAACATAGCCTTCCTTCATCTCGAAAACTTAATAAAATTTGTTGTCTCCGGCGTAACTTTATGGAATTAATACAACACTTTGTAATTCCACACACATTGTGTGTCTGGCATTACAAAATTACTTATATAATTTCAATTGATAACGTTTGTTTTTTTTCATTGATGCTTATCCCATACCTATGACTCGGATTTTATTATGTGCTCATCGGTAATTGTCACCTTTTTGCTGACTGGGGTACTAGTACTTGATCATCCGAAAATTTACCTGTTTTTACGAATTTTTAGCCGAATTTCATTCCCATCTTCAGTTTTTCACAAGCCTCTTTTGTCATTTCCTGTATGTATGCGTTGAAAAGCACGGTTGGTAATGGAGATGCCATGCCCACCCTTTCTTACCCATCTTCCTAACTCACCCCATCCACCCGACTCTCCATCCGTCACTCGCACCTCGGCATTCAGAGAAATATCCTGATTGCAGATAATTTGCCTATTTCTTCAATAACTCCAATCTCCTGTAATACATTCGTAAACTCAGTCAGTGAGTAATATTTTAATATTGACTCTTAGATTTTTGCAAAAGATAGTTGCCCTGATTTTCTGGTTGAACATTTCATTTATGAAAGACGTGATTAATTTTATGGAAAAATATCCATCTAAACATGGTACTGGAGGCTGACGCCAAAAATCAGACAGGAAAAGTGAGGCATAAGAATGTCAATAAGGAGTGTAAAGGAAGACAATTTTACTCTGGACGGCAGATTAGATTATTATTGAAATGCACTGCGAGTCGCCTTTTGTGGGGAGTATTAGGTCACAACCCATGAGGTAAATTGTTGATGAAGATGCATTTAGAGTACCATAAAGCATATTTACGAGTATTATGAGTAACTTGACACAGAGAATGAATTTTTGAGGATATAATATTGAATTCTAAGCTAAAGGAAGGTCTTACTAGGAAACCCTAGAGACAAAATTTCAGCAAACAAAGTGCTTGTCAGATAGTAAGCGAGCTCTTATTATACCTTAAGAGAAGGACTTACGTGACTCAATTTTCAGACTGAATTACCAATGAATACCTGAATACATTTCAAGCTAACAACTTAAAACGGTCCGATCATCCAGCTTATCTTTTCGATCCGAGAAGTATAAATATAACGAGCGAGCGATCGCCCGCATTACCTACTTTGATCCGTCCCGGATTTGTCAATATGTGGTTCTTGTCTACGCTATTTCCATCTGGTAGTGGCACTCGGGGTTTTTTATAAAATATATCCGAAAAAGCCACAAAATTTTTCTGAGGATAAAGTTGGTCGATTGTCAAAATATTGTGTGACGTCTGGATATGTCTCCGCCTAAGAGCATAGGATGTGGGATTGAATGTGTCGTCTCTCTTATTTACCATCAGCCACGCCCATCGTCGCTTCCCCGCCCTCTTGTCTTCATTCCCCTTGCGTCTCCTCCTTCTTCCGTGTAGCTTTGCACTCGCACCCTTCCCGTCTCTCCCCACCTCAGCAACCCCTTCCCCTGAACCACCTGTCGCCTTCGACGGTCACCGTGGGCCGTCCCCGGGGCACTCTTCCGCCGCTGCGCCTCACGAACGCGTGTGGGAATTTCTTCGCACGCATCCGAGCCTTGCTCCTTTCGCTTGGAAGGCTACTTCGGTGAATTCCGGTTATTTTCACCTAGTTTAGGTTCATAGATTTTTGTAAGGTGACGAATTTTTTCCTGGCCGCAGCTGGAAATACTGTCCAGAAACGGTGACCTTTATAGGTTTTTACCAAAAAATATCCGCAGTAAGATTCGACATTTGCCAACAGTTAAATAATGTATGTGTGATGGAAGTTTTTAAAACTGGTCAGAGTGTTAAACTTTTAAAGGAAAGGGTAGAGGCCTGCTGCTGAGCAACCTTTGGATCTAAATGATGATGGTGAATATGGGAGCGTTAATTCAAAGGAAAATTTAGCAAAAAGTTAGGACAGTTTGATCTGAAATGTAGTCCAGACTACGACCATGCTGTTATATAGATGTGGCGGTCCATTCAAGAAAAATAAGAGAAATTATATCTTCTTTTCGTTGACCACAAGAAGGAGAAAAAAGAGGTTTTCTCTTTACTTCAACTTTCAAGTTCAAGGATTACCACAGTTAACATACCACACCCGAGGTTAGGTTTGATACGTGTACCTAGTACTAAGCCGACCGGCGTGTGAAATTCGTACATCGGGGCATGGAGGTCATAACCTTTCCCTCGTCCGCCTATTGTCTCCCAGGAAGATATGGCACCCAAAAATTATGCAGTTTAGTGATGTTGAAGACTGTGATAGAGGGGATAATGTCAGGAAAACGAGGAAGGGGCAGAAATAGGATAGGGTTGTTGGACGGAATGAAAGGAGGAAGGAAGTACGAGTACAGAAAGACGAAGAGGGGTTAGTTGTAGAGTGAGATGTTGGGCTGTGTTGCATCAGGAGAAACAAATTATTTATTTGGTAGTTGTGTCCATCCAAAACCTACCTTAACCGGTTGATTACCTTTGATAATAATATTAATAATTTTGAAATTAATTTTCATCCATCCCATAGTGAGTTTCAACTAATTTAAGGTTTATTGACACCAGATGCTATTGAAAAGTCGAAAATCAACCACCGAACTGCAGCTTAAGAAGAGTATATATGAGTATTTCAAAGTGTATTAATGTTTTAATATATTTTCCCATGGCGCAATCACACCTCTGTCTTATCGATGCACGCTTTAGATATGGATTGCATTTTAGCCAAGTGTTGTAAGTAATGTTTCATTATAGTAAGTGACCCCATATTTTGCTTTTCTTTATCAATAATGAGGATAAATATTGTTAGCATGTTTATATACGGGTTGGGAAATGCAATGAATGAAGCAATAAAGTAATTTTCGATGACGGTAATTTTAAACGGTTAATGCTCTGTGTCGAGTTGAATTACGACTGTGATCTTCAAAATTGAAAAATTGGCGATATCACCGTCTATTTTCAAGGATTATAGTTTATTTTGCAAATAGTGTACGTTATAAAATTTTTTATTCCATTTATTTGCAATGCCATTCATTTTGGACGGATATTATCCATTAATAATCCCGGCATGTCATTTCTGGGACTGGATGTGAAATTACGATCATTTATCTCTCGTTCACTCAAGCCTTAGCATTCGGAGCAGCAAGTCATTTCTGCCTGCGTATTGTCTTACCCTTTTCAACGCTCCTGGTCCCGGTACCTTTCACACCAGGTGTTGCGTCGGGTCAAAATAGACTTTGATTAATGTACCGTATAGGTAGAAGTTATGCATCTCCCCATGAGTCAGTAATATTTGTGAACATACAAGTTAATATTCGGCGTTTTCATTCGCCCTGTGGAATTTTAAAAATGTTAGCAATATGATGCATTGCGCTGCTGTCGATTTTATGCAAATAACTTACGGTTTGGAGATTTTTCATAAATTTAGGCCAGTATAATTCTTACTGAAGTATTTCACGATTTCATGGGGAGTTATTAGTAAGCAATAGAATTATGGCTGTAATACTTACGGTACGTGTCCAAAACAGGTAAGCTGGCGTCATTTTTCGTTAAAAGGCCTTGTCACTGCCTCGGATGTTTTTCTGCTGTTCCAGTTAGAAGCAATAAATTATGGAAATATCCTCACGGAAATATTTCCAAAAGGCTCGTCGGCTACAGCCGACGCAACGGTGTTTATTTATGCACCAATATTTGTAAATTCGTCATGAAAAAGTGTAATTAAAGTTCCGGTATTCAAACCCGGAGTATTCTGCTACATAAAACCATTGTAAAGTAATAGACCTTAAGTTACTGTGTTAAGCGTTTCGAATTCTGTCTGTGAGAGGTGGTGGGTTACACTCAGCCTTGTCGTACGCGTAGATCTTGCGTTCCATAGTGGTCTTTAGGGAAAAATTGCAGAGCTGGCATTCGGGTGAAATATTCAGTGTAAGTCACTTAAACTAACCAAGATGACATTATTTTAAAGATAGATAGGCTTTAAATTTTTTTGATAAAAAATGTATCGTCGTTACTTAATTTAAGTTCGTTGGCCATTGGAGTATTTTCATTGGCTCACGATTGCCTGATGACACGCGACTCGAGCTACCTTTCCCATTCGTAGAAGGATCGCTTGAGGGAACGCCGGGTAATGTCCATGCCCTTATAAACCTGTACGCCTGTCCGTCTTAGAGGCGCCTGGGCGTACACGGTGCTTGTCTCCTCGTGGGTGGTTACCAAAAAAGGCGTAAATATAATGGGTGCCGACGCGTTATGTCTGCCGAAGCACCCGGGGGGGGGGGGCGACAACTCCCTCGCACCTTTCCGCTCCTTAAATCCGACCCCCGCAAACTGCGGCATCGCTAGCGCACGGTACGCGCACCACATAAGGCATCCTCGTCAGAGACTTCAACGACCGAGGGCCATAAGATCTGGCAGACGGGAAAGTTTAACGAGCATTCGACTTCGAGCATCGCCCTACGAAGTAAATTTGATATCATAGGAGTATCGGTCAAAATCGCGAACTCATTCAGAGGGCTCTTGAACGGCGGATACTACCTACATAAATCGAAATCCCCGGTAATTGATTGTAACTTCGTTTGAGAATGGTACTCGTAAAATTTGACTTCCCTAGTGGGCTCCACAATAAATCACCTCCGTTGTGTAGCCTTTTCTGAGTCGCGTATCATACATCTACGCAAAAACTCACGAGCCACCACAGGAGAGTGTAGCGGGTAGTGCTGGAGCACCAGTCATAAATGCATGGATAGTATAAGGGTACATTTGCACATGTATGAACACATGTACACTTACATGCTTAGATGTTAGAAAAATTGACTGTATAACGGACAGGTTTAACATATCGTTTTTTCCGAAAACAATTAGAGACAGTAACAACTGCTAATCACATCAACTAGGAATTCAATTGAATCATCATTACAGAAATAAACATACATTTTACGACTTTATTGGGTCAAGATGAAGACTTAATAGTTCCAATAGTATAGTAAACAGTGAAAGATGCCCGCATTCCGCGCCCATTGCAAGGCAAGTTTAATCTAACCTTCAGTTTACTCTGTTTCCCTTAGTACTTTGATTTTGTCTCTCGAAATATACGCTAATCTCGGAGTTTTTCTCTCCCGGCGCGTTTAGTTTCTTCTTTTTAACATACCCTGTGGGCGCAGATGTAAGGACTCGTATATGACCGACTACCGCTCGCTGCACACAGCCTGCAAGACTCTCCTGCTCACCATACAAGGGATGAAAATATTGGATTAAAATTATGGATTTAATAAACTCCACTCATTAAAATAACTCGAGCAAAGAGCCTGCGTATTTTATCACTTTATTTAGCCTCATGAAACTTATAGGCCATTGTAAACGTGTTTTTTCCCGTTGATCGTTCGGTTTGGTGTACTGGTATTCGGGTGTGTGCAGAGTTCGGAGCGTCCAATGCTTGTTGTTTAATGGATGCCAGATGTTGGGAAATCATCCGGCGTTACAGGGAAATAAGTAATGTCATCCGTATGAACAGATAAATAAAATAACAACGAAATGCCGGGAAGACTCACGAGGCGAAAAGGTATATGAAGCACTGTTCGAACAAGAAAATACAGATGAACTGGGCGCATTTTAATTCTGAATACATCTGTGAAGTACCTAATAAAAGTTGAAATAGGAGATATCCAATAAGGAAGACCGAGAAACAAATACATAAGAGAATGGGAGAGGGATTTTTGATGTAAAATCTATTAAGGTGTAAGGGAATTAGTATTTATGGGGAATAAAGGAGGATTGAATCAGTCCTCGGATTGAAGAACTAATGACGATGATGAGGGCTTAGTACTCGTAAGCTCTGCCCTTGCCTAACAAACCGACCTTCGTTGAGCATTGTGGTGGGGTGGTTCAGTTAGTGGGCGCAACTTCCTTCCGCCAGAATTGCTATCTGTGCTTGGATCATTTTGCTTGTATGGAAGGAGGAAATCAGTGGATCTCGACAGGAAGTACGTTAAACTTTTACCGTTAAAATGTGCTTCCTATATTTTTGTTACCACGGTTAGTTCCCCTTATACGTGACTGCAACTACTACAATTATTGGGGATACTGGAAAACCCCCGCATTGCCGTTCATATTGTTCTTTTCCTTTAATTCATATTTTTGGGAAATGAAAGTAAAGGAATAATTTCAGCACTTTGTAAACTCGGCCAAATCACGCTACGGAATTTGAATAATCTATTTATAAATAGTGCTTTGCAAGCCACGGCTAGGGTGTGTGGCAGAGGGTGATTCAATACCATTAGGCATGAAACATAAATTCGAAGTTTTTCGTAACTTTTAGTACAGTATACGTATGCAAATTAATTCAAATAATCTAGATCAGGAAAACTACCGGTACATACGCTGCGGTATACTAGTGAGAAACACTTTTCTACGCACACGAGAGGATCTGTTAAAAGGAGAATGAATATGGTTAGGTGAGATTATGACAACATAATAGGCCACTTAAAAGTTTGTCTGATTTACGCTTAATCTCACCTTACTGCCCTATTCTCTCCTACAGTGGTACATAGAGGCTAATAATACATTTTCAATATCATCGCTTAAGAGACGTAGTTCCAATTAATGCAAAATATTCAGCATCTAATTCAGCCATCGCTCCGTAAACATGTAATGTTTGTCTTATCAACGGGATTATTTCCAAGATTCACGCGGTTGAACTTAATCTAGCAAAAAAAAATCGGAGTCCAATTTGTGTTGGATGTGTGTTTTTTCACGTAAGCCGTGAGGATTTTTTATTGAAAAACCTTGTTGGGTTTATGACTCGCCTTGTAAAAACTTTCTTAACGGGTGACTTATTTTTTCAAGGGCGACGCACCATTCCAACGACCACTCGGAAATGTTTCTTGCTTGCCTAACTCCACAGAGATGGTTATATAATTGCAAAAAATTGTATTTTATGGCCACTTTGAAAAGTTTTATGTCCCCTTCTAGGATTTCTCGCAATAGAATACCATTTTAACGGTGAAAGGCGCACTTTCGTGGAAAGTCATGTTCAGAAAATTCTTTAGTCCTCTCTGTTTCAAGGATGGAGTAGAGTTAGTTAATGCATCTCAAATAAACCCTATTATGTTGTCATATGCCACCCCTGGTTTTTTACTGAGCTAATTACTTTGTATTATAATGTTTTTTGTTTTAGGTATTTTTATTTCTTTTTTATTTTTACTCAAAATTTTATCAACATTAGGTTACGTAGTTTTAGCCGTGATTTTCTAAAATTGAAGCGTTTGAATAACCGAAATGACGGCAATTTTACTTTGGCCTTAATGGTTTAATTCACCGACAGATGTGGTTGACGTTCTGCATCATTAATAGGTGATGAGGATTTTAACTAGTGGAATATTACAGTTACTGCAGTAATTAAACCAGTCATTAAACTTTCAAGTTATTGCTCGTTCGACATGGGGCATATTTAAGTGATGGTAATGATAATAGTTACCATTGATAGCTATTGCATTAATTGAAATTAAAATTTCGTTCATAAATTGTAAATATGTCTACTTAGCGATGTTATAGTGATGTAACCACGAGCTATAAGGGATCAGATCAATCGTAAAAAAAGACACTGGGGGGGGGGGGGAATTCCATTTCTTATGCTGAGCAGTCCGTGTGGCCATTATTTTATCTAACCCTTATTTTATTGTTCTCCTCATTAGTACCGATATCGCGTGTGCAGAGACGTATATTACGGATGCCGTAAGCTGTTAAAGCTATTTTATAAATTATTTCCATCAATTGAATTTTTTAACATTTTGATAACTTTTGATAACTAGGGGGCACATCGTTTTGATGTTGGTTTTAAGTCCACGCCCCATTCGGAAGTGCCACAACAGTAAGTAAAGCATTGATGGCATAGGCTTAATTTTCCATGTATTCCTTTCTTTACGTATCCACCATCCCACGGTCGCTGTGAGGCGCGCGCAAGTGAGCGTTGTACGGCTGGTTGCTTTCTTCTTTCGATCCGACCCTAGTTGTGTGGGAGAATAGAAAGGGATACACTTGTATAGGGAGAGATGTCTTCCTCATTTTGCCCTCGGCCCTTAACCCACTCCCGCTGGCTATTCAAGGACGACTGAGCATCCAGGCGTATTTGTCCTTGGCCGCCGCGGGTGTTCAATTTCACAATATTTACGTGTGCCTTGCCTTCCCCCCAGAAGAGATGAATGGGTCTGAGATTATTGTCGGTTTTCGCCCATCGTTGAATCATCCGCGATTTATAATGTAAGTTAGGTGTCGTCGCCGTTCTGCCAGTCACGATGATTCCTCCCATGGGGGGCAGTCCAGGGATAACGACGTTATTTCGACATGGGGCGTTGTTTAAGGAAGCGGTGCGTAGTGAAGTGGTCGATCCTGGGTAGCTGATGACTCAAGCTCCTCCAATTTGGGATGTTACTGGAGAACATGGGTCTTTTACGCCTTGATTAAGGTAGAGCTACCATGTTTTATCTTTTCGAAATCTACAGGACCCACACTCGTTTGCTTATAATGGCGCTTGACCTCCAGACATGATGATGAATCTTTTTCCACGAGTTTGACACTCATTATTTTTTATTTACTAATACTAAAGAAGTATTATTGTATCTGTCAATCTTTCGGGTACGGTACACGATTGGCAGTTCTAAACTTCGCGTGCATGCCAGTCGTGGATACACCCCTGCCATAAACCATGCGTGTTGATTGCAGGGTATCTTGTACATGTGGAGGACTTGAGGGCCATGTGAACACGAGTGTAACAAGAACTCAAACAGTAGAATTTTCAATTTTCACTGAAAATTTTGAATTTGCATTTAGTGGTCGAACGGAGAACTCAATCATCAAACAAAAGTCAATTTTACACCGCACGACTTTTTCTAGTTTTAATTGTTTTTCGTGCTTGTTGAAAACTTGGCTGATCCTCAAAAAAATATTTAATTTTTGAGAATCACCCGAGTTGAATGACACGGTTACAATAATTCTGACTCCCCTCTCTTATGAATCGCTTTCGATTCTAATGGATGACGAGGGTTGACATTAATGCGTATATATGTTTTGCTGTGGATAAGTCTTTGTAGAAGTTCACCTCCTCATGAATGGGTCTTAAATTTTTTTAAACTTCCAGCATTAGATGTCTTTTAATTCTTCATTTTGCTAATTTCTATGCTTTACTCGATCCTCATGGCATCATTAGGCGGTTTACTGATGAATATAATGAAAGAGAAGAAAGGAAAAGAAACTGTTATTTCTCATTTGCCAACCCGCTTTGGAATTTCACTTGGGACACTTTGATAATATTATTACTTAAAAACAGAGCCAGGTTTTTTGCCTCCACATTTGGTTTCAGTTTTACACCTGTCCTGAAAGTATGATGACCGTGAATGTTTGAAGATGACAGCATAACTAATGGTCCTCTTTCTAATATCGAGTGAGCATATCCCGATAATTTAAATCCATTTTCAAATTACCCTGCATCCATCGCAAATTGGTTTATCATAACCATCATTTCCGGGATTTATGTATTTATAGACACGTTAAAAATTATATTATACGAAATTAGAGATATTCTAAGTCACGGAAGTGGAAGGAGAGTATAGTGGGCGGAGATCTCCTTATATACCCTGAGATCGTAGGTTGTCCAGACGGATATTTTCTCGAGAACTATTGTTTGTTTAACTAAACTGAACGAAGAACAAGAAAATACAGGATGCTTGTATTACCAGGATGGATACTCGAGGCTTGGCATTCTTTGGCGCTGTTTAAATGTTTCCCGGAATCGGCTAGCAAATGTGTTACACAGGACATCGAGGGTCTGGCATCTGTTAAACCATGCAATTTTGACATTTTATGTGACTCCACTTTCAACCCTCCGGTCATATGCTTTCAACCCCCTAGTGATGACATCAAACCCCACAGATTAAATGGCTCACCCTTACCTTTAAAATCGTAATATTTTTTCTCATCGGTACCAAAGACAATCATCTAATTGACTACTTTCCGTCCAACCCATTGGAATACGAGTTCAACGCGTATCAACGGCTTCTTTCTAGTTCATCGAAGAACTGTTATGTGTGTTAGAGCACGAGTTGATGTTGTTGAAGAATCTAATCGAAGAAGAAATGAGAAATGGATGGAGGTGATACTTGAGAGGGAGTGGGGTGTCGAAGGACGTGGCAGAGCGGAGAATGTTGGGTAAGAGAGAGATTGATGGAGAGATCGGCTATTGGGGACTTGGTGGAATGGGAGTGTAAGTTATCTAGAGAAATAGAAGAGAATATTACAGATTATATGAGTTTTATGTTGTAAAAAAGCTGTATTTGTTCTATCCCTAGCAGTGCACAAGGACATGCAATAGATTTCAACGACCGCATTTACATTTCTCAAGTGTTAGACTACTTTTAATACTCGTCGCGTTTTTGTGTTATCACATTATCTTCATGTGACAACACATTTCCTTCTGGCATTGGTTAAAACGTAGGAATCAAGCGTAGGCCTCTTGCATTTTGTTGAGTTCGATGAATAAAAGAACTGTCTGTAATGTTTAAAATCATTCTTTCGGGGAGCCTCACTCTGGAACGTGTGTGTGGGCAATAAATAGATGTGTGTGATCATCATTTTCTGATATCGACTGTAGCTATAGAGTAAATATCCAGTTTTCGGGTTAATATAGACTTGGGAATAATTTTCATAAATATTGCGTTAATCGGGTATTATCGTCTATTAGTCTATATCGATGCTGTCGAAACTACCTTCAATTATTTCATTCGGTGATATAGTCATAGGCAACAGGGAGAGCATCTCCATTATTTTCTAACGTAATGTTTTCTTATCGTAATGCCTGCAATTTTGTCCGGATTGCGATATCGGCAATGTCATTCGTGTAGTTTATTGACAAGAGGTATCGTTCATATGAATTCCATCGACTTCGTCTCCTATGTCATCCTTGTCGATATGAAAAAAATATCGGCATGCTGTCGATGTACCGCCATATCGCTCAGCCCTGCCAACAGGTGGGTGTTTGGGCGTTAGTTACGCTTTTTTACGCCGGTGACCAGGCGCGCGCATTGGCTCTCGCGTGGGGAAGATTACGCAAGCCACGACCGCGTAAGTGCTTATAATTAGAATTTTTGCGTCCGGCGTGGGGCAAGGGAAAAAGGATAGGCTTTCGAGCATCGAGGAGAGGACTCGCAAGACGGGGTCCCGGATCCGAAAGCGACCGACCGACCGATCGATGTCTCGCCTTCGCTCGTCCTCCAGCTTCGACGCGCACAGCTGTCCGTTCGGCCGGGGATATGTCTCGCTGTCGACCATCCTGGGTGACCGGAAGGGCGAGTCGCGTTTCTCAGCCCGGCTGAGAGCAGCGGCCTTAAAGCCCTCAGCGAGTTTCGGTGGTGAGTTTGAGGGGCATTTAATTTTTGTCGCCACTGAGGTGTCGACGAGGAAGCCGGTGCGTGACTCCTACCGTGGTTTTATCTTTTTCTTCCGTTCGAGCGACCGTGCGGTGGTACGATTGAGTGATATAAGGAAGGGTTTGCTCCACTCGGTTTAGGTCTTCTGTGTTTATCTTCCTTCGGCCCCGTGGTGCTCCTGGGAAAGTTGAGATTTGGCTGCACGCAGTTTGCTAAGTCGTATTCATAAGTTTGCGATGTTTGATGCGTCTTTGACAGTTTCGATGTCCACGTGATATATTTTTGCACTGTAAATACGAATTTCTCTACTGTTATATGGAATTAGATATCGTCGGGGGTTTCAGATTTAAAATCGTCAATGGAATTGTTTGCGATGCTTATTTTAAATATTACCAATAATCTATAACAGTAAGCGACAAAATTATATTCTCATAATTATGCTATTCTTCGAATATTTTAACGAAGTCGCGTGAAATTAATTCTGCTTCACAACTTAGCTAAAAGTTGGTTTTAATTAAGAATACCAGTGATTACATCTCACATCATATTAATATGCTAAAAATACAATTTATTCTACGTCTGCATGATGCCTTGGAAGCTACTGGCATGACGCATGGCAGGGGATGCATCCTTTCAATGCATTCACAGTACGCGAAGTGCGGCCACGTGTCATGCATGAAAGACTGATGGTTACTAAATACTTCTGTAATATTAATTATTTAAAAGTTAGGATTTCAAATGCTCAGAGAAAGGACAACCATCATTCAAACCTAGAAAAAATCCCGGAACCTTCGAAAACAAGTATTAATTGTTGCCTTAAGAAATTTCCGTAACTATGCATAAAAAAGAACAGAAATCGAGGCATTTTTGATCTCCACCATTTAATGATGCTGTTAATTCACCAGTTGACGTGGGTCGCAGTTGTTTCCCTTATTGTTCTCGGAAAAAATCTTAAACCTATCCGTTTTGCAATCCACCTCTGAGTTGAACGGCGAGGCTCCAACAGAATGTGCATGCTGATTACGCTCCGATAAAATTTATTACATACCTTTGTCGCCATGATGCTAAAAAAGTCATTCAAATAATTCTACCAAGTTAGACTGGAGACAGCGAATTTCTCTAAGTACCGTAATGTACACACGCTCTAGAAACTTCTTTGTTTTTTTATATTTCTATCCTACCGAAATCCGCACCTTTGGAGAGGGTGTATGTCGTGAGTTTATCACTCAACTCGTGGTAGAATTGTACGAGCCCTCTACCAATTTCGTAAGCTCCCTATTCCATCCTCTTAACGTTGATCTCATGACCCATTGCCATGGTGTTTGACAATCCAGGAACAAAAATTAGGTTATGCCAAGTCTTAAAGTTTTCCTCTATCCCTTGATATTGTGGATAAAACTTTTCCTCTGCAGTACTGATTGTTCGATTTTCCGGGCTCATTTTATGCTCCAGCACTTCCTTTTTCGTGAGTTTGCCGAACGACGAGAAATCTGTCGTTCTTAATATGGCATGGTAGTTATTAACGACACCATGTATGCAGATGTCAAATTACATTTAATTTCCACTTTCTTAAGGTAATTATTGATGTCTGGGTATTTTTTTCCAACATACAAATATTTTAAAGAGATTTGAATTGATATTGAATACCTGAAAGGATATCTTCCTTTTCCTCCGTTCTTTTTGGTTAACATTATTTATTCCAATTTTCATGAAGATCAGGAGTTGATTAGCCAGTCAGCCAAGGGGTTTTAGTCATTACTTGATGCCTTCCAGAATAAGCGTAATAGATACAGGTTGAGAATTGAGCATGAGGAAACGAAATTAATGAGAGGTCAAAGAAAAAGGAGTGCTGAAATAAACATTAAAGTTTGGGGGCATAAACTATAACAGGGGAAGCAGTGCATCTTGTTTCAGAAGTGTTTTACAGGTTGGGTAAAGTAGTAGGTATGTAAAAAGCAGAATTGCGTTAGATAAAGAAATGGGATTTGATGATAGGCACCTGAATTAAAAACTAAGCTAAACAAATCGAAGTTTGGTTTTGATAGGCGAGTATAAAGTTTGTACTATGCCAAACAGCGGGTGAAATTCAAGCATCAAGTTAGGGCGGTAGGTCCCACCGCCTGTGATTTCTCTGAAAACCTGGCTACAGAAAAATCACAGAGCTTGGTTAAAGCTGAGGGTGCCTTGCAGCAACAGTCAGAATCCAACCCCAGCTTTCCAACCTGTATCCCAATGCGCGCTACCCACTGAACTACCACTTCCCGAACCTGAAGTAAAAATGTCAAGAAAACACTAGTGAAACATTTGATCTGGGGCGTGGTTTTGTATATTTCAGAACCTTGATCGTTGAGGCAGAAGGGAAATCGCAGATTGAAGTATTTTGAGATGTGGTAGTGGAAAAGAACGAAAAAATAAAATGGGTGGATGGGAAAACAAACGATGAAGTTCTTGGTATGGTAGAAGAAATGGGAAGGCTATAGGAAGAAAGTTGAAGGGGGCAGGATAAGTGGGTGCTGGAGATACTGAGAGCCAATGGGATGCTGACTGTGATAATAAAGGGGAGAATTCTGGGATAGCGATGTAGAGGGAGAAAAATAATAGGTATACGAGATGTGTTAAAAATTAACGGAAATTTTAATTTTTCGGACAATAATATAAATTTATTCTTATACATTGATGTTGTCACCTTCAAAGTAGTCCCCTTTGGAGATTATGCACATGTGCCAGCGCTTCTTCCAATCCCCGAAACTCTTCTCAAACTCGATCTTGTATTGTATTGAATCAAGAGAGATGAAAAGTATGATTTTTACCTTAGGAGTACAGTGGTGAGTGGTTCCAAGGTCCATCAAAACCTACCCTAACCCTTTAAAATACTGCTAATAATTCTAATTTTACGGATTTATTTCTCCAGAGGAAATGTTCAGAAATAATGTTCTTCTCAAAATCATTTATCGGAGTTGGGTATAAAAGGTTTGTTAAAAGAAAATATGGAGTTCGAAAAAATTTGAGAAAAATGACGTGGACCCATATGGAATCGTGAAAGTAAAGGGTATTCAATGAAAAATCTTGAAATTCGGATTTTTAGGTGAGTAAAAAGAATGCAACTTGGTTTTAATATTATATTGCTTGTTGTTGAACTAGTTACATAGTCATGAAACTTCACATAATCGTTAGATATGCATAACGTTACCGATGCTACCCATATATATTAGTTAGAAATTATGAGTGCCAAATTTGTTTTTTTAGGTAATTTCCGTTTTAGAAATTCTTAACATTCAGCAAAATGTGCCTTGAGAAATGGCCCTTATTGTCCATAATAGAGATTGCTGATGGATTGAATTTAGTTATATCATTTTGCAAAAATGCTATTCATTCACGTTTACATTTATTTAGTAAAATGTTAATGAGAATAGGAAAGTCTTCTGGGAAACGGTACTTGTAGTACAGTCCCGTTTAGTAGTCTAATAGCCATCTAGTGAAAATCATGCTTTCGACCTGGAAAATTCAGGTAAATCAATTAAATCAATTGTTCTTGAACTTAAAAACCTTTTTAAAAAGTAAATCTAAAGCTAGGATACGGAAATAGAAATGACCGCGTTTACTTTGTGATGAGAATCGCTATTTGGGCACATAGGCTCGTAAGATGACGTTCTATCGTGAAAAGTTTGCATACCTTCTAATTAATTGTTAAAGGGGTAGGATTTTCCTGTATTCATAATTCAGAAATAAATATTTCGATGTTTTTATACAAAATGTTGAAAAATTATAATATTTTTAAATTAATCTTCATAATCTTAATCTTTTAAAAATATAGCTATACGCTCATAAGTTCGTGAATGTTATTTCTTCTCAAATTTCACCTTTTTTGGAAGACCTCATGACTCACCAAGTTCTTCCCCTATGCTTACCGAGTGGAGACATGTCGTAACTGGTCCGCGTAATTATAGGCACCTGAGTTTTGGGTGTGAAGTGAATATTCCTTTGGTGTCGTTCACTCAACCCCCGCCAAGGCTCTGAAATCGGACAATGTAATACTTAATGCATAATCATTGTAAATGAATATCTTGACTTTTGCGATTCGGTTCATGCGCTCTTGCCTTTAACCGTATTTCTATTAAACGATATAAAGGAAGCAATTCGCTAAAAAAAATATTTATTAATTAATCTAAAATTGCATTGAATTCTGGCGTTACTTACCTTCTGAAACTATTGTCTCGAATTTCAGTGAAAGACGCTAATCACAATAAGAACTTTCATGAGTGAATTTTGCAATCTTTAGAGAGTAGTCTTTCAATGAAAAAGATATGCAGTGCGATGGAGCTAAGAAAATATTTCATTATCATTTAATGGCAATATTAGGCATTTCATTGAATTCCGTATGCTAGGGACGAAACATAGGACTTCTATAGAATTTTTATACTGGTGTTTGGGTCTGAAAGATGTACCAATTAAATAAAAATTTTAAATGATCTTTGTTTCTGATGGGTCAATTTAGAGTGAAGTCGACTCGATTGTTCCCTGTCGTCCTTAAAATCGCCCTTTAATTGAATTTTGCGGCACCACGCGTTATGTCCTGGATGTAAAGTTCGGATTCTGGAAATCTGCTTTGGAGTTGACACATTTTACATACTCAAATATCCCAATGGTGTGTGAGCGTAGTTGAACATGTTGGCATGGTTTCATGGAAAGAAAGTAAGATTATGTCATTATAAAATGTTGAAATTGAAACTTTAGGCTCGACCTATTGAAAATATATAATTATACATATTAAATAAATCCGGTATAATTATTTCATATTATTAAATTAAATAATCTCTCAGAAGAATTTCGTCATATTTTAGTTTTTTTTTAATTCTTAACATCTCACTCGAGAGACTGCTAGGGAACCAACCGTAGCTGTAGCCAACTCGCTCGCTCCTTTTACTGTCATCCAGGGATCCCTTCACCCTCCCTCCCCACGGGTTTCCTCCACAGTTTTCTCCCGGAGCTCCCCTTAAAAGTGCCTTTGAATCTCGTGGGCTCTATTTCCGTCGATTCGTTTCACCACAGATAGAGGCTTGTGTCCAATTAATGCATCCGAATCACTCGTCGATTGATTGAAGCGCGCCAATCAAAGGAGCCGTCATACCAAAATAGGGGAGAAGTGCTTTGGAAGTAAAGGACGCACCGTTGACGGACGTTGGCTAATGATTCCGGTTTCAAAAGGTGAGCCAAAAAACACGAGTGATATCTATTCGCAATATCTTGGCACAGGTTGAGTAATCATTCCGTTTGGGAGATTTCGGCATAGTCTACTGGTTCGTCTTGTTTCAATGCTGTTTTACTAAGTTCTAGAGGTGCATAGTGTTGAATTATTACACAAAATCTTGGTTAATTCGCACAAAATTATTTTATAATTTTTGTTTGGAATGACCAAGTACTTCTATACTGATTAAATATCATACGTACAGTTTCCCACATATGACGCCTGAAACCACATATTTCATAGAGATTTATATCGAACTTGAGTTAACCTTAGTTCCAATTAACTCGAGGAACTACTTACCTAAATATCATAACGGTAGTTTTATTTCGGTGTCATCACTCTTATTGGTAATATACATTTTAATGATAGGTTTTCGTGAGTCCATGAAAACTATTATCTATGACATTTCTGTGATGGCATTTATTATTAATATTATTATTATTCGGAAGTCTACCGTTAAAGGTAGATTTTAAAAAGGCGCACAGATTAGCAGCCACTACTGCTGTAAAATTCACCGGAATTATTATGATCCCATGTCAGTATATTAAAAAAAAGGCATGATTTTAGAATACTCGAGGCAACCGACTCCCTTCGACTAATTTCTTCAGTATTTTCTTCCTTACTTCTTTTCACTATATTACATACATTGTACGATATGAACTATTATATGTTGCTGTGACTTCTTCCGTACCCAATTGTCAATTCTTCAGTTACCTTAATCATACCCAATCTCTCAGCATCACCAAACCAGCATATTTCATGTCATTCATCCTTGTCTATTACCAGTATATCTAATTCTAATTCGTTGTCCTCTCGTTCAAGGGTTACATATCTTCCATTCCAGCAACAATCTTTTCCATTTATTCCACCAGCGCTCCCTAAGTACCCTATACATAGCCTTTTGGTCAAAATATATTCTTATGCGGGCATTCTCATGTTTCACTTCCATGCAATGATATGGAGAGGAGTATATTTTAATGCACTGCTATTTTTGATATGACCATAGGAAGGCGAGGTAGAGGGAGAAAAAAGATGTCTGTTGCTCGGTATGAAAGGAGGAAGGAAGTAAATACAATTGAAGAATGGATTATGATAATGTCGGGTTTTAGACTTGTGTTTCTTAGGGGAGGCTAAGAAGTGTGTCGGTGTTCAGTCTGCGTTCATCCAAACACTGCCTCAAGCGGTAGAATACCAAATATTGATAATAATAATGAGAAATATTTTCTGCTTGAGCCTAGAGCCATTGATTTCATTACAAGGGTTGTCGTAGGTAGCTCGTGGATGCTCCTCGTTTGCTCAGCTCCGGAGCCTGGGAGGTGTGTTGATTGAATATCTCCTGCGAAGAGCGATTGCCTCGTCAAGTAGTTACTAGCATGTAGCCGTTACACCACGTTTTGCCTGTAGTACTTGACTTCATTTACGATTGTATGACTTATTCACGAACTCCGAACGTGTAATGGGCTAATGGAAAGCATAATGAAGATAATATATATGCCTTCTCTCCAGATCGTACTGACACTTCGTCTACGCAATTCTCTGCAAGCCGTCGAAGGGGTGTACGGCGGGGGGGTGGTAGGGCTCCAGCCGTTCATGCATACTTAATAATTCATACATGCATGTGAATATATACTAACTAATTTACTAAAATATTCGTACACCTATACGCAAACATGTCTTAATATATCATGCAGTAATTGACTAAATCATTAAGTTTTTGTATGAAGGTAGATATATTCCGGTACTAAAGCTCGATTTTGTTGATTGCGTGTCAAGCGAGAGAGGAACAAATACTTGAATCGGTCAGTGGCGGTGTCTGTCTGACTTTTTCCCATGGTCGAATATACCATTATAATTTGACGCCATAATAATTCCCTGGGTGTCGCAAGAAAACTCAGCTGTCCTGTGCCTTTCTAAAAGTGTCAAGTCTGCCTGCTTTCTTCGTGAATTAAGAAACCAGCTTAATATCCAAAAGATCAAATTTGGCCTCCATTGACTTTTTTAATATCACAACTTGAAGAAATGGCTCTGTGGAAAACAATTCACGTCGAACGAGGAGATCATCGCCAACACAGATCCCTCTTTTCAGGACCTTTTGAAATGCTACTTTTTAGAATGTTTAGGAATTTTGGAGAAACGCTGGGAAAAGAGTATCGAGCTTAAAGAAGATTATGTTGAAAAATAAAAGAAATCTACTGAAAATAATTTGTTACTTCTATTTTTGTCTCCAGACTCATTGATCGATGCACGTATTATGTAGACGGCATATACCAACCAATCACAGCTGTCAACCCGGCGATTGGTTTGATAGGTAGAGCTCATGTAGGACTAAGCCCAACGGAGTGAAGGGACACATGGTTTTCCGGCAAGTCCTGGTGCCCGAAAAAATACGCAGCACGTTTAAATATGAGGGCGCCCAGTAATCGCACACGATTGAGGGGCATTGGTTGAGATAGAAAGCAACTATCGTAGAATGATAGAATATAATATAATGGGTATTTACAAGTATTAAATTTGTGCAGTAGGGGTACTGCACGTAGAAAAACGTAGTACTTGCATATTAGTGGTAAAAGCCCAAGGAAAATCTATCTCTGGCCGGTGGTCCCCCACTAATTTAAACTCTTTCAGTTATCACCGCGTGATAGTTATCCTTGCATCCCAAGCAGCGTTGTTGACGTGTAGAGGCTACTGGAATCCCAACGAAACTGGTTTAACCGAACCGACGCAATGGTAACTAGAGAGCAACAGATAACAACTGTTCAGTGCTGCGGAAATCAAAGAATCAGTGTTGGTAGTTGTTCTGTGGAATGGTTCTTCGTCTTTTTTACATTCGCATTAATTTTCCTTCTCCCCATTCCAAAGTTTACGCCACTTAAAAAAAGTATTCCAAATAATAAACATGTTATCGGATTATATTGTCTGAGAAATACTTTGATCTCATTCCAACTTTGGCCAAGTTGGTAAACATTTATCTTCACAAACATTGAACATATTTATATCCAAGGTCGGCAGTAGGGAATAAGTTAATATCGTCTAAACTTTCCAAAAAACGGAGGAAAAGGGCCAGTATTTTTTTACATTCAGGCATATGAGATGGGAATTCATGATGAGGACGATGTTCCTTTTAGTTACCACGGATTAGTCAGTGTTTCGTATTGGCCATCGCGTTTGTAAGCCCTACAACATCGGAACTGTATTTGCGGATCGCCTTCACTGGTACCAGCGACACGCGTAAGCGACGATCCACAACAAAAACAACCAATCACACGCCAAGCACTTCGGATAAAAATGAGGGAATTGAACAGCTCCCTCGTCGAGAAAAGGACCTCATTAAATAAATAGCTCCCCTCTATATTTAAATAATATTGTTCTGCACGTTAATATAATAATGTAATAATGATATATTTAATTTTGTACTGGCAGTTATTGACTCTATACCCGAAATCCCTTCATGGTTCTTGCCAACCTCCTTGAAATTTTCAAGAATATTTTCCACTGATGGTGTACCGTTCGATAGAATTACGTATAAAACGTTCGCCTGCGCATCGGATTATTGGAAGAGAAACGAGAAAATATGTAGAGAAAAAGGGGAAAGGGAATAATAAAACCACGAGGGAAAGGGAATCATTTCTCCGCCAGAAACCAAACCTCCTTTCTCCCTGGGGTAGTGACTCACCTGGAGGCCTCGCCGTATCCTTTCCGTCAAGTCTCTCCCAACCACTCCCTCTCACTCTCCCCATTCCAATTTTCCCCCTTCATCCGCAAGTATCGGTGACTCATTCGCGAGTCGAGGTCGTCCACTTATCAGGTGCTTAAAGGGACTCCTTCTCTCCTCTCCCTTTCTCCTCTTCCCCTCCCTGTCCCTCCCATACAACCTCCCCCCCACTCCTATCGAGTCCAGCTCGCGTGGTGGATAGCGAAGTATTTTCCTAAAGCCGACTAACCGGGTTCGATTCGCTTTGTAACCGCAGCTCATAACCCGCGTATCTTCTTCGATTATATTTATTCAAGATATGCTAAAGATTGCATATTGTGGGAGGAGAGAGGATTGTTGGGATGAAACGAGAAGAGGGAGGCAAGATAAATCCAATTTTTGTTTGACAGTGGGAGGTTGAAGACTGCGGTAGAGGGCAGAATGTTAGGTAAGCGAGGAAGGAGTAAGAATTGTATAGGCATTTTGGATGGGATGTAGGGAGGAGAAGAAGTATGCGGAATTGAAGAGGGACTTGCTTTAGTATAGGATGTCAAGTTGTGTTTTTTGTTATGAGGGGAAAGAAAATGTATTATTGTGCAATTTTATAGCTGTACCCATGAAAAATTTACTTAAACCTGTAGAGTACCATTAATGGTAAATCTAAAGATTAATTTGCTGGAAAGGTGCGTTCCAAATTGCGATCCTCTCCTAAGTCATCTCCTCGTGAATATTTTTGCTCAGATGACGGTTTTGCCAAGATTCCATTCAACGTGCAAAAGCTTTTGGAATGCCAACTAAACATGTCGTATAACTAAAAATTACTGTCGCAATGATAACTAGAGAGATACGAGAGAACAGTAGACCATTGCCGAAAAACATCAACTCTAAGTATTGTTAATTGTGAATTATTAAAGCAGTCCAATGTCATTGATAAACCTAATTTAATGGTTTATGTGAACTCGAAATAGGTTTGTAATTTTTAATATTTTGATTGAAAAATACTTTGGTCTCATGTCATTTTGCGAGGATGAAAAAATTATCGCAAAAAAATATATTCATATTGGTAAATAATGAAAAGGCCTGAAAACGCTTAAGTTCTTCAACAGTTCGGAATAAAATGGTGAGAAAAGCCGATTTTATTGAACAAGTCTGGGCATTTGACATGTGATTCTGGGGTTCCTGATGAGAGACGTGTTGCTCTCCGGTTTGAGACTGAATCGTCTTTAGACGTGGTCCATCGCGCTTGTAGATCCTGAAAAAAATCGAAAATATTGTCGGAAAGACTTCCATGAGGCCAAATGGGCACGAGGCGATGATGTATGATTCTCGTATAATAATACCTAATTAGTTTCCAAAACCTCAAAACCCCAAACCCCAAAAATGGAAAAAAGACTGCATGCGTCGGGAAAATCTGGTAAATCGGAAATTGGAATCCGTGAAATGAGTGGCCACGCAAAGGGAATGGAGTGCTTCATTTGACGTTTGAGTTTAATACCGATGTCAATTGTTGAGGGTCTGTCATTTGATGGTTTTGCCTTGGTGTGTGTTCTACGTAGGACATTTAAGGAATAACTGATCGTAGCTCTTTTCCACTGGAGATCAAGCGGAAAAGTGGTACGATCAGTTATTCATTATGTCCGACTTCCACCACGTCACGCCTGAAGCTACTCAATTTGAAATTTAAGGAGTTGTCCCAGTCTGGCTCCCGGCGATCTCGCCTTCACGTGTATTCTTTAAGACCCGTACATTATTTTAATTGCTATTGACTGTGGAGCTTTCTGAAAATCGTAACCGAATTTTCCTTAGGAATGTATTCAAACTTTAAATCTTATAATTTAATTTCTTAATGATTTTACCGATCTTAAAGTATAACTTCGGATTCATATGCTCTGTTCTAAACCCGTGCTTGTTACGGCTTGTTATACCTACTGTCGAGAAATACGGTATAGTGCTAACGATAATATATTTTAAAGAGTTTTCAGGTTATGGGTGCCAATGAAATTGGTTAGTAATTACTGGGTTTTTCCCAATTGTCGCATTTGTAGAGAGGGGTTATGTGATCTAGCTTCCGGTGGCGAAGTACTGAACCTATTTATATTGACTTAAAGGAAACTGTTGATAGATAAGGCGCAATGCCCACGGCAAGTTCATTCAGTATTATACCGGGAATTTCTTCCAGATCTGTGTTTTCGCGTATTTTTTATATTTAACCCAGTGTTAAATGACCGAGTACAGGTTGTAGGGGTAGAAGCAATGCTAATTTAACTTTGCGTTGCATAGATTATTCAGGACGAAAAATTTTAATTCTTAAAAATTCTTCCATCGCAATGAAATTCGGCAAAGTACATATCGGCCTCAAACAATACCTACCTACATGTACATTGTCGTATTTGAATAGTTTGGCGAAGATAACTACAACTACTGAAAAAGAGACAGCATTTCCCACGTTCTCGGTTTCTGTTCATTTACATCGTACCCTGAAAGACACCGTGCGTGGCAGGTGGTGATTCCACACCAGGCATGAAACATTAAAATTAAGTGTTGATAAAATGTTAGTTATCAATGAAAATACAAATTAGTAGTAGCAGTATCAATGAAAATACAATCGAGGTAATGTTAACTACAGATACATAACCTGTTTTGTCTAAATTCCGAATACTTCTCCACGCAAATGAGACTCGCTGCTGGTAACAAGAAGAACAATAAAATAATGGTTGAGCAATGAAATAGGAGTTGAGCATTGAAATAAGGTTTAGATAAACCAATATTCTAGATTACTTAAAAAATTTTAATCACAATATTTTACCCTTAGCACAGCCGGTCGGAGTATTTCAATCATTGCATCTAAATCTAAAAGGTACGCGCCCAGTCACCACTAGGGTGTGTGGCAGGGGATGAATTAACATTAGGCATGCAACATTAGAAATTTTAAAATAATCGATTTAATTAACTGCATCGATTCACTCATGATTGAACCCCACTGACCGCCACAAGGCCGGGTGCCAAGAGGTGAATCCGCAATAGGAATTCAGCATTAAAGCTTTGTAGGTTAATTTTGAGCTATCAATAAATATGTTAAATAATTGGAATAAATTTAGCAACAGGTGCATGTCGTATGATGTCGAAGTGTAAAATACTTCCCAACACATGTGAGACTATGTGCTAGTAAAAAGAACGCTGGAATAGGAGTTGGATAAAATAATAGGCGTGACAACGTACTAGGCTACTTAAAATAAAATGTTTTCACCTAGCGCCTTCATTTGCGGTTGATCCGATCCCTCTCAGAATAAAATGGTATCTTAAATCTGTCGGATTTACAGTTGATCCCTCCTACCGTAGTACGGCGGGGCTAATACTACATTTTTAACATATTCGCAATCGATATACACAACGCATCGGCACCGTCAAGTTATCTTGTTTATATCCCGCAGCCCTGCCTTGGCATCACTATAAACTTTCCATAGAATCTACTCTTTCTAGATAGAATCAAAGGCATGTGACATTGATCATGGTGAGGGTTATGAATTAAATGTAATTATTTATTTATGATATTCACGGAACGTCCGCTTTCAACTTTCTACCGATCAACTCCCCAAGTTTCGCCGTTCGAATGGAAATTCCACCATTACGAGTCCCTCCCTTCCCAACGACCGACCACAAACGGGTAGGTACACACGTGTCGCTCATCTCTCCGCGGCGACAGCGAGAACAAAGCGAGGGGAAGGGCGATGCGGCGGCGTCAGTTGAGGGGAAAGGTAACTGCGAGCGCGGTGGTATTGCGGGGGTCTCCCGTGAGGGCGAGGGAAGGGCTATGTGATGAGGTAAACAAACAAGAATCAATAGAGGGGGTTGAGGCCGAGATAGTGCGGGGGGGGGGAGTGCGGGATTGACCCACAAGGCTTCTGTGAAGCGGGGGGATAACAACCGGACTGGATACAGGCAACATTGAGGGGTGAACAAGAATACTTACTTAACGTGCTCTGCAGGGACATGTGGCGGTGCATGCATAAATATTTACACATTTTTCATACAAATATCTATGCTAATTACGAGCACATCGGGAAGTAGAAATTATGTTTGACTAAATCATAAGATTTATCTTTTTTAAGTGAAAAATAATGCAGTATTTGGGTACGTATTTATTCATATAGACATGCAAAATTGGGATACAATTCAGATAGTAATGATTGTTTTTGTCGTTATCATTAATCTTTGCTATTAACTTCATTAATATTTTGGAACATGACAAACCTTGTAAATTCACAAACATTTATTAAGACTGTTCTGCCAGTTTCATCCCATTGGTGACATCTTCAGGTACCTCGGTGATGAAACCGGTAGTACCGTATTAATAAAAGTTTTCGTGAATTTACATGGTATATGTTTACATGGTTGAGCCCGATACCATTGAGATTGATCAGTATTCGTAAGCTTGTGAGTATCGGGATGGTGCGGTGGCTAACATATTGGCTTCCCACACAGGAGGTCCGGGTTCGAATTCCTGAGGGGGCAGGTATTCTTCAGTGGGACCCCGATCCCTACTTGAGGTGCTTTGTGGAGGGCACTTTTGAGTTAGTACGCCGTCTGACGGATGGGGTGTTAAAGCTGCGGACCCCTTGGAGCCTTTCGTTAAGAGTAGGCTAATTCCGTCGCCGGGTAACTACTCGTTAGCTTGTGTTCGAAATTGGTATGATTTTGTATCGTGCGAAGGAAGAACGAGTACTTGAATGTGTCTGTGACGGTCTGTCTCTCCTATTTTATCTCAGTGGTTGAATCTACTTATATAATTTGGTACCATAATGAAATAGATCAGTGTAACAAACAAAATCGGACGTTCCGTACCGCTCTAATGAGGTTGTCTTGTGTGCTCTCTTCGTGTATAATATTTTCAATTACATTTCTCTCCACCCTTCATCCTTTCCTCTCCATCCTTAATGGCGCGCATGACCTTAGCTGTCGGTCGCCTCCTCTAAATACTACTACTACGTGGCACTCAAGGAGTTATCGGAATGCCTCTGGAAAATTCTCCCGACCTCCAGGATTCGAACCCGGGCCCTTCTGGGATGGGAAAGCCAGTAAAAAAGCCACTGAACGAGCCTATTCTACCCTTTAGATTAGGAAGATACGTGAAATAGCCTTGCAAATAGCCTCCTGCTCTGATCTATTTAAATATTCATCATTCCCTCGAACGGTTCATCACTATGACAAAACGAAGGTTATGTGCCTCAATAATTTGGGTATATTGACCTTGTGGCCATTTGCCATTCCTTTTTAAGAAAAAATCCGTAACTCAACAAAATTTCAAAGTCAAAGGTTTATCGTCCTGGACGCTGTAACATCCAATTCCACACGCCCACGTGATGTCTTATAGTCTTAAATTACTTATAAGAAGAAATAAGCTCGCTTAAAGTTGAGTGTTTTTCCTGGGCGTAGATACTTTTTCGCTATTTCCACACGCGCTGAGCACAATTATAATGCGTAATTAATCTCCAGAGGACCACAAATCTTCTACTCTACGCAAATATAGAATTTGAGTGGGTTCTTAGGTTCACGCCCAAGAGAATTTTAGTCTATGCGCGCATCGTAGATTTATGCTAATTTTCGCCTGGCCTTCCACTCTATCTGCCCTGCGAATACACGATATTTTTTTACTTGGATTATTGGCGTCACTGACGTTAGCCGTGCGACACGTGATGAATGTGAACACATCCAACACTAATCTCAACAGCCATGTTTATGCCAAAGCTTCTCTAACCCTTTGCGTGATAGTAGGATTAAGGATTTTAGGTTCGAATTTTTCTCAAAAGGAATACTATCTTTTAAGAAATATAATGGTATTACAACTACCAGTATTACGACAGTGAGTATAGTGTTGTCATGGGTTCGTCATTGGGAGGTCTGGGGTTCAATCCTGGGTGGTTGCGAGTTGTAAACGTTGTTTTTTTGCAGAGTTAAAGGGTGATGGTTGGGTTTCGGTTGCTGCTGAGCATTGAATGACCGTCGTCGCCGTTGTGGATGAATGATCTCTTTCCATATTCGTACCTTCATGTATGGGAAAGGCTTCGTTCCCTCCTCTGCCACACCTTCCTATGACATTTACGTTCCGATAATATTGAAAATACACGTGCCAAGGCCGGGGACTGAAGTTGGAAGGGCTGGGATCTTTTGAGTAAAGGCTGTGAGGAGCTAGATTTGTAGTACTTTGTTGTGATACATGTTGACTTGTGATGATCGTGTGACGCGTGATGAATTTGAATTAAAACACTAATCTCAACATCCATGTATATGTAAATGCTTCTTTAACCGTTTGCGTTCTATTGGGGTTAAGAATGACACAGAAGGTAGAATATATTTCAAGATAGAACCTGACTGGATTCTCAAAGGAAATAGGTTCGGAGCACTCGAACCGAAATTGCCAATCAAATCTCTTCAGTAAGTTAGAAACCTGGCTCTTTTGTGATTATGACGGACAGTTGAGAATTTGTGGCATGCATTTCAATATACACCTATTGCATATAACAAAGCAATCGTGTGTGTGCACTTTGTCATTATGCAATGATTAATAAATGCTAAAATGTTTTTCTTTGGGTAAATATATTCGGGTGTTTGGGTACGCTTTTTTATCATTGCACATCTTGCGAGTATGAATTATCAGCTTGAAATAGGCTAAACGCTCGTTAATTTTACTGGAAATTTTATTTTTCATTATTCATTCCATTCTCTCTTCATTATTTTCTCTATTTATTCTCTACCGTGATCGCTCATTGCCGCCTGTAATCCGGAACTAGCTATTCGGTGGGAAAAAACAGAGCCCCGTATTAGGCAGGGAAGTGTGTCGACCTTATTCAAATATGCAGAGCAGGTAGTGTATGCAGCCTGTGACCTCTCTTTGTCCGATCCATTATTTGCTCTTCTCACGTGCAGTCTTCGTGATGGGAGAAAGCCGATTATTGTCGGAAGATGTTGATCATGAGTCCCTCCATCGAATATCGATTTTCTCTTTCGAGAATTTGCTTGATTTCCCCCCCCCCCCCCTCAGAGCATCTTCTTTCGCCTTTTCCAGTGTGCCGTGATCGTGGTGTGCCAGCAGTGCGTGTGGTATCGACATGTAGGCCACGTCATGCTCTTCCGCCCATTGTCCTCTGTTCCTACGCATTTGACGTATATTGATGAGGCAAGGTATTCATATGAAGCATTGAATTAAGAAATACCTGTTTAGGATATCTATAAAAAGTTGGAACGAATTCAGCGAGACTTGTTGAGTAATATTGACATTTAATTGGTGAACCTCTTCTTTTTATATCCAGCGACGTAACTCACCGACTCAGAGGGTACGCTGTAATGAAATGTGTTCCTATTTTTAACTTTGAAGTGTTGAAACCAGTTGAATCTGAAATTTTTGTCAATCATAATGAACTTCAAGATCTTGAATTGTAGTCGTGTCGAAACGGTCATGTAATGTTTGAGCACATGGATTCAGAAACATTTTTCGATTTGATTGTATTCGATGTATTTTGGTTTTAAAGTCTTA
>CM073777.1:51130234-51354526 GCA_037158775.1 Hetaerina titia
AGATAACCTTTGACTAGGCCCGCGAGTTCTTTTCACCCGAAACTCCAAACTTTGTCTTTCCACTTATGAACTATTTGCGAAGGGAGTCCAACGTCCACTGAGGTTTTAGTTATGTATTTTAGTGAAAGTAATGCAGATAGTATTGGTAGACGAATTTTGAGAACCTTCGACGGCCGAGATCATTTCCCACCGTAATTATAAAACATTTATGCGCACAGTTTGATTCTGTCTAACTACCTCGGGTCAGCGCAACAGTCATAAATTAGATGTTATTTGCTTAGTTTCGTTCTAACTGGCAATATTAAAAATTTGTTATATTTTTTTTGTATTAGAATAACTTGCATTGGCTTGGAATTTGTTTTTTTTAAATATTTTGATATCAAGGAGAGCTTATGCAGCATTAATTTATATTTTTATGGAGTACTCTAATTTATTACTTTCGTCTCCAGCGATGACATTAAAGACTCATGGTCACTCCGCCTGGTTCCAATGTATCCGTACTGATGTGTCTCGCAGAAATATAATGCATTTAATTTCTTCCCTAATGGACTCGTATTTTAGCTCGAACTCCGCAAGTATTTTTATCATTTTAGGTATGCATACAATCTTTATGTTTCATTATCCCCGGTTTGAAATTCTCCCTCTTCTCTGTACCAAAACAGCAATCTCTTTGCAGACCTACGGAATGACCATCCTCAGACGCTATTAATAGGAGGATTAGCTCGAAATAGCCCTCCAAGTCATTCTGTTCAATTCTAATCTCTTTATTTCTTCTTATTTCCTTACGCCGACTACTTCCATCTCCTGCCACTCGTAACTCATTATCGGACATCCTCGTCATTCTTTCTTCCCTTCTATGGCTCCTCCCATTGTGGTCGTTGGTGCAGTCTTATACTTAAGAATATGTAATTTATTTAACACTGTCATTTGGTGTCTTCCATTGATTGCTCTGTTCAATCGTTCATCCGGAGCACTTTATTAGTCATTCGGTTGAACCATTCGTGTACCTCATTCTCTGGCACTACCATATTCCTATTACCATGTCGCATTTTTCTTTTTCTGCTATCGTCCATGTCTCGCGAAATTATAAAGTAAACTCTTTATTTAGGTTTTTCCGAACCATTTCTTCACTGATATCGAAAATTGTTTCTCCTGACGGCAATCCTTTCTTGCCATGGCAAAAAAATATCTCAATCCTCGTGCATGAGAGCGTTCTTTTTGCCTCGCTACCCTAACCTCGATATCGAATTGGAGGATTTACCCGTCAGCCTGGTGAAACCACGTTGGTTTTGGTAAGTCTTTCTCAGGCTCCTTATAAATCCTCAGGACATGGTAATAGGGTAACCACGAACGTGAAAAATTCATGGCTCCAGAAACTCATGAAAATTTCACTCTTCCAGGCATTCAGGGAAAGTGCCATGCAAACATAATTCAAGGAAAATAACTTTCGCACATGCAAACACAAATAATAAAACTTCGTATCCCTAAAAATATGTGCTAGTAAGTTTAGCAAGAATAAAATCAACAACTACGTTGGGTGGAAAAAGAAAGAAATGCCTTTGAAAACAGGAAATGGGTGTTAGAGGGTATGTAATGTAGGACGCATAAGGGATAAGTTTTAGGTCCATCATTTTTCTCTTTGATAGTGATATATTGTAAACAAATAATTTGTCGAAAAGTGACATCTAGACGTGTCGTTTTGTTCAATCCTGATGAGATCCCTAGTTACAGGGTCAATGTTTTACGAAGTCGAAAGTTTCTTTGTAATTCGTTTTGCCTCTTTGCTTTCCCTTTCTCCGCGTTCCCTCTTCCATCACGCTCGGTTGGTGAATCGTACCCCTCGAAGCGATCAGTGATCGAGCCGACCCACATAATCACCAACCTCTCCCACCTTTCATCCTCCGCGGTGCTGAACCATCCTTCCCTTCCTCTCCGCCACCTCCCACGGCGCAGCACCGGCAGAGGCCAGGAAACATCGCCGATGAAAGAAAAGGGAAAAAATATTTTAATCCATGAATTATTCCTCAAGAGGCGCCACTCAGCTACTCTCTTCCCTGGTTGCGTTTGGGTGTGTAGGTATCTCTCTCGTAAGTGAAGTGAGGTTCTCGGCAAAAAATAGATGAGAGGGAGGAATCATTTGGCACTCGGCTTCTTTCGTGGAGAAGATACGAATGAAATACCCCACTGCGATCGTGTGTGTTCCTGGTGTGTGGTGGATTCACCAGTGATGATTAGGCACTTGACGCTTTGCTGATGACTGTGAAACATTATTTGCCTCGATGGGTATGCGCACACAGTTACTTAAGTGGTCCATATATATCATTCAGCCCAACCAGAGATAAGTTTTAAGCTTCGAAGCATTCACTTCTATCATTAATGTGAGCAGGAATATTTCAATTTAAATTGATTTACGTGTGATGAATTTATTTAGGAGAAGAGATACATCTACACAATGAGAGCCGCCTCAAGGGCGTGTAGCGGGTGCTTTCGGGGCACCACCCATGCATGAATCAATGTTATTTCTCAAGTACTCCGTAACACACCCGTTTGGTCGTAATGTATTCAAATATTGGCATACTCAAGTTTCACTTCCATACAATTATGTGGAGAGGAGTACATTTTTAAATGCACTGCTATTTTTTATATGGCCATTAGGCAAACGAGGTAGAGGGAGGAAAAAGATATGTCTGTTGCTCGGTATGAAAGGAGGAAGGAAGTATATACAATTGAAGAATGGATTATGATAATGTCGGGTTTTAGGTTGTATTTCTTAGGGGAGGCTAAGGAGTGTGTAGGGTGTGATACCAAATACTAATAATAATGAGAAATATTTTTTGCTTGAGCCTAGAGCCATTACAAAGGCTGTTGTAGATAGCTCGAGGATGCTTCTCGTTTGCCCAGCTCCGGAGCCTGGGAGGTGTATTGATGAAATATCTCCTGCGGAGAGCGATTGCCTCGTCAAGTAGTTAATAGCATGTAGCCGTTACACCACGTTTTTCCTGTGGTGCTTAACTTCATTTACGATTCTATGACTCATTCACGAACTCCGAAAGTGGAATGGGCGAATGGAAAGCATAATGAAGATCTGCATTCTCTCCAGATCGTTCTACAGAATTCTCCGCGAGCCGTCGAAGGGGTGTACGGCGGGGGGCTCCAGCCATTCATGCACACTTAATAATTCATACATGCATGTGAATATATACTAACTAATTTACAAAAATATTCCTACACCTATACGCAAAAATGTCTTTACACATCATGCAGTAATTTACTAACTCATTAAATTTTTGTATGAAGGTAAATGTATTCTGGTACTTAAACTCGATTTTGTTGATTGCGTGTCAAGCGAGAGAGAAACAAATACTTGAATCGGTCAGTGGCGGTGTCTGCCTCTGACTTTAATAAATAAGTACATCTGAGCTCAGTAAATGTATGTCTCGTTTCATTGACTTTGGCGATACCAAGGTGAGGGTGAGTTTCCAAAATGTGTCGTTTCTCCCGCTTTCATTCGTTAATAGCGTCGTATTTAATGTGGCTCTTTGTATGCGCTTCCATCAAATGTACCTCTTTAACGATTTGGAAAATTGATGATCAATGTTACACCAGAGGCCATTTGAAAAAGTGCCGTTTTTTGTGGAGGAGGCATTGGAATGACCAAGCAAATACCGTTAGGAGGAAGAAAATTGTGCCAAGTCAAGTTTCGGATTACCAGATGTGTTCTACGAAAAAACCGGATCCAGCATCCTGAAATATGTGAAAAAATAAAATGGATTCTATTTCTGGCTAATGTATCAATTGAATGCAAGAACTAGACTTAATCGCATTGATGTAATGGCACTTCGTTCTTGAATTAGTTTCAGTACTCCATGGCAGTATTGTACTACGTAATAAGTGTGATTTGAGAGAGAGAGATTTAAAATGTTTTATACCTATTCCAGCTACCACTGGTAGCTACTTTTCTTCGTCGCATCGAAAATGTCTTGCAGTGTTCATTTATCTCGTGAATTCGTATTGAGAAGAAAGTCTAGAATAAAATATGTTTTCATTACGGTAAAAATTATCCATAATTACGATCATTCCCCTGTTCAAATACATCAACCTCATGGAATGTGTAAATGTCTTTACTTAATATTATTACTATTAGTAGTCTACGTTTACAGTTTTTAATTAAAATTGGCAATTTTCAACAAAAATAAATTTTTATTAATACGACCAGTTTCAATGTAACTACATCATCTTCTGGTCCACCAGAAGATGATGTAGTTACATTGAAACCGGTTGTATTAATAAAAATTTATTTTTGTGAAAAATTGCCACTTTTAATTAATCATGAAATTCCACCATATCACGCCTGAAACGTCTCTTTTTATTCGTTTACAGTCTTAGTCTTCAACATTACATTAACAGTTAAAATACTTTGTATCCAGCCTTCTAGTCTCGCTTGCGTCCGTACCAGTTCACCAATTGTCTATTTAGCTCAACTTGTTCAGCGAAGAATGACTGAAATGAAGCGTAGGACAGATTATGTTTTTAATACACAAAAAAAAACACAGTAATCAACCAGAAGGTCGGTTTAGTAGGTGATGGTAGAGCTCACCCATGTACCAAGCCCGTTGGCGTGTGAATATTCACACATCAGGGTAGGGGGGCCAGTTCCTTTCCCTGTGCCGGTTATGGTTTCCTAGGAAGATCTGGTAAACGAAAAATCAACTAGCTTGGGTGAAGCTGCAGGTGCCCAGAGTGCCTTCCCCGGGAATCGACCCCGGGACCCTCCGGTCAGTAGTCCAATGCTCTACCCACTAGACCACCGCGACCCATGTTTTTAATACATTTTATCTTATTTGGAGTTAATAGAACCTGCTCAGTTCGTGTTGATTGAGTTAATATCTGCAAGGTACTTGTACAAATTTCCCTCCACATTAATAATTTACTTGCCAAACAGCAACATTACAGCGTATTGAAGGTCAAAAACGTGACAGGCTAGAATGCTTCATCTCGATTGCCAGGAGTTGAGATGGTTTTTCCGTGGTAACGTTTTGATTTGAAAAATATAATCGTCTCCGCATGTGGCGAAATCTCAGCGAATACTGAAGTCTCATCTCTGAATTAATTGAAGGACGGAGTATGCTTCTGAAGTGCTGTGGGAAATGCAGCCGCAAGGTCGGGCAGTCCATTATCGGATCAAGAGTTCGAAATAAACTTGTTAGCTACTCGGCACACACCAGTAGTCTCAATTCAGATAGCTTTGGTATTGGCATGGCTTCCCTAGGGCCTTCCATGCAAAGAATCCCAACTGGGTCATGCGGGAGAGATTCATGGAGTCTCCGTATATTTAGAGGACCGGATTTATGTATCACGTCCGTCACACTTGACAGCGGGACGGCTTAAAATGTATCGATGTGAGTGACCCTGGAGGATGTGAGTGTCAGCCTTCTTCACAAATATTAATCGGCCTTCGAAGAGGATTAAAAATGGTAAATATTTAAGAGTAATTATGTTCTCTACAACCGCATACTTCAAGAGATAACATTAAAAAAATTAAAAAACGATAATCTGCCCGAAGGTTGGTTTGATATGTCACATACAGTATAGATCTCGATTTCCTCACTTGTGAAATTCACACATTATGGAGAATAGGGGTGAGTTCCTTTCCCTGTTACGCCTTCGGTATCCGAGGAAGTGTTCATGCAGTTTTCGTTTTACCCGAGAGTTTTCAGAGGTGTCACTTGGACTTAAACACAGGAGTTTTCTATCAGCAGTTGTGTGCTTTACCCAGAGGCTAATGAGTTTCCAAAATATAAGTGGAAAAATGAATCAGTTGCTTTATCCTTTCAGAAATTAAGAAATGTACTCTTAGTGAGCAGTGTGTGGTTTGAGATTAAAAGAGTAGGAACAAATGACTAACAGAATGAGCATTATAATTACCATAAGATTGAAAAGCCCTCTAAAATAGTTTAGCCTTAAAATCAGGAACCAGTTAATTACTCCCTCTCTCTCTCTTTAGCCCATGCTACACCCTGTGGTCAATTTTTTAATAATACTCCATTTAAAGCTATTGTAGCAGCCTATGCTACTTGTAAGGCAACTAAAATTCTCGTACCAATGTTTTATCCAATGCCTATGGTATTATATAAAATATAAACCGGAAAGGTATCATAATTATGTTCGAAGATGAGGCGCGGAACATTTAAGTAGAGAGTGAAAGATTCAAAGAAAGAGAGTTTATTAATTAATGTGTATAATGATCATTGGCAGACACATCACCTTTTAACTTCTGTTGAGTCAAATTTGATAAGTATGGAAGAGTACAACCGAGACACCGGAATTCACCGAAAATATTACCCAATACATTAATAGTTCCCATGCTTTATAATTCATGCCCCATAGATTTCACAATTTAGAGCCAATCGTAGACTTTGTCTCTCTAGAGAATTCCATGACTCTTTTCTTTGGATTCAACTTCGTCCCGGGATTAATGGTTTGTAAACCACTGAGTAGATACGTTAAGGTTAAAAATTTATGTTTATATTATCAAGTAGCAAAACTAAAAAAGTACCGGTAGTAGTGGAAACAGGTGAAATATGTTAATAATCACATACATAGATGGATAAGTTTATTACGCTGAAACGAGAGAGATAGACGTCGCGGCTGACAGATTCAGGTACTTGGTCTTCCCTCGCATGATGCATTATAAAACCGTAACAAACACAATGTTGCCTACTCCTACAGTTTTAATTAAAAAAACTCAATTTTAAACTTCAGTCAGTATTTTGTTATGAACGAGTGTTATGTCGTAGTATGTGTGTGTTTCTGTATTTGTGCAGCTATGTACTAATATACGTATAAGTGTGTATTGATATGTAAAAGGCTGGTGCCGTAAATCCCCACTCCACACACGTTTGCGGTAGTTTCAATGGCATTGTGTCAATGTAGATACTTACAATTGCTATCTCTGTAGTGTTTCCTCGTTGGTCCCCCCTTCTCCGAGTCAATCATTTCGAATGAATCTTTGTTGAAATTCGAGCTAGTACCCTTGTTCTTTTTCAGTCGTAAAGTTTACACACTTCCTGGGAAGATTTGGTGGCAAAAAAATGTTTCCTATGCGTCTAAATTGAGATGGCGAGATTCCAGAATCCCTTTCATCATTTGCATGGTTAAATATTGAATTAAGGGAGTATTTTCCGCCGTATGGTCCAGTTTAGTGAAAGTTCTTCGTTTTTATCGTTGAGATTTTCTCTGTAATAATTTATAACTTTTATAGAAAGCGATGAGAAATCGTCGACTCAGGGGAGTCTGGCGTGGTTCGATGTTATCGTTAGGATAACAAAGGGATGCCAATTCAGCCAAGTCTTTTTCCCGGGAGATATTTGGAAGGGAAGGGAGATGTCTGAAGAAAGGCCTGAACAGGTGTTTGCCTGGATAAAATCTTGTTCTGGAGTAATTTTTTTAAAGCTTAAGGTTTATGGATGCAAATTGCCCGCGAATGGCCCTTCACTTCCATCATATTTTTTTCTCTTGGTGATACGCCGTCCAAATTTAAAAAATCATATTATTTTCCGCGCGAGCCTTTTTGAGTGAGCGCCGCGCGACTGTGTTTTGTCATCCGTGGGTGTTCTGGAACTAGGAGGGGTGTGGCAAATTTTATTTTGTCCGCGTGGAAATGTCTCCGCAGTTTTTTTCTTGTCATGGAAGGGCGTTGGCTTCGTTCCTCCTCTCTGGTTGACCTGGGAAAACGGGAGCTATTGCCTGTTAAATATAACGTTCACATATTTTTTCACTTCTTCCGAGATTTGCTTTTGTCAAGTCAACACACTATTTGCGACGAATTAGGCCCGCAACAGGTCTTGTATTATGTTTGTGTAGGAGTATGAGATTGGTCGTTCTTGAAAAATGTTTCTCGATTTTTTTCCAATTTAATCTGTCTACCTTGAAACTACAAGAGTTCATTTTCTGTTCATACATATTTCCCTTCCCCACTGGTGTCTCTTTAACTTTGACGTGGTGAAAGTGCTTGGATGTTCTGTTGATTCCTTGGAGCTATATTGACGGTAGCTAACCCTTCGGCAGGAATCAGAGGAAAGGTAGCCCGTGCACCGTCTGTTCCTCAGTGAGGTAGGTGGCTGCAAAGGTGCCTAACCCCAATTAGGCGGTCATTTCAGGATAGTGTCACATTTAGAACGCTTAAAGGAAGGCAATGGAGGACCACCTCAATTATTTATCTCAAGAAAATATGATGGAATCAGAATGAGTTATTGTAATATACAAAGTGGGGTTGATGGTTGCTTTTGGCATGTTATTTAGAGCTTATGTAGGTGTGTACAATTGTGTGTAGTGCCAGGGTCCATTAAAATGTTAACCTAATCGTTAAACTACTGCTACTGAAGTAATACGGCATACATCGTATACCATACCTGGAGGGGAAGAACCTTCCTCCTTCAGCAATCCATGTTCCTTCCACTTCCTGTCTCTTACGCCCTCTTCTCTTCCCTACCCACTATATATATATATACTAAGATAATAAATATTACACACACAGAAACATAAAAGGACACTTACAGTTGTGCGTCGCCGGAGAGCGTCATTTTCGAGATTATATATATCTATATATATATATATATATATATATATATATATGTATATGTATGTATATATGTATACACTTATTTCCCAATTGTATCGACATTTTCATACCTGATGATGTCGCCTATGCCTCGGAACTTCCACTACCGAATTTTTTTTGTGGAAATATACGTAGTTTTCTTATTCAGTGCACTGCAGTGTAATGGTAGTTTTTTTAGCGCCCTCTGTCATTCATCGCCTATATTTGAAACCCATTACGTATCAGCTTTAGGATAAGGAATTAAAATTGATTCAAAATAAAATGCCTGATTTGAAATGAAAATAGATGATTTTCGGAAGAAAAGATCCCCTGCGTCGTAAACGATTTGTCAAAAAGAAAATCCCTACGGTTGCGTGGAATTATGAAATGGTTAATTTTCCATCGGACCGTTAGGGTTTTGGATTCACGGCACCATTTCCAGGCTGTCCCTGAATTCGAAAAAAAAATGAGGAGGGATGGGAGGCTAATCTAAATTTGATTGCCCTCCGTGGCCCTTGAGCCGGGATGAACGGGTCGTCGGATTCCTCCCCCAGTGAACTTGCCTCGAATGGCGGCGGGGCCCGAGAGCATGCCACGCATAATTCACTCTATCAGATAGTGGAATCGCCCCAAAACGCTCTCTTCTTTTCGCGCGGTGCACTTCTCTTAATAGGTTTTTTTCCCCCTTTGTTTTCTCTCCCCCCTTGTCGAGAAAGCTCGACCCCCTCGCAGTGACTGCACCCTCGTCCATCCGTCGCAGCTTCCGCTTTATCCGCACTTTCTCTTTCGCCTTCCTCCTCGGTCGGTGATCCATTCGTGAAAAACCCTCTTCAGATCCACTCCGTCCATCGGCATATATAACACAAACACGACAGGAAAGAGCTCTTAAGCGAACATGCGTTATTGCATAAATATGACGAGTATGCCGGAGGAATTACGTGTGAAGCTCCTTAATTCACGAATAGAGCAAGCAGGACTTTTTTTAAAGACATGGCTTTTAGAAGTTACATGAGCTTGCTTGTGACACCGAAGGAATTGTTATGGCGGCAAATATATTGGTAGATTGGGGATGGGTATCGGATGGGAAGTGAAATCGTGGCTCTCTTTCCGCCTTTTTTGTGAGATTAGATAATTCTTCGTGTTGATTAAAAAACTCATTAATTACAGAGCACAGGAAGAAATAATTTTGATGAGTTGAGAAGTGGTAGGGGGATCGGGATGGCGCGGAGGCCAACGTACAGGCTTCCCACCGAGAGGGCCCGGGTTCTTCAAATCCTGGAGACAACAAATATTTTTTAGTGGTATTCCGATGCCTACTTGAGGTGCTTTGTGGAGAGCCTTTTGAGTGGGTACGACGTCCGTGGGTTAAACCCTTGGCGCCTTTCGACAAGAGTAGGCTAATGCCGACGCCGGGTTTCTCTCCACCCTTCCTTTCCCAACCAGCCCTAATGGAGCAAATGACCTTAGCCACCTCCCCATAAAACTAACTAACTTGAGAAATAGTAGCTTAGTGTTGAAGTTTAACCCTTTTTATTTGTATGGTGACCACTGAAATAACTGGACCTGAAATTCAATGCACAAGTGCCCAAATATTGACCTTTATAAAAGCAAAACTCAATGGTTTAGTCAAACAAAAGAATTTTGCGTGGAGTGCTTATTATGAACATGTGTATGTTTGTCTGTGTGGTTGAGAAAATGAATATTCATATCAGCCACACGCTCAAGCGGCGACATACTGGATATTGTGTTCATATAGATGTAAATCCGTGTTGTAATTTCATCCAAATGCACGTAATACTCCTTGAGCGGCCGGGAGAGAGGATTCGGAAGTGTCTGTTAGGACACCTTTCGTGGAAAAGTAGTGGAAAATGCCTTAGTAACGAATGATTTCTGTGCTCTTGTTCCTGTATAGTTATTGTGGCTTTGAATTACTCGAGGAATAAGAGAATACTTGAAGCTACATAAACATGTATATGTTAACTTGCAGGCTAGTGATAGCGTGTGTGGCAGGGGATGACCATACACTCTGTTTACTACATCAAAATTGATAGTTACAAATAAATATGTTGAATATTTCAGCGATTGGAACCATTCTGATCTCGTATCGCTCGCGGTAAAAATAAGATTTTTCATTATTCGGTTCTGCACTTGATCTCTCTAATTTTATTTACATCTACATAAATACCCCACAATTTGCCAAGCATTTGTGTGGCAGGGGGTGTAAGCACCAGGTGGGATGGGTAAGGGACATTTGCATTATCATTAAGTTGTTTTACATCATCTCCACTACCGTAATACGATGGGGATAATAAGATTTTTAACATCATCGCTAAAGATACCTATTTAATATTTATGCAAAAGGTTTAATTTTCAATTTAACGTTCGCTCCGCTAGTGTTTCTCAACCTAATTCCTCTAGTAATATAATTACGTTGATAAGTTTACCATAACAACGGTTTGCTATTCTAGGCCTAATTTGAAACTTATCAGTTCTGTTGTCTGTCTCTCTAATTTTACCGAAGTTTCGAGGGAATCGGATTATTTTCTGGATGTCGCTAGCGACATGAATTTAATGAGACATATGTAATAGGCTTTATCTAGGCTTCAGTCTTTGAGTACACAAGTGCTCCCATCCTTATTACTCAGCAATAGTGTGCTCCCTGTGTTTTCTTTCATGACATTTTCACGAGACTATAAGACGTTCTCAGTATATTTGGTTTTTTTCTTGAGGTTACTAGCGTGAGAGAAGACTAATTTACAGTAGATACCGTTAGGTTAAACTATGTGAAATACTGTAATATCCATGCCTGTTAACAAAATGATTTATAATATTCCTCCCATTTTCAATATTTTCCTTTTTCATCGCATTTTTCCTTTACCTTCTTTTTTTATTTTTTTCCTTCATCGTTTTAAAGTTTTTTTTCGCCGTTTTCTATAATGTATGTACTTTTAAGGAAAAAATGGATTATTACGAAAAACAATTACCTCAGGTTCTCTATATTTAACTTGAAGCGTCTAAGCTAAAGAATGGAAATTGCATTTGAGGCATTAGAATGATTTCTGGCGTCTCATGATACAAAAATATATCCCAAGGAGAAGTCCGGGAATTATCTCACTCTCTATGATAAACGCTCGATACATTTTCTCTTCTGAGTCTTGAATACGTACTAATAGGACTTCCGAGGAAGAATTAGTGGCAGCACTGAATACTATGACCAGATGCTTCACCATGACCCGACCATCGAGCCTATTTAGGAATCCTATGGACGGAAGCTGTTAAATATATGTATCTCAATTTTAGATATTTTTTAAATATGCACCGCTTTTTCTGACCGTACTTACATCAAGTTAGAGCCTTACTCTTTGCTCTGTTTTCGTGTTCTATATAACATTTTCCTTGAAAGGTGTATTTCTGTTTTTTTTAATAATTACTATCTTGTTTAGAAATTCCTGGCCAGTAGATTTTTATGCTAATATGTGCCAAAAATATGCATGCACTAAATTAAACAATTTTATGATACCGTCAAAGACTTTCATTCTGTGGTAATTGATTGCATGGATTTAGTTGGGTAATTGATTGCATGGACGTCTATATTATAGCCAGGGAGAGACAAAGGGAGGTCTAGTCATAATATCTTGTCATTTTGCTGAAATTCATTGTCCAGGGTTAATTGGAGGGACGTAGATTACTGTCCCGATTTAATAATTAAAGGAGACGCAGGTTGGAAAGCCTTAATCTCAGGTATGGGAGAAATTTATCAGGACAATTTTATTGCCCGGGACTAGACAGCCGAATCCCCTTTTTGTAGATACTACCAGGGGAATATATATTAAAAGGGTATTTTTTTTATCTCGTTTCACTCCCGAAGATATATGCCAGATTAAGGGAAGGAAGAAAAACAGATAATGACTGCCGACAATTTCTCCTTTCACTGTGGACTGGTTCCATATTTAGTCGGGCTACATAAGAAACCGAGGTCGTAGTGACCCTGCTGTTTTCTATTTGCGTTAGTGTGTGATACTCTGCATTAAACATAGGGGTATTCGCAAGTTGACAATAGATGAAAGGAAATGGGCGACATTTTTTTAGAATCCGTATCTTTTTATCTAGATTATCCTTGTCTTCTTTAAATGTTTTTAATATGAAAATTTTGGCTATGTAAGTGAAATTAAAATTAAATATTGTTTCGCACTTGCATTTGTTAGCCTTTAGTAGTAAAATTTTCTCATGCAGAAACTCATTCGTGTTCATAATCTTATGAATGTCTTAATGTTATTTTAAAACGGATATCTTCTACCGGGACTCGCGGCACGAACATTACTATGGTCAAAAAATCATCCACCCAGCGAAAATAGATATTTAAGGTCGTCCTAAGTTCTTACTACCCGTTGAGGTTCTTACCAGCCCGTTGAGGTTCCTTCACTTACACGGTTCTTCTATCCAATCGTTTCCTCCACCATTATATTGTGAAGGATTGGATATGATTATTATTTCTGTAAAGTTTTCGTCGATTCACAAAGTTTGCCTAATTTCGTTGGGCGTCTAATATTTCCTAGCTTTCAGTTCACTTAAAACACTGAGTTGCCCCTATTAGGATTTTATGGGTGCTATGTGCATAATTCACACAGCGAGGAACATTCTGTAACTGCTGGACATCATAGGAAAGCGAGGTAGTGGGAGGAAAAGAAGTCATTTTCGGTTGAATTAAAAGAGGTACAATGTATACAGATATAAATAAATAATTATTGTAATCTGTAGTATGGGGTTTTAAGGATATTTTGTAGAATACCCAAGTCTTAAGTCACAAGCGGAATTACCACTACTAATAAAATCTCCTTTCTCAAGTCACAGAAAAATCGTTACCTTCCTTAGAAATTATCGATTTTAACTTGGAAGTAGAAAGTACATTGTTTAAAGACTGAAAATCGATATCGAAATCTTTCAACCTCTAAATGAATGGAAAACTATACATTTATTATATATTATTTTAAAATATATAATATATGAATATGCAGTTTTGATACATATTTTTTTAAAAAACACCGACCCCCATAGTATTCTGTTAAAGTAACGGTTCGTGACAGATGGTTTGAACAGAATTCGATTTTCACTGGCTTCCACTAAATCAAATCCTCAATGCGTTACAGATACAATTCCGAATGAACCTCTCCAAATGTCAGACGCTTTAAATGTAAATAGAGGCTTTTTTTAAAATTGACTTATCTCTTATATGAAAAAGGAATAAATATTTTGGATGAATAAAAAAACTCTATTAGAATGTGGTAAACACGCGCAGCGCCAGTCGAAGAAGTTGTATCCGGAATCAGCCGTTCCGCTGCGTGAATGCATCCTGCCAACCTCGTCCAATTTCGTATTGAGGATTTTATGCGTGGCGACGAAATAGGTCGGTTAAAAATAGCTCTCAGCTCCGATGGTAAAGGCAGCTTCTCAAAGATATTTTTTTAGCCCTCTCCGAATCAAGGGGATGAGGTTCGACAGATTGAGAGGAGGGAAGGGGGTACACAATTCAACCTTGTTAAAAAATCCCTGATCAAATTCCGTCCTCGTCCCTTCGCCCACCTCCATACGCTCCCCGCTTTGCTTCCAATCGATCTCCTTCCAGTTTTGTGCACGCGAGGGATTCTTGCACCCTCGTCCCATCGACGGAAGAGTGTATTTTTTTTGTCCCCGCTGCTCCTAAATCCCCGATATCCTATTGAATTTTGTGTATTTTTTATGCATTATTTTTTGGTCGCTCAACACTGCTTTTTTCGAGGGTCTTGGGACCTGGAATATGCATCCAAAGGATCATGTTCATGGTGGCTTAGGCGAAACTTGTGCAAACCCCCCATCCTCCTTCACCTCTTCTCTCCATTATTTCCATGCACCAGCGATTTCTTCCATCCCTAGACTCACTCGCGTCTTTCAAACGTACCCTGTGTCAATAAGTCCGTTCCCTCCCAAGAATACTCGTATGTTACTACTCTCGGTACCTCCATAAATATCCATATTTTACTTGCAGGTGTACCTCATTGTAATAATATAATAATATATAATAATATTCAGCGATCAGTTGTTGACTCTGACTGTAGCAAACGAAAATATTTGGTTAGTGGTGGAAAGTGTTGAGATAAGAAAGCAAGCCGGAGTGCTAGAAGCGAAGAAAAATTAACTATACCCTGACCTTCCGGAATGGTATTCCTTGTACGCCGTTGCGATAGATTTTGTACAAATCCTTTGAAATTTGTAACAAATTTGCACTGTATTTTATAATGATGATATATTTTTTTCAGCCAATGTAAAAACCTTTGTGCCGTTTTTGGCTGTTTTGTTAAATAAATATTTATATAGTTTTGGAACGCTTTTTTCACCTTCATAAAATATCCTTTTAATACGTATATGAATGGGCAATGAGATAGCTAATGTCGCTGGAGCTGTGAGCTGATAGTCTAGCGAATAGCCCTCATTGCGAAAGCACCAACTTAAAATGCGAGAGAAAATTTACTAATACAGTTTAGCTCCGAGTCAATGAGTTCATTCGCTACTTTTTTTATCATTTATGTTCCCTTGCAATTAGGAATTCTTCATGAGTTTTATTTTTAAAATGTTATTACAAATCTTCACGAAAGTTCTATGTCTACTCCAAGAGTTATCCATAAGATTTCCCGCGTATAAATTTATCAGGGTGATCATATAATAATGCGAAAGTAGCTTTCTCTTGTAGACATAAAGCGTGGGCGGGTGCGGAGAAACTCAAAACTTTTTTATGGCGCTTCATTTTTCGAACTTGACTTCTATGGCTTTATTTAGTACTCTGCTGCTAGTTGTTTAATTTTTATTTTCAATTTACGACTCATTTCAGGCATATTTAGCGTAACACGTGGAATTTGCTCTCTTGTTTTTTTTACTCGGGTTCGTCTGCTCTCGTTGGACTTGATTCTGCTCCCACCTCGAAAGTTTCTGAATCTCCGATCTCGCTCCCGAGCTCCTTTGAATCTCTCGCACTCCCATTCTCCCTTCTTTCGAACGCGGCCAATTAGGCGCCATTGCGCCGTGCTTCTTCCTCTGCTGCCCTTAGTGAATTGTGTGCGTCCCTCCCCCCACTCGCGACCCCGCCTCCGGTATCGGTTCCGCAGTCTTCTCTCCCATCTCGCCTCTTCGATTGAGTGAGAAAGTTTTTTTTTTTAAAGAGAATTCGCACACTTAAAACTTTCCGGTTTTCCTGAAACGATCATTGGGTTGACTGTCGATTGTGATGTTTGATGGAGTGATCCCGGGGTTCAGTTTGTTGGGTTAATTACAGCCCTCCTTTCCCCCGTCTTTTGCACGAGTCACGTTGGTGCCTCCATTGAACATCACCATTTGACATTCTTTCCATTCTCGATAAATACCAAAGGGCCAGAGATAAGTACGGAATAGGGGGAGTTTTAAGTAATATTTTAGGGGATGATCCCAACTTTTTAAATAGAGTTGTAACATATTTAAGAGAAACCGGCCTGATGAGGCAACTTTAGTTGGTGTCTTTTAAATTTTACGGTATTGTTTTAATTATTTACGTACTTATATATTTATTTATTTTCATTTATTTTTACTAAATTAAGCTGAGGATCTCAAGGATTTGACAGTGGTGCAAAATGACGCTAGCTGTCGATGCACCCTATAAAACGCAACATTTCTACTACTACTCGAATTTTTTAAATGAACCTACCAGGTGGAGTTACAGCCATCAAAAATGCCAGTTTGCCCAGTTTTCCATGATCGATTAGATTTTATTTAAATTCTTTCAAATGATCATTAGTATGGAGATAGTATAAATAGTATATAGCATGCTAGTACTAGATTTGTCAGAAAAATTTCCAACCTCAACATGAAGATGGTAGCACCCTTAAACTAACGCCGGGGAATATGTGTGTGCATACGTGGAAACTAAATTTACTGCCATTTTGAGCAACTATTCGAATTTCTTTTGAGTAAGTCGCTGTGAGGGTTTTTGTGAAAACGGGAAAAAAATTAATGTCGAACTGTCATTAAATATCTATTAGGTCGGAAACTTATCAGACTACCCTCGTACCTAATGATTCATGCTTAGTTTGCACACTTGGTAGCCTTGTGCTAATGTGTTCGCTGGCTGGTTTGATGGCTCCGGTCCCAATTCACTGCGATTCGAATCGTCGAGTTGTCGCATCGAATAGCCTCATCCTCCTATCCGCTTCTTTCAACAGTTGTGTGTTCTAATGAGAGTACAACTATGTGCGTTATATTAGATACCATATGTACATATGTATAGTCTTCAAGAAAGCTATATTTAATCCTTTAAATTCAGAATTTTCTACTTGCTAAGAATTTTAAAAAGATTAGCGTCATCAATTTCCGATTACCCAATTCGCCTTATATGTTTATGGCTGAAATAGTCTTATTTCAGAAAACTGCGGGAGATGTCGCAACAGTAGCTTTTAATGGAGTCATCCGCTAACATGCATTTCATTGCAATAATATTTTTTACACTCTGAAATTATTGCAATGAAATAGTCTTAGGTTACTACTGGGTGATAAAAAATATTTAGCCCAACTCAATTAAAGATGAATTAGTCCGCATACGTTTCTTTCCCTTCTTGCAGTTTTTAAAGTGCTTATTTACTATATTTGATGACTAAGGGTATGCAATGCAATTGTATTTTACAATACTTATTTAAGGCATTATTATTGGATATTAATTATTTTGTGTGTTAAATGAGAAATTAATTGTCTTTATTTCTTTATTTCAGGTAAGTTTGTGTCGCATTTTGGGACTTGGATATCTGTTACTGTGCCGCCATTGAATTCTTGTTGTGAATAATTTTGGGCAGCTGTCTTACTTCATGGACTTTAAAGGACATTTTGTTTTCCGCCGTATGACGTAAGTACCTGCACAGGGAATACATTTTTCTGTTGCCAAGATCGTTACACTGACACTGTAAAGTAAATCGACGTTCTACTTTGGTCGTGAGTTATCATGATTGCGAATCGTGGTCGTGATGATATTAGTACGAATAATTAGACCATGAAGTTTTCTTAGAGTGCTGTTGTCACCAGACAGTCTTTGAAAATTTACTATTCTGCTTCGTTTCCAATTTCTTCGGTAGACACCTAAGGGCTCATTACATTATTGGGTAATTAATACACGTGCCAGCGCATGCATGCTAAGGTAAAGGTCATCTCTAACCTCTCCCGCTAAGGTTCCACGCCTCTCAACTTAACCTTTCCTGAGCTGAAAACCAAGAATAAGGTCCTCGGTACACAATTGCAGCTTTTTCATATCATCAAAGTAGTAGGCCGTCTTATTCTGTTTTGTATCGTTCTCTATAGTATTCATTTAAGTGAAATAACTACTATAATGCAACAATTTCAGAGAGTAAAAATCATTCGCCTTGACCGGGATTCGAACCCGGATCCCTCGATATCCGGCCGAGTGCTTTAACCAATTAAGCTACCGAGACGTCCTCTTACACTCTGAAATTGTTTCATTATAATGCACACATAGCGGGTGACTCCGTTAAAGTTACTGTTACAGTTTCTTGAAATAACTACTGTTCAAAATATTACCGTGAGTCCTCACTCTTGATGTCGTGCTGCAGGTTACACCTATTACCGCTGGTAAATAACTGAAATTTGGGATCCTTACTAGTTTAAGCCTTCGTCTTAGGCCTCCTTAAAAATTTTATGACCCCAATACGTTGAGTTTTATTGCCATTTTATGGAAGTATGACGTCGTTTAATTGAAGACAAGACCATGCTTTCAAGATAAGGGAGATAGATTTCAAAACAGAAAAGTTTAAGATGTTTTTCCCCCGAGAGCGATATCGGAATGAAACACCTGTGGTTCAGGTCAATTTCGGAGTACATAGCATCATTAGATGATAGAGCATCGATTGGTTTTCTTTGTATATTTTATTTCTTTTGTCTAGTTTCGTGAATGACCCATGCTACGGATTTATTTTTTTTCTTATCTGGTAATATTTTGCTTAATTTTTCTTAATCTAATAGGAATGCATTTTTTGAAACGTAGCAAGTCGTTTTTTTAATTTTCATGATCTCACTCTTAATGCTGATGGTCCTTTACACGCAAATTTAACATAGGTAACTGTTAATTGACCGATGCCACGACAGTACTTTGTAACTGTCAGTCTTTCACGTGCGGTACGTGGCCACCACTCTTTCCATACTCTGTATACATGATGTCGATGCGCCCTCTTCCACACACACACACACTCCACGCATGTAGATGAAGAGGTACATTATTATTTCTCGAGTTCTGTAAAAAATTATGACAGCTGTCAATTCCGTTCAATCAACACCGATAAAACTTGTTTTTCCTGACTATCCATCTCTTTTAAGCATCCCCAGCCATATTATTATTAATTCGAGAAAGTTCAAAACATCCCTAATAGAATCGGCTTTGACTATTATCGGTCCCGATGGTGAACAAAGGGCGCTAACGAATGACGATTGCGGCCCTCTTAGTCAAGATGAAGGCAGAGTCGATGAAAGGTTGTATTAGTCAGAGGTTACTCAATGAACTTTTGGTAGTGATGCTGAATATGATGATTACATGCTGCTTTTAGCGACGGAAGCATATAGTACTTTGTAATCACAAATTTTAGTCCTCTAACAACTTCAGTACCGGACATATAATTTTTTTCGGTAGTCTAACATTCAAGGTAGATGATGGGTAAAGGCAAGCAAATGCTGAATTTCTACGCCTCGCCTAAAAAGACAAGTGAAGATATTACCATTTAATAAAACCTCCTTTAATTCCGCACATTTTCTAACTGCTTTCAATCGGTCAAACATGCCTATCCTTTTCTTACCCCTATCTCGCTTGCCTTACGTTCTCCCCTCTATCGCAGTTTTTAAAATTCGATCGCCCTCCCATCAAAATGTTCTGCATCCACCTTCCTGCATCCTTTGGATTTCTTCCAACTATCCTATCTCCTATGTTTAGAACTCCCTTATGTGTTTTCCTTTCTCTCAATTTCACCTTTTCCATCCTTCTACGCATTCACATTTCAAAAGCCTTCAGTCTACAACTATCTTCTTGCCGCAGCAAGAAAGTTTCGGCGCCGTGCGCAAACGACACCTCAAATCTATCATTTCTAACATCTTTGCTTAACGCTCCCGTTACTAAGTCTTGTTTGTGCAACAAAGCTTGTGAAAGCTTCTTCGTCTAACGCAGTTCTTATACCCCTTCTACATCTACATCTACATAATACCCCGCAAGCCGCCGCAAGGGCGTGTGGCGGGGGGTGTTAGGCCACCACCCAAAAAAAGGAAAAAAGAAAAAGGAAAAAAGAAACACCGCATTCAAAACCAACACAGACATGCAAACCCCAATCCACAACAGTGCACACATTCATTGCAACACCCCATCATTCGACGCGCATGCAACCACATATCTACCTACTTCTACTTTGATCATGTTGGTATAAAACACTTCCCAGATAAGTAAACTGATCCACCTGCCCTTTTTTATGCTCTCCAATATTAGCGTTTAACTTAGCCTTCCACCTCGGAAACCTCATTTCCTTTGTTTTGTGGACATTTATTCTCATACCTTACGTTTTACACTGATTCTGCATTGCACTAAGCCATTTCAATAGCCTTTCGGCTGATCTCTCTTAAAGCTTGACCGTCTACAAACCTAAATGATATTACCGATTCCCCACCTAATTTCATTTCTACCTCCAGCTCTTCCTATGACATTTGAAAATAATGTTAAAATTCAACAAAAATAATTAACATAAGACAACGGCGGAAGAGTTAGAATAACTGGTATTTATTCGCCAATGTTTAAAGAAACGATGAGATGTCCCTTTGTGGTCTTCCAGTGAGCCATTAGTTCCGTACCTATTATCATATTGACTCTCTCATGTTACTTAGTTGTTTCCTCGATGTATACACTCTTGCAAATGTATTCGCCTTGTTCCGTTTTACAATTTCAAGCGAGGCGGAGGGGTCGTGAGTCCTGGGTGTGCTTGCGTGCACTCTGAGCGTTCGCCTTTAAAAAGAATAAGTGGAACGTTAAAAAAGTATACCTACGTACATGGCGAAGGTTCAAGGCGCCGTCGTGACATTAACCCACCCTCCCCCCCTCCTTACCCGCCCCACACTGTCCCTTCCCTACTTAGTCGGTTTGTTGCGGTCTCAGGACTGGATGAATGTTTTTTTACGAGCACTCTCCAACACTCAAATCTCTCTCTGCTTTCCTCCCTATAAGTATCCGCCTTCCCTTTCGTTCTGACCCCCTCCTCCCCTCCTCTCTCTCTCTTTTTTCCTCTTAAACCCTTTGTCTCTCTCGCGCCCTCTCTCTTTACCTCGGCTTTTTCAGTGTCCTTGACGTCCTATTGGCCCTTTGTTTGACCATAAGCCTTCATTTGTATGGTCGTAAACAATGCGTGCATTCTTTTGGTGCTGAATATTGTAGTGTCTTTAGCCTGGTGTGCTTAAAAAGTTAAATACTTAACGGTGGTACTGAATGCAATGATAGTTATCCGTCTGCAATGGTATCATAAGGATCCTTACTCGGCCTCCGTAGTAGTGTGCGAGGTCAAACCGGCAAATATTAATGCACAGTTTTTGTTTGAATCTAATCTAAGTAAGTCTCTCTCCGCATATGCAATGGATATTTTCTATTTAATCACCTATCCACTTTACTTAACAAAGGGCTAACATGTATTAAACAGTGTTGAGATTACCTTGTGAATCAAAAAATAAATATCACAGTATGTAGCGTAACATGGTGGATATACTTCATGATAAAAGAAGACACTTGACTTTTCCACTAAAAAAGTTTTATATATGACCTAGACATTACACCAGAACAGCTTCAGCCTTTATCATCAAACAGTGTAGTGTCTTTTTGTAAAGGCTCTCAGTCGCCACATCATTTTTTTATATCAGAATGATAAAGTTCGTGTCTGTGGTTTTTAGGGAATACTATACATTGAATTTTGCATACGCAATCAATGGATATAATTGATCCGCGTTATGCAAAGCCTATCAATATTAACATCATGTTAGTTTGGCATTAAAAAGTGCTAATTTATGTATAGAATACGTCCATTCCAGCTGGTGCTCGTGCAGATTATAACTGATTAAAGCCAATTGGAAAAGATAATTACAGTAATGGATACAATTAATAGCAAATTTTGGTCAAAATATTGTTTTAGGTGTTTAAGGAAACAAATAAGCCGAAGCATTTCCAAAATGTTGCCTATTGAGTGACCGCAAAACTCAGGCCTCAGCATCACCAAGTGTGTCAGATATTCTGCAATTTTCATTGTACGAGCATCTTCGAGCTACGTTTAAGGACTGGCAAGATGTCAAAAATTGGTTTGTTGGGGCACTTTTTGCATAATTCTTACTTAAATTTGGTGCATTCATTAACGTGGGATATTGTGGGTGAAAGGCTACTTCCGCCCAAAAAAACGTCGTTTTGAGTTGGAAAATATATTACATATATAAATAGAAACTGATAATTAAATAAATTGATGTATTCTGTTCATATTAATACAGCAGTATGCAAATTAAACGGGGTTATTTTTTTGGGTATTGAATTTTGACGTAACTGAACATAGGAAACATTTCGCCTCAGACTTAAAAAAGCGCTATATTTCATATGCATTTTTTTTACGGTTAATGGAAGGTGAACAATTCAAGATAAAATAAAGCAAGATTTAATTGTAGTGGTATGATATTTGCCTATTTCATTCAAAGAAATGAAATATACCAATAGTTTGAGCTAAAGTCATGTTACACCCTTACCCAAGTACGAGGCGTGTTCATAAAGTAAGGGCCATTTGGTCACAGGAAAAAATATACTCATTTGAAACACATTTCATTGGCACTTTTAGTTAGCTACAAACCTACTTCACTTATCTACATAATCGCCGTTCACTTCTAAGCATTTTTCGTACCGCTGCACCAGCTTCTTTAACCCCTCTGCATAGAAACTCGCCGCCTGAGGGTTGAAACAATCGACAACGCCACTCTTGAGTTCCTCTTCGGTTTCGAAACGTTGTCCACCGAACCACTGTTTCAAGTGCAAGAAGAGGAAGTAGTCGCTGGGTGTAAGGTCAGGACTGTACGGTGGGTGGTTTAAAGAGTTCCCAACGACCCAAAAACTCTCGTCTACTGGACATTCTTTGCTCTTGGTGGTGGTCGGTGAGCATTTGTGTGGTATCCGAGGTTTTCCGTAACAATATTGTAGACAGTAGTGCGTCCAAGTTGAGGAAATTGTTCAGCCAGGCCATTAATTGTCAATCGGCGATCACATCGCAGTTTTTGCTCCACTTGCGAAACAATTTCATCGGTCAGAATACTGGGCCTACCACTTCGCTCTTCGTCATGGACATTTTTTCGTCCATTTTTAAAAGCACAGCACCATTGTCTAACCTTTCCTTCACTCATAACTGTAGGTTTATAAACTAGGCATAATTCCCGATGAATTTCAGCAGCCGACAATCCTTTTGCATACAAGAATCGTATGACAGAACGCACTTCACAGCTGGCGGGATCAACGATTGTCGCGGACATTGTTGTTTGCATGCACGGACAAGCAAACGACTTCTGAAACAAAACAAATGCTTCTATAGCTTCTCAATGAATGAGTAGATGGCGCTGCAGGAGCAAAACTGTGTTCTGAAGCGCCAATATTTAAATATAAGCAAACGGTACTTACTTTAAGAATACGCCTCGTAATATAGGCTCATCATAATGATCTTAAAATAAGGAGTGGTCAATCGAAGCGATCATTTTGTATTTTCGTATAGTGCACCCTGAGCTATTTCCACTAGGTCAAACGATCGATTAAGAGTACTAATTGCAAGTTCAACACCGTTTGCGTGAAGTAATACGGAAAACCACCCGTATTTGTTGCGGAACAATTCTTTTCGCAAAACGTCGATAATGCTCCTGATCCCAATTTTCACTGCTTGTTCGTGAAGTTTTGCCCAAAAACAGTACTGTAAATATGTCACAGCCTCAATACTCGCCATATATGGCTACGCGTGAATGTTCTCCGTTCCCAAAAAGACCCATAATCTTGAGGGGCCGTCGTTTTACAAGAATAAATGAGATAAAAAACGAATTGCTGAGAAAGCTAAAAGCTATACCAAAGATTGAGTTCCAAAAGTGTTTCGAGAATTGGCAAAAGCGCTGAGGTAATTGTATAATATCTAATGAGGACAACTTCAAAGGGGATAACATTGATATAGAGGAATAAATAAAATTCTTTCCAAATAATTCAAATTTCCTTCATCTATTGAACATACATAATGTTAGTGAGATACCATTTCTATTTGTTAAGGCGAAATATGTAGCTTATGCATTATTTAACTTTTAATATCATGGAAACGAACGAAAATAATTTGCAAAGTCACGTAGTCGTGCCAGAATCACTTTGAAAAGCCTGCAAAGCGGGTGCGAACTGAGAGTTCGTTCTCTGGAGCCTCCGTTCTCTTTCCTCTCCCTTCCTTTCTCCCAAGAGTACTCTCGGCTGGTGGATGGAACCAGAAAGCAAAGCGAGGGGATGGAGGGTGAGTCTCCTTTCTCCCTTGCCCTCCACCCGGCTCGCTCCATTCCCACTCTCTCTCCCGTGCACCCACCCACTCAGCCATACGACGACACACCCGAGCCCAACCGGCTATTAAGCAGGTATTATCCGGCTGGCTTCCCTCGGATAAGGTTTTTCTTTCTAAATCTTTTAATTTCAAATAAATAATTCTATGAAGGATATCTTCCCATTCTCCGCGTCATGAATCTCGAAACGGCGTGAATTTGTGAAAAAAATGACGCGATATAAGTAATCCCATCTTTTAATGAGAGAATACCGCGCCCACTGTATTTAAATTATGAATACTTACCGCCGTACGTAAATTTGGGGTACGATTTTTTAACAATCCAACAATCAATAAGCAGGAGCATCATGCACATGATGCTTAAGGATGACTCAAATTTAAAATATTCATATTCCCATGCACAACCTCCTTTCCAAACCTACGAATAATGAAACTGCAAATTAGCCAAATGAGCAATCTTCATGTAAGCAATAGCATAGTCGGGAAAATGTCTTCTCGTTTGAGATCTGGATTGTTGGATGGCTGTTATTTAAATGTTTAAGCACAAGCTAAATATGAAGGCTTTAGAACTATTTTTAGGGAAATTAATTGTGAAATTTTCCTTGGCGATACCCAAATTCAAAGCTAGTAGCCATCCCCATTAAAAACATTATCATATCAACTTCGAATAAATATTTAAAAATATCCTCGAATGTAGTTCCTTTTCGTGAAGACCGATTTTTATGTTATAGGAATTTTTTTTTTGGAAAATAAAATACAAGATGCCGTTAGCACCTGAGTTTGGCGTGGATCTCGAATTTCAATAATCATAGCTCCAAGTGACAACCCCAGATTACAGTACTAGGGTCATAAACCTCGGTTGGAGTAAAAATGGCAATGGAAATATCGACGAAAACTAATCGAAATGCTACGAATTTATTAGTGCCATGGGAAATGGAAAACACCCTCCGTAATCGAACGCCATTGGCCCATTCCCTTCATTTTTTGGCAACTGCAGCTGGCATGATGCACCGGAAATCGTAGTGGAATCACAAAGGCCTTCGAGTTCAGTCGCCGATGAGTTATTGTCGCTGCTGGTGGACGGAAATGGAAAATTAATCGAAGGGATGGAAAGTGCCTTTTAACCAGGGCTCATATAGCGCACTTGCCAGCCCACTGCGTCCACTCCTCTCCTCCCCAGTCGGCGAAACAATCCGTGGGACCCGAGACCCTCTTATATTCCTCGGCTGTAATCCCGAGGAGAGTTTCTCCGCGTTTGAAATGCCCCAATGAAAGCAGTGGAATTTCTCACCCGCGGAAAAAAATCACTTCCACTCTTTTGGTTACATTCGGAAAAGAAAGGGCATTTATTCAGGAAAGGTGTGGAGTTCGTTCGTCGTTTGTTCAATCCATTGTGAGGAATATAATCGAAAATAAGCGGAAGAAAGATACTTGCTTGAAGGATGAGAATATAAGACCTTTTAGAAATATTTGCGAGTAAAGTGAGCGAGGCCTCCACGCATCAATTAAAAAATCATGTTATGAAGAGCTTATAAAGTATGATAATAATTTACGTACCTATTATTTTTCCGTTCTAGTTTTCCCAGTTACAATTTTTCCTACACTCTCATATTACATGCTCTTTCCTTAAATCGCGTTGTCTTCTTATAATATTGAAGAACAATTAAAGTTAAATTTCGAACTTCCACATCAAAATGCCTCCGTTATTGGTCGCTTTAAGCTGCCTGTGCCGATTTTGTATGTTGTAGTTCTGTTGTGAATGTGTATGCAAGCTTCTGCACTAATTGGATTCCCATGAGTGGTTTCCCGCTCCTTTTCCATCAACGTAAGTACTGACATTTCATTTCACGGTTAAAACTTCCCTACTACATGTATAGTTGAAAAAGGGTTATTCATTCTATTTTGATGTCAAAGGATTTCCATAAAACTAATCCGATATGCGTTACCCTCATTCCCCTGCCGCTTGTAATCACAAGGGAACGACATTAGTTAGAATCCAGAGAAGTCTTTATTTGATTTCTTTTTTTCCATTAATTAAATTTGTGACATTCACTAAACACCGATGGGTATGATGACAACCTTCAGCACATTGAATGATATGAGCATGCCGTCATCTTTCTCACTCGTTGATAATTTACGAGTGGTAATTTTATCGATGAGAGTAACTTTTATTTTTCATTCCTGGAATATCAAAGAAATTATGTTGACAAATTCAAATGTGTACGCTGTAATTTTATTGGCACGTGTACTCCCTCTTGCCTTTTGCGCAATTTGTTGTTTGAACAGCGGTCACGGCACGTGCTTCTAATGATCGAGATAAATATACACTTTAGATAAATATGTGCTTGAGATTAATATAAAAATTAATTGAAAGTAAACAAAAAATGAAAATGAAATATTTATATGGGAGATTATTAATTAATTTTGCAATTTTTAAATTGGCGGATACGTTTTTGCGCCGTTTATCATTGAGCCCTCCGCGATATTTAAGTGAAAACAAAACGGGTATCATGACTTCGCAAACGTGAGGGAATTGGCAACACTGTTGCCATTCTCCTTGGGAGAGTGAAAGGGAGAGAGGCCTGGGGATTTTCTTTACCGTTTCCTCACTTCACAGTGTTTGCAGACGCTTTAAAATCACGACGGCATCTGAATCATCTGGACACAACACCTTCCCTCCCCTGCTCTCTCAAGCGGTCTCTCGCACTCCCTCGTTTTCCAATTCTTTTTGTTTCAACGAGACTATTATTCCCCTTTGGATTACACTTAGAAAACGCGCTCATGTCTATATACTCGCAGGAATAATGCGGGGGAGGAAAAAAAAACGTATCTCCAAACCAAATCCATCAATGCAATAATTTCAGGGTGTAACAATCATTCGCTTTGACCGGGATTCGAATCCGGATCCTTCGGATGTCCGGCGGAGTGATCTACCCAGTTAAGCTATTGAAGCGTTCTCTTAAACTCTTGAATTTTTATAAAGAAATTGCGGCATCTCCCGCAGTTTCTTGGAATTTGCTAATCCATCGGCTTTAACTTCAGTCAAAGTATGTTTTTAATACTTTAATCCTTTTTTTTCATATTTTTTAGTTTTTGGAAAACAAATGCATGAGTATGCTACTTTTTGATAATTTTATTTGGTACGCCTACTGTTTTCTATTTTTCGGATCAGTAATTTTATTCCAGGAAAAGGGTTACTCATATCTGTTTTTACCACAAACTATTTGTGGTTATCTCTGCTATCAATGTAATGTGAAATTAGAGTCACTGTGTCAGTACAGTATTGAACGGTTATAATTTATTCAATGGTTATATCTTGCCGGTAATTTTCGTACGGTAAAGGTTTATATCTCAGTTTGGATTAATTGCATTGTAAATCAAGGAAGGGGATCAGAATGCCTGTGAATAAAAAAAATAGTGAGATATGTCCATGTTGTGATCGGTGCCCATGTGTTAGTTGAAAGAGGTAAAAACGAGTTCAAATTAAATGCTCGTTTACGCGAATACTGTATCATATATATTCAGGAAGTTATGTGATATAATCTGCTTCTGTTTATCGGGGTCTTCATAATTTATTCGATGTGAATGTGAAGTTTCGGTACTTATAAGTAACAGTCCGTAGTCTGGTATACTCAGATGGCGTCTTGTGGCTCAGCTTCTGGTGAGGCCAGTTGATCACATTCGTAATTTCCCTAGAAATATGTATTAAGTAAAAGTCAGTGATTATTTGAAACACACTAATCATTACATGGTGTAGATCGGCATGTATGCGTGAAAGTGTATGTGTGTTAATTTATTTTTATGTTTAGAATGAACGCTCATGCACTTAAGGTTTGATTCCTAACCTCACCCGACCTTGCGGTATTGTGATGATGTTGATTTTCCTTGTATCCATTTCGTTCTATTATAGCATTTCCCAATCGTTATCGATTATATTTATGCGGCACGTTAGCAATTTAAATAGTCTGCAATAACTCGTGCCTTCCTTTCTTAAAATACGTTATAATTTTTTACCTGGTACCCGTCTGATTAGGTATGATGTCATTTAAGGCGGAAACCATGTTATGGCCACGTTAATGTAGTTCACCGTAAATGGTTCTTCTTCTACCAACTCAAGTTTGGGATTAGATTTATCGAAGGAAAGGGGAAAGTAAATGAGCGTAGCGTGCATGGCTGCGTGACTCTTGCGTTACAGCTTTCCCCGTTAACCAGCAGAACTCAAGTTTGACCTTACCCTTAACCCCCCTCCCGTCTCTCGCGGGGCATAAATTCGCAGCTGTCACTCCTTTCAATGATTTCTGAGGACGCGCCGATGGGTGCAGCGAGAAGGGCTCAAACAAATACGGGCATTACGTTCATCCACGACCATTTTTACCTCGGAGTTTGAGGTTTCGTCTTCTTCGTCGGGTGTAATATTTTTCAGCCGCGAATGGATCGACGAAATATGAAGTGTGTATGTTCAAAGAGGATTTGGCCTAATTTTTTAAATTATTGAACAAGGAATTCCCGTATCTCCAAATTCAGTCGACCATCCGTATATTGAATATGTCTAAGTAGACTTTTCGAATGTGAGAAGGAAATTCTGTTGGTGTGAGGAAGTGTGCAGTGCTTATGTGCTCATGCTGAGAGATGGGATGGAAATCGAATCACCAAAATAGGAAAGAAGAGTTAATTATGTGAAAGGCAGGGTTTTATACCGGGAAAGAGGAATATTAGAACTCTCGGGAACAGACGACTGTGTATGATATATATATATATATATATATATATATATATATATATATATATATATATATATATATATATATATATATATATATATATATATATATATATATATATATATCATACACAGAGATGAAGAGGGACCTGATATAGAATAGTTTGCTAGGTGGGGAGTCACAAAATGTTTATTTGATAGTTGGGTCCATCCAAAAACCTACCTTAACCGGTAGATTACCTAAAAAATCATACACAGTCGTCTGTTCCCGAGAGTTCTAATATATAAACCATAAACACAGTAATCAACCCAAAGGTCGGTTTAGAAGGTGATGGTAGAGCTCACCCATGTACCAAGCCCGACGGCGTGTGAATATTCACACATCAGGGTAGGGGGGGCAGTTCCTTTCCCTGTGCCGGTTATGGTTTCCCAGGAAGATCTGGTATCCGAAAAATCAACTAGCTTGGGTGGAGCTGCAGGTGCCCAAAGTGCCTTGACCGGGAATCGAACCCGGGACCCTCCGGTCAGCAGTCCAACGCTCTACCCGCTAGACCACCGCAACCCATATATATATATATATATATAAATGTGACAGACAAAATACATGTAAATCTGCAAATATAATGTGGATGAATGTGGTAGTTTCTCGGTAAATCCTAAAGTCGGACCACTTTTTACTTTGATTTTATCATTCACGAAAGCAGAAGTGACTCTTTCTCTATAAATGGCATAGAAAACGTTTGATGTTCCATAAAAAGCCGTAGGTCCGGAAGAGTCTGCATTTGTGCCTACTACAGACCTCCCGATTCCGGGGAAACATCAGTTTTAGAATCTGAAAGAGAGGTCGCTACTTTTAATTCCCATTTACACAATAGGAGAATTATAATCGGAGGTGATTTCAATCTTCCATCCATAGACTGGAAAAACTAGTTTCATAGGAGGAGTTAAGGACAAGGAGTCATGCGAGTCACTGCTTCGTGTTTTCACGTCATTTTTCGTTAAACCAGTACTGACACCCACCAGAGGAGACAATATACTTGACCTAGTAGTCACAAAGTTTTCCAAATTCGTCCTAAACACAACAACACTTGATGGACTTAGTGACTGCAGAATAGTGCCAGTTAAAATTAACTTGATGTCTATGAAAAATCAGAAACCCAAAAGAAAAATTTACTTGTTTGATCTGGCCGATTAAGAGGGATTAAGGCGTGAGCTGCAGCAGTCTTATGGTTCATTTAAGGAAATTAGTAGCGCCAGAGACAGTGAGAGTCTATGGATTCCTTTCCCGACCTTACACGGACGGATTTTTAAATTCAAAAGTGACAGGACGGAACCTAGATGGCACAACGTAGAAGTACGTAAAGTATAAAAACACCAAGGAGCATGGTATTAAAAAATGAGATCACACAAGGACGAGTCTAACAATAAACAAAATAAAGTAATTCATAACTAGAGAACAGCTAAAACGTTAGCAATGCAAACATGTCGCCAGGCGTTAAACGCAAAACACCGAAGGTAACCATTGGGTACTCGAGGTCCACAATAATTAAAAATACGATCTATTTTTCTCACGAGACAACGAGAAAACTTCAATATTTCGTACAATCCTTTGAGTATTATGACGGATGGAAAAAGTAGACTGATGGCTTTTCTGTTATTATCTTCTACTCTCCCTAATATGGCCGTTGAGGGGCAATTATCCGGTGTAATTGAGTATTGTCTTGTCTGAAGTTCGAAAGGATTTTTGACAAGGCTTAAGTTTTGATAGCTACGAAGATCAAAATAAAAAGCTACTTATTTTTCAATGTTAAACCAATTGTAAAAGGTAAAAGAGTAATTTATTATCCAATGAATAGAAAATATGTCAATTGTGATAGTGTTATTATGGTTTGAATAATCCAAAATAATCTGAAAAAATTTAATAGTAAATTTGGTATTTTATGTGTATCTGAATACTATTACCTTATCTCGTATATAGTTTGGCCTTGCGGAGCGATGAATGTACTCTGCGAAATTTTTAGCTTGAGACACACGGGATAAAATAATTTGAAAAACCAACTCGTCCTGTCAATATTTGTATTCCGGGAAATGAAGAATGGAAAACGTTCCTGTTACAATGAATTTGCTTAGGTAAATATAATATAGTTTGTGGAACAGTATCGTTATTATTTCCACGCTATAAGTTAGTTCTAATATGGAGCTTCGATAACAGTACTTACGTCGTTAAGTTTTTTAAAACTCTCTCTTCCCAATTTAACGTTAATCTAGTCAAGGTGGCCACTGTTTTCGTTTATCTGTTCTTCAGGTCATGGGCAGTGCACTTGGCGTTTCGCGTGCAGGCGCTCGTTGTTAAAGGACCCGGCATTACGCTCAACTCTTTATTAATTTGAAACATCCCAAATAAAAGTAAGGTACGAGTTGGACGTTAGGGATAAAAGGATGCATGCAGTCAAGGATGAGTTATCCCGTTGGCTTACGAAGCCGACTGTGACGCCTATTTTTTTTTAAGTACACGACAGTTATTTATGAATCTTTTAAGTTTGGTAGCACTCGTAATCTCACGCATCGAGGGACTTCGAGAAACACCTGCGCATTTGATCGTTTTTGGGGTTAAGCTTAGGTTGTTAACATGATACAGTTATCCGTACGGGGCAGAGGTTCTAAAGGCGCCAATACAACGACGCATACTCCCAATATCTAAGAAGGAATTTATATCATTCCGTATTTTTCTCACAGCCTTTGAACATTTTCCATAATTATTACGTGGAAAAAATTTTATGTGGAAGTAAATCCACGAAGGGCCATAATTCGTTTTCGACGCTGATTTTATTGTCTTAGTAACTCCTTTACAATGGAATACAATACTTTCAGACTAACGTTGTGATAAAAGTGTTAATTAGGGTTTCGCGTAATATTCATGAGAAAATACTTAAATCATGTAACAAATTTCTAATTTGAAAAACGTATACGTTTAATACTCTATCCTTAACAACTTGAGTAGCTTTAGGCGTGATGTGGTGGAAGTCGAACATAATGAATAACTGATCACTCTTTTAGTAGCACTTTTACACTTGACATCGGACATCACTTGACACTTGACATCAAGTGGAAAAGTCCTACGATCAGTTATTCATTACTCTCTACTTAAATGTGATTTCCATGAAAAATTCAAAATCTCGATTCACCAGTTCGTCTCAGTCTATTGGAAAGGTAAAACGCGGAGAACTTCGTCCACTTGTTCACATCACTCTTGTTAAGGTGTAAGGCAGTAAATGTTTTCACAGATGGCATGCAATACCGAACTAAAGTGTCAAAAGTTGCGTTATATCTTATATCAACTGGCGTATTTTTGCAAATCAACCAGCGCGACCAAACGCAATACAATCCAGCCATTGCATTTCGTACTCGGCGGAATCGCAAAATCAAAATTAACTTTCGCTCCAATATGATTACTGTTATAGGTAATCTACTGGTTAAGGTAGGTTTTGGATGGACAGAAGCAACCAAACAAGTCTGTTGTCTCTCTTAACAAAACACAACCCAACATCCTATTCTACAACAAACCCATCTTAATCTCCGTATACTTTCTTCCTCCCTTCATCCCGTCCAACATCAATAGCCTATTCCTGCACTTTCCTCGTTTGCCTAATATTCTCCCCTCTATGACAGTGTTCAACATACCTCTGCCGATAAATATGCTTTGCATACATTTGTCCTGTCTCCTTATGATTTCTCCAATCAATCCCCTCTCCTCCCCAACATACCTAGCACTTCCTCATGTATTTGCCTTTCTGTTCACTTCACCATCCTTCTCCACGCCCATTAGTGACCAATAAATATGTGAAATAATACCTCAATGAAAGGTTTGATGTCAGTGTAACGCATACGTTTTTGACATCTTCTGAGATGCTTAATAGTAGTACTATTTTTAGGGGAAGCGACTGATAACTAAGGTCATTTGCGCCATTAAGGATGGATGGGAAAGGAGGAATAGTGGAGAGAAACTCGACGTCGACATAAGCCTACTACTAGGCGCCAAATGATCCGCAGTTTAGCGTCCCATCCGACGGACGGGCTACTTAATATGCTCCTATCTATTTTATAATGTACGTCTTTTCTTATTTTTCCTTTCATTCCACAACTTCATTGCTGTATATTATATGATATTTAATTCAAAAATCCCAATTCTTCTTTCACTCTATTATCTATTCTAAATTGCAAGCGAGTAACCCGTAAGATCCTGATGTCTACGGACATGCGATAGGATATCCGAATGTTAAGTGCTTCTCCACGCACATGAGACGAGTGAAGTTTTGGTCGGTTGCTCAATTACTGCCCAAGCTAACGTATCCGTGGAGTGTGTTGGTGTTATTTTTATGAATGGTCGAGGCACTCGATTGCGAATTCCGGCTCGTGCGAGTGAACTTTTTACATATACGACAGCCCTCGAGCACGCACGTGTCTTTGTGTACATGTTTATATTATATATATATATATATATAAAATATATATACGTACATATAACATGTATATATATATATATATATATATTATTAGGTAATCTACCGGTTAAGGTAGGTTTTTGGATGGACACAACTATCAAATAAACATTTTGTGACTCCCCACCTAGCAAACTAATCTATATCAGGTCCCTCTTCATCTCATATATATAATATACATACGTATATTATATATACGTATGTATAATATATATATTTTTTATGTAACATATTTTATTAAGGGAAATACATACATATATATATATTCATCGCACTCACACTCTCAATGCATTTATTCATTCAGTGACTCGCCACCATTATATATACACGTCCGGATAGGAGGGAACAATGGATCCATCCACTTGAATTACCTCCCTCCACCTCTCCCACCTAAGTCGCCGTCACGGTTAGTGAACCCCTCACCGCCGCCCCCTCCCTAAATTGTCTCTCCACTCCTCTGACACCGCCAGCTCCACCCTAACACCCTCCCTCTTCCAAAAGAGCAAATATGGGGAGGGGGGGGGTTGGAAAATGGTATTTTGAGAGGAAGTGTGTGAGGGCGGAGTGGCGCATATGGCATTCAAGAGTTCAGAAAAGAAGTGCACGTTTTAATATGTCATTATGCCATGTTTCGGATGCGGCGCTGACATAATGCATGGCTAAATCCCGTAATAAACAAAGGGTATGCATCTCGGGCGAACCCTGACTTTAAATCAAATTGAGGATGTTTTACAAATGTACAGCTTTTGTTCGACGCATTCTTGTTGAACTACTATGGCTATATACTCTCTTGAAAGAAAAGTGTCGAAAATAGAATCAAAGCCGAGTTTTCTTGTGACACGAAGGGAATTATAATGGCACCTATTTGTGTGTATGTGGTAGTTTCGACCACAGGTATGAAATAAGAGATACGCCGTCATAGATAGATTTAAGTCAAATATCAAGAAACTGCGGGATATGCCGCAGCAGTAACTTTTAACGGAGTCATCCGCTACGTGTGTATTGTAATGCAACAATTTCACAGCGTAAAAATCATTCGCCTTGACCGGGATTCGAACCCAGTTCCCTCGATGTCCGGCCGAGTGCTTTAGCCAGTTAAGCTACCCAGGCGTCCTCTTAAAATTTCAAAGTTTCAAAGCTCAACATTTCAGAGTTTAAGAGGACGCCTCGGTAGCTTAACTGGCTAAAGCACTCGGCCGGGCATCGAGGGATCCGGGTTCTAATATAGGTCAGGGAGAATGATTTTTACGCTCTGAAATTGTTTCATTGCTGATTTAGTCGTCCTTTCGTCGTTGTTTAACGCAAACATCCTATTATATTTCTTTAAAGACAAGCATTTAATGATTTAGTCGAATATTGCATGATGTGTATTGGCATGTATGGGTGTAACGGTGTTTTTACATATTAATTAATTGTATATGTAAATGTATCCATGTTTAGTTGTGCATGTAAAGCTGGTAAAGTTCTAACACCCCCCTACCCGCCCTTGTGTCGGCTTAGGGGATATTGTGCAAATTTGGATGAACGCGCGCGGCATTTGATGTAGTATTTGCTGCCGAATCCATTGGCTAAGTGTTGAGGAAATGACTGATTTTTTTCGAGGTTATGGTAGAGCACAAATGACGTATTTAACCCCATCAGATTTTTCTCCTTTCATTAGCATGTTACGTGAAGGGCTGATGGCGAATAAATACAATCAATAGTTTATTCAGGGTGTCCTCCCCGAATATATTGAACGGCTAATCTTTCTCCTTTCACTATATATAGAAAACGGCTATTCTTGAAACGCACAATTTTGTTTATGTGGAATGCTGGAAAAATCACTATTGTTGCCATGAATAAAACTGGGAGAAATTTTAACAAAGGGGAGAAATGGTTTTGTTGACGAAGAAATGGCTCTAATACCATAATTTGGAAAAAGAAAACGAACCTAGACAACTGCATGGATAAATTATTTTTCCGTTTCCTTGATCATCCTCTGTCGATAAATTTTCAAATTGGTTTAGAAATGGCTAGGTTAACACTGTGGCCAAAATATGTACTCTAGTTCAGGATGGATTTCCGACAAACAAGAAATTGTTCATTTTTCTTCCTTACGCTTCCTTTTCTTTGGTGGGCAATTTTTAATACTGTCAGTTTCGTGAAAAATCTTTAGGAACGAACATAAAGCGTCAAATTTTACGAAATGTATAAATTAACGTTTTATAGGAGAGATGGGAATTAGGAAGATCACAGGAGTGACTGAAGTTCATAGAAAAGTAGAAATATTTGATTTAAATGCGACACGGAAGGAATGAATGATCCTTGTATTGTGATTGCACCGGTGGACAAGACCGCATTGATGCGTTTAAGGAAACAGACTGCAGATGTGATCGTTAAAAGGGATAATTTTTTCCTAAAGAAAATTCGAGAGCATGACTGTAGGAAAATTTAGAAAGTTTCCTTTGATGCAATAACCCCATAAACACAGTAATCAACCCGAAGGTCGGTTTAGTAGGTGATGGTAGAGCTCACCCATGTACTAAGCCCGACGGCGTGTGAATATTCACACATTAGGGTAGGGGGGCCAGTTCTTTCCCCGTGCCGGTTATGGTTTCCCAGGAAGATCTGGTACCCAAAAAATCAACTAGCTTGGGCGGAGCTGCAGGTGCCCAGAGTGCCCGGGAATCGAACCCGGGACCCTCCGGTCAGTAGTCCAACGCTCTACCCACTGGACTACTGCGACCTACTTTGATGCAATATATTTTAAATATTACAAACATTTTTTTTGCCCGGTTCAACCCAAGTGAACTTCATGAATTTTCTTTCGGGGTCCTGGTTGAGCCCGATCAATCAGCTTATGTACCCTTAGGGGACGAAAACGTGTGGACGTCCCCTTAGAAACCTTTTCCGGCGAAGGAGACGCCACGCACCCGACGTTTTCACTGCTCCTCTCCAAAAATGGGATCAGGATACCATTCGAAGTCCATCCTGTAAATGGAAGCCCTCGTCTTGTTGAGGCGAGCGGGAGGAAAACGGTGTTGTGTGGTCGATCCCTTAGCGGAGGTGTGACTGTGTGTCTTGGGGGAAGGATGTTAGGATTCGTCGACCGGCGATGAATTTTATGACGGTGCGTCTACCGCACCTCTTAATGTTTTGTCGACCTGGCCGTAAACGTAGTTTTTTTATTAATCTCTCTGTTTTTTGCGATGGGCGTTGTTCCCCACCTCCGGCGGGGACCGAAATAGACCCCTATGTCTCCCTGTTCTGTTCTGCGAGTGTGAGGAGGCGTAGGTCGCGCGGTCCTTGCCCCACGTCCCGCATTGTTCCTTCTCTCTCCCTCCTTTCGTCTCCATTTCCAACTCCCGTTCGTTTATCAGCTCTTCTAGATTCCCTTTCCTTCGCTCCCTCACCGCCGGCAGTTGGCTTGCCATAGCCTCCCCACCCGTCTTCCTCCCTTCTTCCCCTTTTTTTCTCTAATGGATCCTCGCTGATTCTCTGTATCTATGTCGCGAATTTCTTTCCTGATTTTTCTCTTTATTGCCTATTTTCGAACGTGACAGTGGTTTTTTCTTCATTATTTTGTCGTGCGTTGTCGGCACTTGTTTCATTCTTGTATAGCACACTAAACAGTGTTTGAATCATCATCTTCATTAGTATTTCAATCCCAAGATTAATTTTAATGGCTCCAATTCTCCTCTATTCAGTGTTAATTTCCTCACTCTCTGAGAGTTTCTCTTTTTTAGCGTTCTTAATTTGTCCTATGCATTGACGGAAAAGAAGGGAGGAAGGAAGGATGCGGAATTGAATACGGGCTTATTAATAGTGTCTGTCCTGTTTTGTTTGGCGAGGCAAGTAAAAATTTTCGTTGTGCCATTTTGTAAAGTGTTTGTGAAGACCTAACTGTAACCGGAATAATACCAATAATAATAATAATGATGTTTCTCGGTCTTCCTCGCGGGATCTTCCCATCAATTTTCTCTTCTATTATGTTTCTAATCAAATGTGCCTCAAGATGTAACTAATCCAACTAGTTCTTCTTTGGCGTTACCCATGGTCCATTCTTCTGCTCTCTATTTCCATTTTAATTCCTCATTCCTCACTTTCTCCATTTAATCTTCGGCATTGTCCTCAAGCGACATGTTTCAAAGGATTTTATTCTACGCTGATCCTGACGCTGACGCTGATGTTTCGTATCTCTGATCCATAGTGTGTCGTGCTCCTTACGAAGTATTTGACGAACTCTTGCCTTGTTCGCAGCATTAGATTCTTTGAACTTAGTGGTTGCCTCTTCTTCATGAACGCCATCTTAGGTGTTCTTCGCTTGATGTCGGTCAAATTCTTCCTTCCCAAGTTATACTGCCGCTCAGGTCTGTGAAAGAGTCCACTTGCTCCGGTTTCACTCATGTAGTTATGATTTCTGACTTCAGATTTTTTAAGGGAGTTCAAAAGTTTTCTTTAATTGCGTCACTAATGGTGATGAGCCGTTCTATGAAGAATACAGGCACGTATTTTTTCATTGTCTGACACCACAAAGGCTTTTCTCTAACTACCGCTCTTTCATCCTTGGTAAGTGACTGCACGTGGCTTGCTGGGTATCATGAATATGTTTAGTTTTTCTCATCCTCTAATACGCCTATTTAAACGTTCACACACCGAATACCCATTGGTTTCGCATGGCAAGGCCCCTCCTCTGTCTCCCACGAAAATCTAATTTCGGCGGTCGGTGGACTAATTGTAAAATACAATTCAGACTTAGGATGGAATGTATGATTGGAAATGTCAAACCTTTTGGTATAGTAACTCTCCAAATAACTTTTAAATGTAATCGTATATCGGTCTGAGATAACATTATCAATGAAAATTGCGATTGGAAAAAACGTTTAATTCGTAGCACAACATTTCATTTTTTCGTCGCTCCGAAAAATTTAGGTAACTACCCAAAATAGAGTTAATTCTCTTTTACACCTAACATTTTAATTATTCTCGAGACCTTCGTGTATGGTCAAATGTAATGTTAACTTAAGCGGTGAAAGTGTAGGTCTCGGGAAAAAAGAGGACGGAGAGACGGGGAACACGGAATACAAAGGAACTGGTGGAACACTGAAACTTATAGACTATTCATGAAATTATAAACTTGTATATTTTGGCGTTTGAGCCTTCTATACACTATGGCTACTTCCTCCGGGCTAGTAGACTTTTCAGGTTATTGGATGATTTCTATTGTTAATCTTGATATTCTGTGGATGATGTCGGGACTTCGCTGAACTTGGGAACGGACCAAGTTTTGCGACGCAAAAGACAACAGTGATCTCCTGGGCAAGGATAAAAAAATAGTGAACGGTGTTTGGGGAGTGTAGTGCTCATGCAGTGTGATGGAGAATATTGGCAGGTTCAATTACGAGAACGGGGATGGAAACTTCACTTGTATCTTCACCATACTCTACAAGACTCCGCAGTGGCGTGTGGCAGGGGTAGCCTAAGACGACTATATATTATGTACAAGTGTTAACTCGCAAATAAATAGAAAATGTATATTTGAGCGTAAAGAAACACGTACACTTACAAATATACCCGTACGTGTCACTCTAAATGTTTTAGTTATGTGTGTGTTCGGCTTAAGTTTTGAAATTTGGTTACAAAATCTGCGAAGTAGAAACTAAACTCTATGGATTCGTAGTTGGAATGTTTCTGCTCCACGCGGCCTTTGTAAAGCTCTTGATTTGGGTCGTCATCGTATTCACCCATTGCGCATGCACGCGTGATCATTGGCCGTTTGATATAGACTCTTAGACCACGCCCAACTTTTTTTCTCTTCTCCTCGGCGAAGTTTTCACTGGATTCATTTTCACCGCCTGTTCCCCGTGGGTGGTTTCTCCTTTGCCCATTCCGTACGCCCATTTACTCTTTTCATCGTCGTGTTCCACACCACATTTCCAACGCTTTCCGTCCCTTCACACCCCTACTCCCATCTATATAAAACTAAATCCCTTCTAGGCATCAAAATCTTCCCTCCCCCACCCTATCCCCGCCACTAACCTCCTCCCCCAACTGCTCTCAGATGGCTGCCACTTCATTTTCCGCCTCGACACGCGGCACGCCCCCCACCCCCCTCACCCCTTTCGCACTCGCGTCACGACCCTGCCACGCCGTGCTATGCGACGGCTCGCAACAATGCCCCCCCCTCTGTCTGTCTCTGTCTCCCTCCCCTCTCCCGCCTACTCTTAAGACAATGGGGTCGCCTCTGGGCGAATCCTTCCCCCTCCCATCTCTTATCCTCTGCGCTCCCTACCTACTGCTTCCCCCCTCTACCCATGCCCTTGTCACTCGTCCCAGGATACCCTTTCTTCTCCGGTCGCGTGGGTGTCGGGCGAGAGATCCATTCGTCTTTCCCGAAAGGTTAACCACGGAAGTAAGGGGATGGGTCGGGCTGGGCCCCCTCCCATTAACTAATCCGTGTCGTGAATTCTGAATACGTTGTTCCCAGAGGTCTTCTCTCTGTCTCCAATTCTTTCCCTCTCCTTCACGCTCTCCTTTCGCCCTGCTCGATACTCCTGTGACCTTACCCGGCGTATATTATGCGCCGGTCATCGCTTTAGAGCAACCTCTCCTTCCCTCTTGCATCCGCCTTGATTTTTTTTCTGTTTTTGAGTTTTTTTCCCGTTGCTATCATTTCCGCTCCGAGTTAAGAGTAGCTTCGTTCTCCACAGTCGGGGTTGATTGACGTGCGGCGGATAATTGGTTTCGATTTGCTCTCTTAAGAGAATCCAATTCTCGAATAATTACATTCCGATTCCTGTGCAGTCGATCTATAGTATTCAGACATTCTTGGTGTTATAAGGTTGGGCTAAATATTTTGGGATGTGAGTGGTTGCAGGATTATATTTATGTACAAGTGAACATTTACACATAAAAGGCTAGGTAGGCCTAAAAAAAACTAGGGTAATAAGAATTGGAAAAGGTTCAGAGAAAATTCTCAGTGTTTGTTAAAAATTGCTCCGAAGAAAGAGTAGGCTTGTCGGGTAGTTTGGAGGAGTTAGGATGAGAGTCCCTTGATTTACGAAGGGAGCAGGAAAGAGTTTTGGCAAGGTATGGGAGACTATATAGATGACTTTAAATCGTACTCATATTTGTGAACGCACGGTTGCTGTCCTAACACCTCCTCCACACGCCATTTACGCGGGTTGCGGGGGTATTGTGTAGATTTATATGGTTTAAGTACTCGATTAAAGTCACATATGTTTTAGGATTCCAGTATAAGAATAGTGAGGGGTAGTCCAGAAGTCTCATTGTCAAAGTAAGGGGAATACTTGATTTCGAAATGGTCGATAAATGCGATAATCTTCCCAAACGTTGACTGAAATCTTATATTTATATGATTTAAGAACAACACATGCAAGAAATTCGTTGAGCATTCACTTATAAGCATTTGAGCATCATTTACGGTAAAGTTAAGTAGCTACGAGTTCGTAAATCTAATGGTACTCTGCAAGCTACGGCTAGGCTGTGTGACTGGAGATAATTCAGAACCATGCATGTATCACCAAAAATTAAAGTTTTCTTAACTTTAATTGCTATATATTTAATGTAGTTAAAATAATTTGGAGAATGAAAAATACAGTTGCATGTACCGCGATACTTAAGTGAAATACATTTCTATACGCATAAGATAAGAGTTGTTAATAACTAAAAGGGCAATAAACTAAACAATGCTATAAAAAGTGTAATTTTTATAATTTCTAAATTCAAATATTGCTCAACTTAAGTGCTTCAACATATTTGAGTTTATTTCTTCATACGCGATAACTTTTGATCCCTCCTCTGTCTCTTAATATGTTCCAAATAAAATGTTGGTTGCATTTTCCGTAAGGAATGAACTTTCGTTTTTGCAAGGCACGTCTTTCTCTAAGGAAGTTCATCTAAAACATTTTTGTCTGTTTTGGTGACTGGTGTATGGGGCGGAAAGTGTTATTCCTTGGGAGGGGTAAAGGTTGGGCACCGCGCGTGCTAAAATAAGTCGGTACACGTCCCCAATTAAATTAGCGTCGTAGATAAGTCTGATGATAAGATATATTAGTCTGAAGTTTCTGATAGAATGATATCGTGCGAATGTCTCACACGCGTAGAAATATCACACCCATGAGCTCACGTGTGCTTACTTATTAAACGGAAATTGATACCAAAAGCTTCCATTTTAGCATAATCCACCCATAGAGGCCACCCTTTTGGTAAGGAGATAGGGTGGACGTAACTGTTGAGGGCACTGGGCACGTCCTGAGGATCAAAGGGCGGATGTCTCACATCTGTGCTTACGGTTTTATCTCAATCGTTTCTCTTTTAGGCCACCTTCGATGAAATCATCGTCGTGACCATTTAGGTGACAGTTAAGGACTCCGGGGGCCTACGGCTAATCAAACGTGCATCTGTATTTTTTGCACGGCGATTATTTTGGATGCGGCTCGTGAATAATCGTCTCGACGGATATCCGTTTTTTCGCTCTTCCTTGGCCAATGCGGATAAACGGAGTCATCTTTAACGGTAGCACGCGGGGTACTTGACCTTACACTGAGTTAAGTTAATAATAAAAATAAACCATGAGCAAAGAGCAGAGAAAAAAGTCATCGTAGATAGTTCATTAAGTCGAAAAGTTTCATCAGAAAAAGGTCATAATAAAAGTAGTGCCAATTTTGATAGTTCGTTATTTCTCTGAAAAAGTTCATGTCCTGGCTCTTGAGAACTTGAAAGGCACCATTTTCACACCACTCATAATTTTGTACTACTCTGCTGTATTCCCAGTTTTAGAGGGGTGTTAGTAGATATAGAATATAAGACATTAAAAACTACCGTCCCTCCGTTGGTTGATCTCATTAATAGATATTCTCTGTCCCTATGTGTGGGGTAATATCGTGGGGGTATTATCCAAGCTACACGTTCGTAAATATCTTAGAGATCCGCCCCTGCGAAGCGAGTATGTTTATTTTAGGGAAAGGCCAAGATTAGCAAACATACGATGGTTGTGACAAATAGTTTCTCAAAGCATTGCGATCGCAAAACATCATCAAGTTGCCGGTATGATTTTGCAATCGGCATATCAGTCCTCATTAAGGATTCAGCGCGATCGACTTGGGGTAGTAGTTGACAATTAGCACGGAATAGATCCAGAATGGAATTCATGTCGTCAGCATAAGTTGTTGGCGATCTTGAACCATAATTCACGATATATGGAATTCAGAAACTGTAGCTAATGCCCTTTCTCTTTAACACCTGGCTTCCTCAGCTCCTGAGACACCACCACCTTTCATGTGGTCCCATTCCATTTTCTCTACCCTCCTAGCCTAGCATTTTACTTTCTACTGTATCCTTAAATGGTCTGTCGCCTCGGAAAGTCTTGATTTACCCACACTATACACAAGGGCACATCGGAACGTGATCATTAACGCTGTAAGAGTATAGAATAAAGTAAACAAATTAGGTCTCGTGCAGCTTTTTATCTGAATAAATTTAATATTCTTAGTTCTAAACTTCTAATTTGAAGTTTTAGATCACGAACGTTACTATTGAAGTAATCATGATAATGATTCTTTAATGTTGTTATATAACTTTGTTCTCAATTCCGGTAGTAAATGTTATTAGTGTCGCTTGAAATTTTTATCGACACTGAATTGTTGAAAAAGGGAATAGTAAGCGGTTAAAGATATTTACGTTACTGGTAGGTTTTTGGAAGGCCAAAAGGATACGATATAGTTTTAGGGCACCGGAAAAAACTCAACTTGCACATGATTGACTTACTATATCGTACATGTATATCGGACTAGTGAAACGTGAAAGTTAACCTTTCCGCGAATTTTATTTCACACGTGTGGAAAAATGTGAAATTTGACCTGTGCCTTCCTGAATAATCCTGGCAATGTGAGTGAAATTAGAGGGCGAGATCGATCCAAAGGGCCTTGAGGAAATTCCGTGTTCCTCAACTTGAAGTGCAGATTTTGGGCTTTGAGCTAACGGGGCGAACTCTACGCCGCGCACCGTTCATGGCTTTTCAATTTCACGGCCATTCACTCGGATGGAAGTCATTTTCCGATCTCCCCTTTATTCCTTCTCCTCGGTGGCAAAGCTCGAGGCACCTTCAAAACCGTGCCATTTCGGGTAATTGGGAGTGAAAGCAATTTCGGCTGACAAATCTCCCTCGATAAATTGCATTTCCGTGATTAACAAAAAATATGTATCACGCCCGTTTTTTATCACTGTCTCCAGTCCATGCTGCCTTCGCAGTTGGTGGTGGTATCATATATTCCCCTTAAAAGCTATTTTTCACGTTGCTTACTACAGCTACTGAATTCAGCACTGACATCAGGATGTTCATTACTAGACGTGAGCTTGTGCCAAGTCTCGGATGTATCCTTTTACACTATTTAACTCTCGAATTCTCCACTTCAGATTTTCGCGCACGGGCAAAAGCTCTTGTTTAGTTTTCGTCGACGTCCATGTCTTAAAATAGTCTTCGTATTCAGTATAATAAAGATACTCCCGGTCTATATTTTTTTAAGGTAATCTACCGGTTAAGGTAGGTTTTTGGATGGACACAGCTATCTATATCAGGTCCCTCTTCATCTCGGTGTACTTCTTTCCTCCCTTCATCCCGTCCAGCATCCCTATCCTGTTCCTGCCCTTACCTCGCTTGCCCAACATTCTCCCCTCTATTACCTTCTTCAACATTCCACTACCGCTCAATACGCCTTTCATCCATTTTTCCTGCCTCCATAGGATTTCTCTCAACAAACCCCTCTCCTCACCCACCATCTCCAGTACTTCCTCATTTGTTTTCCTTTCGGTCGATTTCACCTTCTCCATTCTCCTCCACACCCACATTTCAAAAGCCTCCAATCTACGTCTATCCTCCTGCTTCAGTGACCACGTTTCCGCGCCGTACGCTCCATAGGCGCCGTATAGCTACGCTCCATATCAGAGTTTTTACGAGTCTTTCCCGGTCCATACATTTCTCCTATAATATTCGTAAGTCTCCTCTCGTTCTGAAGCCTATTTTTAGAGACGAATTCAAGAAAAATGGCTTCCTACAAGAGTTATGTTGATTTCCGCGCCACAATCGTTCTTCTCTTTATACATCCCTGCTCATTTGTGATTGGATTCAACAATTGGATTGCAATTAAGTTTCGCACTTGTTTCTCGTTTCAGTGTTGAAAATCGAATTCAGCTTAAGTTATCGAATGCGATTCCCTATATAGAAGGTAAGAATTTAGTGTCCTGATTTCGGGTACTGAAATGTATCGTGTTAAAACAGCATTTAATCTCGATTCTCGCATCAGAATAATCAAGCGGAATACATATATGTATTGTGTGCGGCTATAATGATTCTCTCGTTCTCATAAATGACTCAATTCTTATGCTTATTTAGGTAGTTTTTTGTAGTAGTAGAGTTTAGAGTAGTATCTTGAATGTTGTTAAGAAGCATCTCAATTCATGTGAGAATACGAATTTTTATGCATTTAAGAATTATCCTTAGTCTTGACATTAAGGGTTGTTAATATCCATTAATTCTGCAGCATTGAAGAAAATGGCATCCCAAAATGTAAAATTAAAATAGTTAGGACTTTGAACATGTGATTTGCATGAATTTAGGTTCGGGTAGTCTACCTCATTAGTCCATCTGGTGCGAAGTCATGTCAGCAGGCATTCTAGCCTGTTTCTTGAGGTCAGAAGATTCCAAAAGACTCGGAGAATCCATCTGGAATGCTCGCGAAACAATGGAATTAATGCATTTCTTTATTTGATATTTAAGTTTTCGTCCCAACGCTGACATCATCTCGAGCCACTCCACCGGGTCTGGCGAACGTCAAGGGAATCACTGCTCCGCACACAATTCAGTGAGTGTGAAATGTTGAGAGACGTAGTTATGGATTATTTTAATGAAACATCCTCGTATTTCGGGAGAGAGGCGAGGCGGATTTTGAGGAAAGTGGCCCCTGGTCGTCTCCCTCGCCCTCCCTTGTCCCTACTGCCCTGCAAGATTCCTTCCCGGCGCCCTCCACTCTCGCCCCCGGCGAGTCCACCCGGAATGCTTGCGAAATTCAGTGGCAGATGGTGCTCGGGTGCAAATATCGTCTGCTCTCGCCGGCGGTGGGTATCTCTCCCTCCTCCGCCCCCCATGTGTTTCCCGTCCCCTTCCCCTTATTCCCATTCCACTCCCGGCCACAGCTGTTCCCTTCCCCTACGCCCCCTATCCCTTTATCCGATACCTCCCCCACTCTCCCTCCCCTTCATGTCGTCCCTACCCCCACTTCTTCCGTCTCTCCTCCTCCTCCTCTTTCCTCCCCCGCCTCCCTCTCTGGAGCGAGACCGTTCTCTGCTCGACAGCAACTCCTGAGCAGTCAGTCCCGAGAAGTTCGTCGGCCGTGTTCTATACTGCCCACCGTCCGTGGGACGTACCCCGTGCTAGGCCAGCTTCGCGTGTTTTGCTATTGCTCATTTTTTGTTTTAATATTCAAAGATTAGTTTTTACCCTGCAGTGAAAAGTGTCCCCGAAAGAACTCTCAAACCTTTCTCGCCGTCCTGTGAAGCCACGTGCCGCTGGGATTTCCTTTCATCTCTCAGAGATCCCATTGTGACTTTCTCCGCACACCGTACCTCTTTCTGCCGTTCTCCGGTGTTTAAGAACCGTATCGGTAGGAACTACATCGGATTGAGGCAAATTGAAATCGCCCACGCATTGGGTGAACCCTTAATAGCGAACATCGACCGGGAAGCATCATCTTTTTTCATCTGATGTGAATCTGACATTCTGCTGCATCAAGTCCCGAGTGGGGCAACCTGTAACCCTAATCCAGTCATAGGGTGCAATATTGTGATGGTCCGGGAAGGTGAAAAAAACGGAGGCTCAAATTAAGATCCTTGAGGGACTCGCGCCAAACACTTCCCAAGAAGACGTCGCCCGCCAGCTGTTGCCCTTTCTTAGGCAGGGAAAGAATTCCCGTGTTCGTTATTCCTACGCATGTGGAGAGTGTGTGCTGGTTTTTTCTCAGCCGACGGGTGAAGGGATGTGGTTGTGGTCTCTCTCCAATCCCCCACTGCCTGCGACATAAAGTTGATACAAGGAGTCGAGAGCAGCGTGACAGCGTGTTCGTCTCATTGCGCGGACCTTCGACGAGAATTAGGGAGGCGTCCTAAGTCTCCCTCCTCTCCCACCCATACGTTTCTTCGGCTACACGAGGAGGCTACTCAACTGTGAGAGATGGGCGGCCTTTGAGTCAACGGCGTTGAGTCATCGTCACGAGGATCTCGTCCCCGCCTGGGTCATCCAGATCTCGACCGCTCGCAAAATAGGAGACAGTGGGAAGTGGATGCAAAGAGGCAGGACTCGAAAGGAAGGTCTTGTCGCACTCTTGAGCCGACGGATCTTATCTTCTATCATAGCACAGCCGACTGCCCGTTTCACTTCCCCTCACGGTTCCTCTTCCCCGCGCTCGTGATTCCTACGCCTCGCCGGGTCCTTTGACAACCGTGCGAGAGTTGAGGGAGAGAGAGTTTCGTTCCTGCGGGGAGCCCTAGTCTTTTGTTTTCCTTTCGGGCGAGAGCGGGAGCTCTGAGCAATCTTTTACCATCGAGGAAGTTTCCACGCCGGGAATAGTTTAGTGTGCATTCTGTGTATACCCTTGTGTTTTTCAACTGCTCGAATTCTCTTGCTCGTGCCTTCCGCGAGAAGATTGTTTCGTTGTACAGGTGGTGAAGGACCAGTGGATTTAAGACAAATGGATGCATTAACGTCGAGATAGTGGACGTACCCTCTCCCTCATTTGTGCTCCATTAAGTTTTTTTGTCGCATTCGAGCACGGCGATTCATCTGGTTTTTTTTTGTGCATCATCCCCTCGGGATCGTCGTCCAAGAGTGAGTGGTTGTTTCCTGTTCGGCGACTTTTCCTGCCGACTAGTCGAGGAGACTGTCTTCCGTCAACCCCCGCCACGGTCAGTCAATCCGAGTTTCGTTCTTTTTCCATTGTTGTAGATTGACGTACATATCTAACGACAACACGAGCCCGTACTTCCTCGGATCAACCGAGAAAGTTTTCTTGCCACCATCGGATGATATGCGTAATTTTCGTAAGGTCCACTTAACTTTTTGCATGATTTTTTCAGTATTGTTTAGGTATTTCTCTCTCCGGTTATTGTGTATCGGGAAGAGATCCTACGCCAGCATTTTGCATGTTTGGTTTGCTTATCATAAAAACTATTTCAGGCGTTTGGTTCATGATGTTAAAATTATGAAGCAATACCTAGAGGTTCATTTCAATTTCACTTGTCAAATATCGAAATATTGAATAACCATAACTGAACGACTTACCAATTTCCGCACAAGAAGGCTATTACTATCAAACACACGATTTCGGGATTTGCCATGCACAAATTTCTCCAAGTTTTGGAACTTAAATTAAGAAATACTTCGTGGGTTCCTCTTATAAAGATTTATTTTCACAGTTTTCAAGACCTATGTTATTTCTACCTGAAGATAACATTAGTGTAAGTTTATTAATGGAAGATAGCGTATGGATGGGCAAAATCTGGGTCGTGAAAATAAACATTAGTTTCCGGATCATTCAACGAATTTTTTACTTCTTTTGAAGTTGTTGTGATGTTAATACATACTGGAATAAATACACTAGAATGCAATGAACGGTACGAATCAATTAAAAAATCATGTCGGCAATAAAAATATTATCATTCGAGGTCAGTCTAAGTAAATGTTGTACTCTTATGAAATACTTTCAATGGAATAAAAGCGTAATATAATATTACGTTAGGCATATATTTCTAGCAAAATATTACATCCACTCTTTGAGTCGCTGTGCTCGTGTTCGAGTGGCTATTATAGACAGCCCAGAGTGAAATTGTTGTTAAAGAGCAGTTGTAAATCTTTAGTTATTTATTTCATTTTTAGTGTGTTTTCACTTCCTTTTTAAGTTGTAACACATAATTGAATTCATTTAACTTGGGTCTTCGCTGCCCCGAAAAATAAAAAAAAATATCACATGTTGTGGAATGTAGAAAGCATAACCCGATGATGCTACAATTTGAGAAAATCATATGTATTCGCTGTTTTCCATTCAGGCTCTCACATTATTCTGAAAATTATGGCTATTTTATGGAAGGTTGGAAATTAAGCTCCCTTCGCTTTACGCTTTCCGTGAAATGATTTTTTTGAGTTGAGAAAAATGTGGTTTAGCAGAATCTGCAATCTTGATCCCACCCCAATAAAAAGATATTTACGATTTAAAAAAAAGATAAACATGTGAAATTGGCCAAGATCCTCAATTAAAAATCTTTTGCATTGCCTCTCTCGTGAAAAATTTTTATTCACGCTCCCACTTTCGAAGGGTCCTCGCACAAGTGCTCCATTAAATGATAGTTCAGCCCTGATTTTTGAACAACGTTCGAGAGTGGTGATGGATTATTTTAACTTAATATAGTTTGAGGACTATTTACAACGGTTATTGCCCGCTCTTATTTTTTGATTAATTCATCTAATTATAATATAATATGTTATTTACGCGAAGAAGTGGTTCCTTATTTCCCCAGACGAAGGTGGTTTGGCCACCGTAAATTTGGAATACGTGTTAGTGTAATTTGTATTTTCTAACGTAGTTTTTAACGCAGTTTTTTACCGTAGTGTCTGTATTTTTGTTGGCTAGCGCCATTTCACTTGTTAGTTTAAATTATTATTCACACCCTTGAGACTTTTTTAGTTGTATTAGCTTTATATATATATATATATATATATATATATATATATATATATATATATATATATCTGCTCGATTCCGCCTTCCCCACTTATTCTGTGTTCGTCCATATGTGTTTCCTTCCCTTTTCCTTAAATCTATTTCCTTGTGAATGAATATTTCTACACATGTTATTGTATTCCCAATTACTACAAGACGTCCGACCAAATGGTGACTTCGGTTTTTCTTGTGACAAAACGTTTGACTGCACGAAATGGTACCTCGTTGGTTTTGGGTGGCCGCACAGCAGAGGCGAAAGAATCGGCATTTAAAATCAGATTGGGTGGAACTGTTTGGTTCGGAGTGGTCGATCGAAGGGTAAGAATGGAAATAATACTTCAGTTTACCCGAGAACGCTATCCGATGGACAAAGTGTAACACCGTTCGGGGCGCTGTGCTTGTGAAACTGTGATAAACGAGAGAACCATTTCGTAAAGCAACTTTCGCGGGTCCGCTTCTCATAACGCCGTGGGAAATGCCGACATTTGTAATTTAGTTCGTAATGCCTCTGTGACCGCTTTCCCCTTGTTTCCTCCCCGGCAAACACGAGAGCCACTCGAACGAATAAAGCACACAAGAGCTCTTTGGCAACCGCGCTCAAATCATTGTTCCAGCGTAAAAGCATTTGAAAAATGTTCTCACGTCCCTCTCCCTCTCTCCTTATTTTCCCTCGCTCGCATTTTTATATTCTTTCGAATCAAGGTAATTCAATGGATTAACTGTAAGTACGTGAATTCTATGAAAATGCCCAAGTTTTGTTGGAAATTTTGGAAACTCTTCGCTGGATTTTTTGAGTATTGGCCGTGAAAATTGTACCGTGGGTAACATCTCGGAATGAATGACGTTTCAGCCAGAACTGGTGAAATTCAATAAAGTGCAGTTTTAGCAAACTTTTTTTTTACTTTTTTCTTCGTTCCGGCTAATGAAAGGCATTTGCCAAGCGAAGGTCTATCTCAAATGCGACAGCTTTGTCATTCTTCGGAATGTTACACATTTATCTCCTATTATTGTATTTATTCGAGTTTTATACTATTCTAATTCTATACCATATAATATCGCTCTTTCGGATGTCCGATCAATTGAATCCCAGCTCGGTTCACGCTCCTTACCCTCCATTATCGCCTTGAACAAGTTGTTTCCCCTTGGAGTTTCTAGCGTGTCCTTTTCCCTGTTCAATTTTTAATGTCGTTCACCGAAGACATCTTCGATTCCAACCCCCATAGGAGGTCAGTAACCACAGACTTCTTCCGCAGGGTGTATTTCCTGCGTCCAATGTCAATCTCTTCATATATCTGTTCGTATTACCATTTCAAGAGCCTGAAATATATTTTATCCTTTTTCTCTCGTAATAATTTCTTCGTTAAAATTTAAGCTGACGAGCCGAGAAATGCTTAACAGCAAATTAGATCTGTGTTTATTTAAATGTGCGACATTATCCGACGAAGCTGTAGTTAATGATATTCTGGAGATTGCAAGAATGTGTTACATAAAACCTGTAGATATTTTCAAGGTGGCATGAGCTTCATTTTTTTTTAAGTTGATAGATGCTCTCTAGGCAACAATCCATGTTTTCAAGTGGCGTAGATCTCTACGTTCGGAAACCTACTCAATTGTTAATGCTAACAGTTTCAGGCTTAATTTTGTGGAATTCCTTCATGATGAGGGTAATAAATAAGAAAAACGTTACACTTCTACACAGTTTTAATGCAATACGACCATAGTTTCGATGCTGTAAATGCCGATGATGACGCGCAGCATCGAAACGATGGTCGTATTGCATTAAATGTGAGTGTATGTGGAATTTTTTTTCTTTTTTTACCCTCATTACTCAATTTCTTTCATACAAGTGTATGTATCTTTGTACAAGTGTTGTATCTTCATGTATTGTGCATTCCTGGTGTGGATACACCCCATGCCACACGCCGTGCTGGTGGTTTACTGGGTTTAACCTAGATTTAGATTAACCCTCTACTTGGCCGTCGGCTTCCCGTGGAGTACGTATTCCTGTTGAGAATGAAAACATGTTGACACGTCTTATTCAGCTTATCTAACCCAAGAATGGGAAACTCTCTAACTGAGAAGAGAAATGATCAGAATTTCCAGAATTGCAATCATATAAATAGAAAAGACTTACGAGGAATTAGCCAATAGGATAGAAAAGCTTTAGAAATATATAACTTAATAGATGATATAGAGCGCTAAGGCTTATTTAGATATAAGTCTTAGAAAACGGATATTATGGAAAACTAAAGTCGTGGAATTGAAGAATGGAATGAGTTACTTAAAATTATTTATTAGTTATTTGATGACTTAATTTGTAAATTTGAAAGGAATTGTGCATTTTTTATTAAACAATTCAGCTAATGAACGTAATCTAAAATTAGAACAACGAGATCGGATAGGATTGCAAGCATTTTAAAAGGGATATATGCTTTAATGTGTTTTGATTTTTCGTGTTATATTGCTTGTATATATTCCGAGGGTGCATGGTTTTGACTTCCTCCTCCAGGGAAATTTCCTACTTAAAACGAAATCTTATAGCATAAATATGAGTCCGAAGCTGAGATTAGTGATGGAAGGGAAGATTACCCATCAGGTGGATTAGGACAACAGGAGAAATTGTGGAAAATCCTTTTTGCGGCATTTGGATTTTGGTCCGAAGAAAAGTAAGTGTGAGGTTTCTAATTGCACAATCCACATTCGCACGCGTGTCTGCCCATCCCCACTCTGGGAGACGCCTCCACATGATAGCGGTCACGGGTGGCGCGTGCGACCCTCCCGCCGGCTGGGGCGTGGAAACTCGCTCCGACTCCGGGACGAGATGCTCCGATAATACCGTCCACTCTCCAACGCCCACCCTTCCTTCGCCTATCATCTGGTGTCCCTCTCTCTTTATTGCCCTTGCGCGGCAAGTCTTCGCTCATCCCACCATCACCGGAATGAGAACAAGCGATAAAGAACGCGGACGGCAGCAACTTCCTTCCCCGGACCCCCTCCTCCGTCCGAGATTGACGCTGCTTTCCGGCGTATGTCACCGAGGGTGTAGTTCACCGGATTGAGGCATTTCATTGGTGTCATTGTAAAGTGGCCATAAACTGTGTAACTAATTTTGTACTAAGTGCCAGTTCGTGTCGGTTTGTGTTTAATTTCATTAAGAAAGTCACGTATAAGTTTTCCTTACGTTTTCTCTGCAGGGCAAAACCTCAAGCACAGTTTCAGTTTGTGGAAAGAAGAAATAGTTCTATCGAACGACATATTCGATCAGGATCGCCTCATTCCCGATGGTAGTTCATCATAAACTGAACTTAATACACCAAAATACTATGTAAATGTAACGAAGTTGGAGGTGTCGCGAAGATAATAATAGTGTAGCTCGGAAAAGGTTAAGTGAAAATACACGGTGACGTTTTAAATATTTTCTCCTATTACGAGTGCATCCCAGCGCGTTAAAATTTCTAAAAATATTTTATGTTCTAATTAAGTTGTAGGTATTAAAATTGAAGTTAATATGTTTCTTGGTAGTTTGCATTGACTTTCGTTAATTGAGTTGCATTACAAAATAAAATTGGGCAAATACGCAGGTATATTGACTGGGAATGGCAGTAACCGACAGTGCACACTAATAGCATTTTCTAATTTACAATGAACGGTCATAAATGTTATTATGTCCGATGGTAATAGCTTAGTTCATACCGTGCATTCACTTTCGTTGGACGCAAAATTTAAAAAAGCCAGAATTGTAGACTATTTTTTAATCTTTGAATGCAGTTTATAATTATAGGTGTGCAGTCAGATGAATGAGTTATTTACGGCGATTTGTGCGGAAATAATGAAGATCGCACATGCATTGCTGAAACACCCAAGGAATGTTTCGAGTGCTATTTTGGCTGATGCCCAATATCCCTCAATGTGTTGTAGTTTTCCTGCCAGAACTAAAGCACTGACAAAGACTATAAAACACTGAGATAATCTACAAGGTATAATTAGCCGAGGATCATCTAGAGAGATTCTCCATAGGCACCTGAGATGACGTCGAACGTAATTGATTATCCAATTGTATAGGCCCCGATTTCAGTCAGCTCGATCGATTATGGGATAATGGGACTATCATAAACAGTCGACTGCCAATAATTGCTTGCTATGGGTGAATTTGTCATCCCAAAGTTGGACTAATGAAGTCACCGATGAACAAACTTAGAGGAATCGGTTAGTGTAATGCAAGGTGGTGAATTTCAATTGAAGAAACAGCTGCCGGATAATTGAAAGAGAGAGTCTTGGTTCGTTGAACTTTGTGTTGGCTACATGTATATATACTAAATACTTCAAAAATTATTTGGTTGGCATGCCAAAGCGCAGATACCCCCTCATTACAACCAATTTTTATTCTCACAGCGGACTAATTATTTGTGCATGTATACACATGGTTTCTGAAATCTTGGAAGATTTATGGGATATAACGGTACATGTTTAGTTCGGAATTTCTGAAGCAGATAATGCCGATATCTCGTAAGTGACGTATGGCTTTCACCTATATCACCTCCTCACACCATGGATATGAAGCGTGACGCCTTTTATACACTGCTCCCCTTCGCGCTGGGGATTTAGACTCAATTGCAGGGAGTCTCGGTGAAATTTTCTTCCCCAAAAAAAATTTAATTTTTGGAAGGATTGGGAAAGTTGTCCAAATAGTGTAGTGAAAATTTATTACCGTGGCAACCCTGACTTAACTTCCTCTCCCCCTCCTCTTTCCCTCTTCACCCCTCGGTTCTTTGCACAGCACGCCCTTGGTATCTCCTCTAAGTCGATAATAGCGAAGAAAAAGGAGGTAATTTTTTCCCGCGATTACGTGCGCGGTGCAGGAAAACTTCGTCGTGTGACGCGACGCGCTCGACTTCGCACATTTTGGCCTTAGCACCGCCACGTCGTTCCTGTCTTCCCTTCGGAGTAGTTTTGCTTCATTCCGTTGATATCAAGGCGGAAACCTTTTTCTATCTTCCATTCTCCACATCAAGTTTGAGTTGACACCAGGTCGTTCCTCAAAAGCGCTAGTCGATTTACTAGCCCTCTGATAACATTCTCAATTATAGTAAAAAAATTTCTCATTCCCAACGCAAGCAACGAGTTGTACAAGTACGCTATTTATTACCCCCTCCAGCCTCCGTCTGTGCGAATTAGCCCTGGTGAAATGACTTCAAAGTTTGAGAAATACACTCCAGCAGAGCTGCGCTTTGTGTACTGTATCTAGTTTTCTGAATGAGATGGAAAAAACCGATTTCCTTTCACCCTCTTATTAGATTCATCTTTATCTGTTCGTCATCTGAAATTACCAAAATTTCTATATATTATGTCGCTTCCATATTTTAGTGTATTTTCATGTTCCATAATATTAGTTTGATGTGTAGCTGTTGCTTCAAATATTACATTTTTCAATTCAATTAATACGAAATGTGTGACCTTCCAGTTTAAACATTTCGCTACTCACCCTTAGACTGATGCTGTACTTGTGTATTTTTATGAGTGATAATAGGCTTCAGTAATATTACAGAATGTCTTTGAAATCCGACGTTGAATGGGGTTTTTATTTTTAAATTGCGTAGCTATTTATTTTCCAAAGTCTTCCTGTGCCTACTGTACGTGTAGTATCAAAGCACCAAAATAAGCCCCTATCCTAAAGTTCTCCTGGGATTGGGTTTTGTTATTTTTTCAGTTGATCATTCTCCAAGTTGCGTTTCAACTTTCCAAAAAACTGTTATGAGTTTAACATAATACTCAAGAACCGTCATTGGTTATTATCAACGGCGTAAAGGTCGTAATATTTGTTATTTTCTTTCAAAATGTTCAACTTTTCCAAAATGCATTCTCCGTGCTGATGATCTTCATGCTTCAAAATTAAATCAATCGTTTGTTTTTCGAAACTCTTTTTGTGATTGCGTAGTTTAAAACACATTTACTTCATTACCTTGAAATGGGGATCATTAAACTATGAATAATTCGAGCCCTTGGCTTCAAACGTGGATAGCTGCATAGGGTCTTTCACCGCTTTCATGAATGACACCCTCTTCAAATATCATACGCTGCTTCGCATTACAGCCAGGAAGGAGCTTGTACGCCAGTTTAGTCTTTGTACGTCCCTTGATGGATAGATGGGTAGTTTCCAGGTCCCCCAAACCTCGACAAGGGCATTTTCTCTCTTAATTTATCGATTTCAGTACTTCGTCTCAAGTTGATCTCCATAAACTTCGCCAAAAGATATCACCTTTTATTAACTCAAAATTAGTTTTGGCCGGATTAGGGTTTGAGTGAACATTTTCGTCCCATTAATAAGGGCCAAACTTTTCAATTCGACTTATTTTTCTTTTTAATGGCTAAACTTAAGTTTTTCGGAAGCATTCTGAATAAGGTGCGTTATTTCTCATTAGGTCATATCTCAAGGGTAATAAGGCTAGATCATCTCAGAAAGTTGAAGTAGGAAACTGAGATTTTCCTTGAAACGAAATCATGAGGTACTACTGGCTGGCAGTTGGAAGTCCTGTGACGGGCTTTGACATTCTAAGCGTTCCCCTAAAACTATTTTTCTAGCTTTACTCCTTTTCTTTGGACTTTATCTAATTCTTTTTGCCAATTTTTTCCCAACATTCTCAAATAATTTCGGCATATTCCAAATGAGGTCTAACTAAAGCAAAATAACACCTCTCTTTAACGTTCTAATTACATTTTCCCACCACCAGTTTAATGAAGCCGAGTTTCTTTAATGCGGATCCGCGTATTGTCGTCATGTGGTGCCCATGAAAGGCGTGGTGTTAGAACCACCCCCAAATACTTAACTTGATTGGCCATTGTTAACACTGAACCCTCTATTTCATAGTTTATTTCGTTCGCCACTTCCTTTGTTCCAAAATTTCAAAACAGCGCATTTATCTATATTAAGCATTAATCCCCGTTCCTTGCACCAATCCGAGATTGTGTCTAGGTCTCCAGAGAGTAGCTTGCGATCTAGTTGGCTCCTAATTTTCCTATATACCACCGTGTCATCGGCATATAACCTGAGACTGCTACTAACTTGTGCGCTTAAGTCATTAATGTGTATTAAGAATAAAAGCGGACCTTATACACTTCCCTGGGGGACGCCCGATGTTACATCTCTATCCGTTGAGCACAACCCATCGATGGCTACTATTTGTTTGTGTTTTGACAAGAAATCTCGAACCCAATTAACAATTTTCTCATTGATACTTTCGCATTTAAGTTTGTGTAGGACTTCATCGAAGGCTTTCTTGAAATCTAGGAATATTGCATCGACTTGTGTTGTTTTCTCCCGATCCAAGTACATCGGGAAAATACGTAATTGTCTTCCGTAAGATCTGCTCTTCTTAAATCCATGTTTGGCTTCACCAAGGAAATTGATTTTTTAAGTACACCATTACTCCGCGGAGAAATTACTTTTATTGTCTCGAGTACTCAGTGTTTATATCTGAAAGCGTAATTAAAAATATTTTCACATCTCATGGTATGTCATTCATAAACATTCGCAGCATGACACTAACGATTGGTTCTCCTAACCACGCTAAATTAAAAATCTCAGCTGCCAAAAGTATTGGCTATGCGAGTGTTGCCTCACCCTTTCAGAGCTGACTATTCTACTAAGAGTAAGTAGGACCTGGCCGTAAAGCATAGTTTTTTACTTGCGTCACGCCGCACTTCCGTCGATGGGATCTAAGTGCTCTGCACGTCATCAATTTCTATTTAGGAAAGAAACTTCTCTGGTTGGCGAGGGACGTGGTTCCTCTGTGGATTGATGTTCGATAGATTTTTTTTGGGACTCCCGCAACTCTTTTTAAGTATTGATTCTTTTTGTGCGTCGTGTATGTGTGTGTGAGGTACCGAATTGGATGTGGTAGCCATTCTCGTTGGAATGATCTCAAGTAGGTTTTCGGCATCTCTGCAGTGATGAATCCTGCTTGTGGCCTGGTTTCTTTCCTCCCCGATAATGGGTCGTTTTTTTGTAACCAGAGCATCGCTCTGAAACATCTTGCGATATCTTCAGGACTACTGTTTAAAAAATACTAAAATTTTGGCTGATAATTAATGTCGATTTTTTATTAAAATTTGTTGAAATGCTCAAAATTTTATGTGCTCCCAATTTTAATCTTCCCCCGGGATTGCAGGCTTGTTGACATCGTGAAAGGACTTCTTCATTCTGATGACTCCTATTAGAGCTGTGCTGCTGGGAGGAACGATAATTATTCCTGATATGGTCACCCATGTAGGCGCATCCAAACTTACCTTGAAAAGTAGCCTGTTAAACAGTAATAATCAATTTTGTATGTAGTCGCACCATCGGCTAAGGGAATGGTATTTCACTATGTTCCCTAGATGAGTAACCATAGGGCAAATAACATGACGTACAGTATGCAAGTGGATGTCAGAGGTGGGATTTGAACCCGTGACATTTGAATAATAAGGCTGACAGTACTTAAACTCATTTTTCTGTCACATTGCTGATGAAAGTGTATAATTTTCTTCGAAATGTTGAGGACCATGAAGGTATAGTCGCTTCTGGTCTATAAATGAGCCACGCTATAGCCTATTGTGTACGTAGTTCAGCTGCTGACCACAGGATCCAAGTGCATATCCGGGTGAGTTATCTCCATCTATAGCTACATAATACCCTACCGCTAGGTTGTGTGGGAGAGGGGATAACACACCATGTATGCAACATCAAAGTGTTGCTCTGGGCACCCTCAGCCACTCCTCAAATTTCTGGATTTTCTGGAAGGGTGAAAGTAGTCGGTTCTCCCATAACTTGATGTGTGATTTTCACGTGCATTAGGCTCTAGATAATCTCTATCTTCACCTATTCATCCAACCTTCGTGTAAATTGCTCTATTTGGTGATAACTCATAATCGAATATCAATTAATTAACAAATCTGAACCATTGCTGGTCCAATTATAAGGTAAGGAAACGTCAACTGTTGTATTTTTACATTTTCATTTTAATAATGATTCTATTTAATAATAAAATAATTTAATATTTAATAATAACTTCTAACTTCCATTGCGGAGAATTCAAAGTTGTACACCTTTGTAAATCTACACAATGAACAAGTAAGCCGCCAGGGCTGTTCGCGCACAAGTCTTTTATTTTATTTACTTTTAGTTGGTATTAGTCTGAAAACAGCTGTTTGACCTTAGCATCGGAGTTTGAACATTGATATGACAATTGGAAATTACATATATACGAACCCTAGGTGCAGGAAAAACCACTTAGGCAGACGAGGAAGTTACCCCGCCGTCACCGGATTTTATGTATAACTATCTGCTTATGCGTAAATATAAATAAATATTTACACGGTAACCTTGTCGTGGTGGAAGGGCTTGTGTGTTCCGATGACCCCTAGAGCTGTGCTGGCGGGAGTAATAATAATTACTCCTGGAAGGGTCACCCATGCCAGATAGGTCGAAGGTTAGGAGCCAGACGAAAGGTAGTCCACGCAGCGTCTGTTCCTCAGTGAGGCGGCTGCAATGGCGTCTGACCCCAGTGGAGCGGCCATTAAGTGATGGTGTCACGTTAAAAACACTATTGAGGAAGGCAACGGGAAACCACCTCAATTATCATTCCCAAGAAAATAATGATGGACGCAAAACAGAAAGGAAAACAAATGAGGAAGTACTAGAGATGGTGGGTGAGGAGAGGGGTTTGTTGAGAGAAATCGTATGGAGGCAGGAAAGATGGATGAAAGGCGTATTGAGCGGTAGTGGAATGTTGAAGAAGGTAATAGAGGGGAGAATGTGGGCAAGGCAGGGCAGGAACAGGATAGGGATGTTGGACGGGATGAAGGGAGGAAAGAAGTACACCGAGATGAAGAGGGACCTGATATAGATTAGTTTGATAGGTGGGGAGTCACAAAATGTGTATTTGATTGTTGTGTCCATCCAAAAACCTACCTTAAACGGTAGATTACCTAATAAATAAATATTTACACGGTCATAACATGACACACTTATCTACATAGTACTTGCCTGTGTGTACTTTGTACATGCTTAATATGCAATGCGGGTCGGAAAAGGAGTGTGTGGATGACGATCGATTTTCGTCGAGGGTGTGTCAAAGGAAAGGACCGTGAACCTATTCTGGGGTGGATACAATGCACGCACGGGAGGCAAGCCGCTGCCCGCGTCACTGTGAAGGGTATCGAGTCGTGTAAGCAGGACATCCTGTGACTTTAATTGAATAAGGGGTTAGAAAAAAAACTCCATTGAGCAAATCGACATTCACTTTCTTTCCTCGATTCAATTGGTTGGACTTCTGTCTGGTGCAGGTGCGGTAGGAATATGGAAAAATATTATTTTTACCTAGTGACTGTGCAGTTCTAATGAAGTAAATAGGCTTTCCAGGGCTCTTTCTTAGGTGTGAAAAATTTTAAACGGGCATTCGAGGGAGTTTTTTTTCCAATACTTCTCGGCGTGCAGTGATACATGATTGTGCGTCGTTCAATTTGGTGGCTGTCCGAATCACTCGGAAATTTCTGAAACCCTAATTTGGATAAATATCTCTTTATTTTTTCAAGTCACAGAAAAGAGATGCTTAATTGAATGATGGATCCTGATATTTAGAAACAGTTAACCAATGAATCTGAAATTAATTTTACTTTCAACAGTATTTTAGGTACCGTCTTGTTATTTTCATCGTATGACCGCACACAAAGTTCGAGTTCTCGTATACGATCGTTGGCTAAATAAAGAAATATAATGAAATTGTAATTTTAAATGGGAAAACGAAGACGAACGAAGCATTGATATATGTTAATAAGCGTCAGGTCTGCCCTTAAAGCCTAAAATATTGTGGAAATCGGGGAGGAAACTCTTTTGACACTAATAAACGTGAAAATAAATAAGAAACTGAGACAAGGGCTCAAACTTTGTGTTGTGATTTCCGGGGAAAGGGAATCCTGCCCCAGGGATCAACGCTCCAAGTACACAAGAAAACAAATAAATACGATATTTACTAAAACATTCTCTGGCTTTTTACGGAGAAACCAATGTCTCGAAAGGGAAAGATACAGGACTCAAGCACGGTACCTACTGGTGAGTGGTAGCTAAACGTGGTTTTTGGTCGTAATCTCAAGTAGGAAGTCGCAATGTAAAGGGAATTTCTGTGTTTAGCTGTTGTTAATGTGGTTTTATTTGAAATAATGGTGGCAACTAAAAATTAAGCTGCACTTAGCTTTGAAATTTCTTGCCAGGATTGTAATCACCACCTGCCACAAACCCTATGGTAATTTGCCGGGTATCATGTAAATGCAGAAGTATTCAAAAGGGTTTCGGAATAAACAATCGACAAGGACCGAATTCGGTCTAATCACTTAGAAACTAAAAATACTTTCACGAATTGACTAGGTGGTTATTCCAAGCGACATGGACCAACTTTTCGGTTTTTTTTATTTATACATCATAACTGAAAGATAATTCATCCGGGAAAGCATCTTGAAAATTGGGAAATACCAAAAAATCCACTCTTATATTGGTTTAAATCTCTACTCAATATCGAATTGACTTAAAAAGAGTCAAATTGACGGTTCGATTACACTCCGAATCAACTGTTAAAGCTGGAGGGAATAAATTAGAGCAGACGGAAAAATGTTTGCATTTGGGAAGTATTTTAAAGAAGAATAGTGGTGGGGACGGAAGAAGAATTTCGTTAGCGTAAGAACGTTTGACAAGTAGAAGAGAATTAATGACAAGTACACCAGGTGAATATGTTAAGATAAGATTAATAAACACGCTAATATGGATAGTAGCACGTTATGGATTGAAAACCTGGTCTTTAAGCCAAGAGGTTGGGCGTAAATTTGAGGCTTTGGAGATATACATGTGTGGCGAAAAATGGAGAAAATAAGTTGGACAGAGAGGAGAACAAACGCTTTGGTTTTAAATAGTGTGGGCGAGGAGAGGAATTTGCTGGGGTAACCCGAAAAAAGGGAGAAAAAGTGGGTGGAGGAAATTTTAAAAGTTAGACGGATGTTTAAGGCCGTATTAGAAGGGAGAACGTTCGGTCAGCAGGGTATGAGAAGGGAGGGAAGTACGAGCTCGTAATTAGCTTTATAGGCTGCATGAATGCAGGAAAGTATTACGAAGGATTTAAGAAGGAAATGATACAGTGCAAAAAAGGTAAATTTTCGTGATATTTGGAAGCAATTAGTCGTTATGGACCGTCTAAAACGTATCTTTAATAAATAATAACTTAAATTGAATCGCTATCTCATTAATTTTAGCTTCGCATTGGTGGCAGGTAGGAGGAAAGATCCCGTGAATGGCTCATGGGAAACGTTTTCGAAACAGTTGACCCTCCGCTCTATCGAGAAATTCTTTCCTTCCCCGGAGCACAAAAGGCGTCGTATGAACTACTCTATGACGTCGGAGGAGCTTTCCAGGGCCGGGGGAGTGAATTCGAAAAACTGCACCCTCTTGCACTGGCAGAGTGCATTTTTTTCCGAATGGCTTCCGGATGTGTGGGCAGAACCTCCGCATTCCTGGGAGAGAAGTGCCCTCCCCCTCTCTCCTCCCCATCCCGTCCCGTCCATTGTTGTGGCCGGGGTTGTTGGAAAACAAAAGAGTGCAGAAGTCATTGCTGGCCACTCAGTTTATCGATTCCACGTTTAAAGCTCGGTCCCATTGGCGTGATCCACTTAATCGTCGCGGGGTGTTATTCCATGTCGTGAAGCCGTCGTAATGTATGTATGGCTTTCCATTACTAAGAACACCCTAATATTAATGACGATAATGAATCTGACCGATAATAAATGTGACCCCCTATGCATTTTCAGTGGATGCTATAATAGAATTCTATTGAAGATTTTTTTCCGCATTTGAAGTTCAATAAAAATACGTCTTCCTACCGTAGTTTTTTTCGCCTTGCTATTATCTGACTTTGAAACACCTGCTGGACTGCATCACTGTTCTAAAATATATGCGACTGTCTTAATCAGAATTGCATACGCGTGAGTAATGTCGATTGACGTTTCCATCCTTTTGCGATGTCCTTATTTCAGTTGTGCTAGCTCATTTAAAATAAGTTTTTCCTTTGCTTAATGAAAATTAGCGCTATTGTTGAGTAAACAAAGCCTTAAGTCTTCTTCCAAATCTTAAATTTAATGATTTATTTTATATCAAGCGGGTAAAGGCGGATTGTTGATAATTTGAGGATGGAAATGTGTGCTCATTCGTTTATTTCGTCATTTCTGGACCTTTATAGTATATCGTTCGTTTTCTATTTCTGCACCACATGCATGCACGCCCACATACACACACAAAACTATGGCGTTCCAATTCCTGGATGTGGATGTAAAGATTTGGCGTGAAAGCTCCTCTCGAGCTCTCTTTAATTGGAAGGAAGCCATAATGTCGTAGTAAAAATACTTGAAGTCACTCTAAACTTACCACCTTATATTAGAGCACGGCAAACTTTATACAGTTCGTAACCAGGTCAAACTTTGCCCTCATAGGAAATGGAACGCCTCTTTTTTGGCATCGGAAAGGTTGATTAGGTAACTCCTTTGACTCCTTCGTTGGATGTGACACCGCAGTTGTCGTCGGCTTGTGTGCTCTGGTCCATCTGTCCGGGAAGTTCAGGCCACCTGCCTCTCCGCTATTAGTCGATTGAATGAGCTCGGTGACCTTCAAGCGACGCCTTTGTGGCTCCCGATCACGTTCGTCCCGCTGGGCACGACGATCGCAATGCTATCATTGGGAGGCGTTACCTAGGAATTTTTCTGTACTCAGTCCTTATTGTTTGAATTATGCCCTTTCCCCCTCCCTTGCACAAATTGCGCGGGCCCAGGAGTCAGGCAGCGTGTGAATCACATCAAAGAGCGTCGCCCTCAATATATGAGATTCCCGAGATGTTCATTGCGTTGTTATTTATTCCCGCAAACCCTTCATTCGAGTTGCTTTGTGTTTCAGAAACATCTGGTGTTTTGAGAATGGCCATGTATTAAGGCTTGATGGGATGCGCCTGTTGAGAAGGATTGAGGTTAAGGCTGAAAGGTTGGGTATTGGAGAATCTATTGAAGGTTGAATAGGAAGTACACGTATAATGTTCGTTTAGCGTGGAATCAAATGGAAATTGTACATTTTTAACAGCATAAGAAATTGGCCGATTATCTGAAGTGCCTTTTTTGCAATAGAACTTTAAGAAACTTCTACGTACGATGAAGATGTACGAGCTGAGTGCAGCCTCATATGAGTTCGGGAAATAATGTGCTTAAAATAATGGTAATCGTGTGGTAGAATAGTGAGCAAAATACTGCCATTTTTTTAAATAATTGGGAGTATAATTCTTTCCTAAAGTCTTCGCAATGAATAAAGTGTAATGAGTAACAATCAGGATTGATCAGGAAAAAGAAAAACAATTATTACGTAATTAAACCTGTAGGATTAGGCGTCCATTCCCTACATTTGTCTTAATTCGTCTGATCTGATGATTGAGTTTTTTTTGGTAAAATAATCAATTCCTTCAATGTCAAAATTAAACCTCAGTTCATTATTTCCTCCTTAAAATATTGGTTTGGCTGTTTTAAATTTGTGTCCTCCCGGGTAAAGTGTTTTATTATTTGTATGAGGCGAAGGAAACGGACTGATACGTAATTGAGGTCTTAAAAACAGCAATTTTTTCATGTACTAAGTAAGTAAAGAACGTCAGTCAGATCGAAAGTAAAGTCGTTCAATCGGAAGGAGTGGTTGAGTGGTTAGCTGCCAATGGAGGAAACCGACAGGGGCGATGCCGGCGATACCAAGCTTTGACAACTTCATTGGGGGCCAAAGCTAGCAGAGTGCTCGAAAATATCGTATAGGCCCTAGTAGAGGAGCGTATCCAAGGTGTGTGGCTCGGGCGCGGTGATAACTATCGCTGGCCCTGGATGGGAGAGCGGTTCACACTATGTGTATTACTCTCAGAGAGGAGAAAAAGTTACCTACCAGCTTGCATTCTTTCAAAAATGTTTTAGATGGCTATCAGTGCTAAACTAAACGAAAAAATCAAGTCGTTTTCTAAGATTTAACTTCCTACAGCTTATCATGAAATCGCCTTGTAGGTTACTCATCATTATCGACAATTAGTGCCCAAGTCGTTGCTATATCTGTAATCGTAATTGTTTTAAACTTAAAGCGGAAAATAGTTAAATATGGTTTCAATGGCTGTGTGTTATTATCCCCACACGAGGTAAGAAATGACATAACATTGAAGCCTTATGCAGTATTCTTCAAGGAAAAACGGTATTTTCTACGAAACTGCTCCCTTTCTTCGCATTCAAGTCACTCTTTCTTTGCAAGCCTCTGCCTTTCCTCTCCCATTATTTGCTTCATGTAATTCCCTTCCGTAACGGGAAAGCCGTATGAACGCTACCGACCTCGCCTGTTGGTGTCTAGATCGTTGAAGCTTCCGTCCTAGGCTTGCTCGTAGACCGATGGCATCAGCTCCATCCGTCGATGATGATGGACGTGAATGGATTCCCGCGTGATGATGTGCGCCCTTCTCTTCCCATCGACGGATATCTTTCGTCGAAACCGATGATTAAGACAGGCTGTACGGTGTTAGGGGCGGGGAATGGGGGGGAGAGAGCATCGATCGGCTGCCCGGCGACGATTCTTCACCCACCCCCTGCGACATCTCTCCCCCCCTCCTCCCACACTAGTATGCATCCCCCACCTCTACTGTGTGGATGCTTAAAAAAAATACCTGCGGAAGAGCGGTGGGGTGTGGGTGAGCACATCGCCGATTCCCAAAACTGCGAGCGTTTATTATTTCGTCCGGGAGAACGCGTTTATTTCGAAAGGATTCCAGCGCTCTCCTGCATTGAATGAGCAGATGGCAATCCTTACGTACGTGCGGCGGAGATCGGAACGTATTCCGATATTCATTTTTTTTCGTTGCGGTGGAATTCCATTGAGTGTTATCCAGTGTTACTTAGGTCTCGCAACGGGGCGCTTGGATCCATCCTAATCCGTGAATATTTACGGATGTCTTAAATTGTATCTATTTTTTACTTCAATAACGTATAAATGTTTTCGATACTCGTTTTCATTTTCCATTAGACTAGAGATTTTCGATATAATTTGTTCTGTGGTCTCTATGACGTCGCGGACTGTTCTCGCAAATTAGAGTAAATGAGGCACAGCGGCGCAAAATCATGCTCTATGAATCAAACAAAAGAAAAAGTTGAAAGGGAAAGATGCATCTGGTAGTATGACGCAAGTACGAAACGTTGACAATATTTGCGGTCCATCAGAAGCACGAAGTATTTTTTAAACTAAACCTCAAAGCTGTTACAAAGACTTTGTCCAAAATTGTATGTGGTGAAACTCAATTTTGAAAGTCTATTCAGAATAAAAGCATGGATATATCTTTGACTTGAAAAAATCACGAAATCTTTACCATGCATGACAAGGTTAGACTACCCGCATGGAAACGGGCAATGGTTTCCTAGAACAAATGCGTTTTAATTATTGTAATCTATTCCTCAAGCAATAATTTCCTTTAGTTTCGTGTATTCCTTTCCTAAATCACTTTTTAAGAAATAATTTCTTGCCCAAATCTTTACCAAAAGTTTGATTGAAATTCAAATTACGTTGAAGCCAGAATCAAAAACTTTAAGACATATCGGAAAATAAAAACCATTAATTCTAACTTTAATATTTAATTAATTAATCGACTTTAATTTTTAAATTCAAATTTTATCTGAGCATTTTTAAGTAAATACATCTACTAAACAAATATATTATGTATCTCAATACAAGTGTAATGGGATTTAAAATGCTTCCCCTTTAGTAAGCTTGTATTTAATTCAGTTTATTACATTTTTTGCTGTTACCGGACGATGTTTGGGACTGTTTTTTTTTGCAATTTTCAACTTTTAATAAAGACTTTAATTAAAAAAATGTTTTCACATTTTCCGGTATCCGTTCCAGAATTAAGCAACTACCTTCCCATAGCATTAAATCTATTGGCGGTTCTATGAGCGTGGAGGAGATGTAATCTTTGGGCTTAGGGTTTATTTAATGTGTAGCGAGCCCAACCAATCTCGCGCTGGTGTGTTGGAAATGAAAACAAGGGGTTTAGGTGGAGATAAACAGAAATGGCCGCTCTCTCAACTACCAGTCAGGTTTTTTTTTCCGAAAGCGTTTTCAAATATTTTATCTCGTCACCGTAGCGGCTAAGGCTCCCTTTTGGAGTCGGTGGTCCCCCACTCATGTGAACTGCCGTGGGATGTCTAGAGAAGAGATGACTTTGTTTACGGAGTAACAATATTTTGAAAGCCCAGAGCTTATTGTCTAGAAAGCTCCCTAGTCAAACCTAGACTTCCGCTCTTTGGGCCGCGCGTGATAACAGATGGGTGGGGAGGGATGAGTGTTTGGCGGGGATGGAGGACCGTTTGCTTTTCCTTTCGTCCCTCGGATCGATCTGTTTGACGTACGTGTTCTTGAACTATTTGTATTCCCCCTCGCACGAGTCCTGAAATGCCTGAGGAATCCCCCTTTCGACCTTGTATATCCCCGCGAGTGTTAAGCGCAGCTCCACTCCTCCATCTTTTTATAATTTGTCTCTTATTGTTAGTTGATATAGGTCAGGGTTCGCCGCATGCTGAACGGGCATCTCTGGGGAATATTTCATTTGGTGGTGTTTGAGGAGATGCCTTAAGTAACAGAAATATGGTACTAAAAACTACAACCTTGGAATGCTGATGGAACAAATATTCTTATTTATTTATTCTTCGTTTTCTTTTATCCCCCGGGCGATACCCCCTGTCCTTCTCGTACGTCACGTGACCACAGCTCTTCGCGTGCTGTGCATGCCGGTTTGTTTACCACCTGCCACACACCTTGCTGGGGGGCTTTTAGGATACAATGTAAGTGTAGATAAAAATATGGGACATATAATTGTTAATGTAATGTCCAAATGTTACTATGCTGCTGGGATTAGTACTTTGGACTAATAATTTACCACATTTCGAAGTGTATTATATTTGTTTCCTGTGATCTGAATGGTTTTATAATTAGCCTTGATCCTTAAGTATTCTCTCTTCAATGGGAAGTACTTAAAACCTATGTCCTACAGTAGTAATAAGTTGTAGGCTTTCGGATCTAGGGCTGTAATTAAAATTTTCAACATTTTACATGCCGCAGAGTGATTTTAGGAAGAGTAGGTCGAAGTTTCTCTTTCAATTATGATAATGCACAGGTTTTCAAATGACAATGCTTATGTTTGGCTAGTCCTTTCGTCACAAAACATGTACTGAATCTTTTTTTAATGGGTCCCAAATTATTTTTTCCCCGAAATCGCAGAAAATCTAATATCTGCCCCGTCACCCTTGTTTATTTCCTTCACCATAGTTTCCCCTCAGTTCTTTGAATTCCTCTTCACGCTCGAGTTGCACGGGATACCGTGAAAGGGGTGTCCAGAAGACTTCAATATCCGTGACGGTTTCGATGGGTCCTTGTCAATTCGGCCGATGCATTCTGTTGGGTTTTCTCGTTTATTTTCTTCTCTGTTCTTACATGTATATTATTTAGATAAACGTAGGAAACGCAAACTCGAGAGAATAGAAATAGAGCAACTGATATACGTAGCGGTAACGTATTTCATATCACCTCCCTCATTATAGTTGCGAGAACTTCGATGCTACTACTGACAAATGAAGCAGTTCGACAATGGCATTCCCATACAAAAATATTGGACCAATCCTCAAAGCTAAAAGTCAAATAAAATTGGCTATTTTCTACAAAATAAATTTTTTTATTAACACGACCGGTTTCGATGTAACTACACCATTTTCTGGTGATGAAGAGAACCAGAAGATGATGTAGTTACATCGAAACTGGTCGTATTAATAAAAAAAATTATTTTGTGGAAAATTGCCAATTTTAATTATTCATGATATTCCACCATATCACGCCTGAAACGTCTCTTTTTTTATACTAACAGTCAACAGTCCCATCTAAAAATGTCAGAGCTACACTCTGAAAGTGTTGCATTGAAATGCTAATTAGTGGATGACTCTGTTAAAAGTTACTGTTGCGGCATCTCCCGCAGTTTCTTGGAAGTCCCATCTAGTTTTCCCATTCAGATCCCTCTGATTAAAATGGCTCATTTTTAGCATTTTTTATCTGTACATTTTTTTCATGTATGGTTTAGAAGGACCTGTGTGGTTTATAATGGTCTGATACAGCAAAAAGCTGTGCTTAAATTTTATCAGTTTAACGAGATGCCATTAATGGAGGATCTTCACAGTAAATCCTTCCCCCTTACCTATGAAATCGTTCATCTGGTTCAACCTATTTTTGCGCTCCGTCTCCTTATGGGAGTGCAGTAAAAATAGCGATACAGTTGAATTGGCTTTAAAAAATGGCAAATCTATCACAACCGATTAACCGTGCAGTGTATTCCTTTTGCCTGTCGTAATATTCATTTAGATTTTTTCGTTTGTGCTCCGTGGAGGAAAGGGGGTGAACTTGCGTCGTACTTCGCGAAAGAGTATTGCGTTCTGCAAGGCGTAAAAAAAAGTGTAGACAACTATGCGGAGAAGGCTCTGAACCCTGAGTTCCTTGATCCTCAGCTTATAATACCATTTCGAGATGCTCGCGGTGGGAGAATAGGGCAGTGAACGAGTAAGGAGTAAAAATATCCTCTGGGGATATATATTCACGTGGAATTTCCCTTGCCCGACCTCTGCATTGCTAAGGTTACCATGCACACCCCACGAGTACCTGCTCTTCGGAACACAAATGTCTTTCCTTTCTCAGTGATGCTCTCCATTGACGCGTACGATAAAATATATGAAGACCGAATAAAATTTTAACGCGTATCCTACGTGTATGGGTGAGTAAGACATAAAAAAATATTCACGTGAAAGGAGTCACTTTGGCACACTCACCATGTGGTGTTTCTTTGTTTACAATGGCTGTTCTTCGAGCTTCTATTTCCCGAAGAACCCCTTCACATGGGGTATTTATTCTGAACTCACCTTCCGTAAAGGTTCTTCCATTCCACGAGCTCTTACGTCTGGGGAATGCGAAGGATTTCATATGTTCTGTTATCTGTTCTCTTAGAATTCCGATAATTTTCTGCTCCCCAGTTAGTATTTTATTCCTGTGCGACACCCTGTTTACTGTTGTTTGCCGACTGCTTTCAAGCAAGTCTTCTCGACTTTTCGGTTCTTCACATGTTGATAAATGTCGTCTGCTATACAGAATATTTTCCTTTACTCTCCTTTGAGTTTTGAGTGCTATAATTCGTAGTTTTTTGATTGATTTTGTCGGTTCTCCATGACCTGTTTCCCTCTACTATTAACGAATGCACAGCGAGGTTGAAGGGCGAGCTGATCGCAGAAATGGTTATTTTGTATATTTTGGCAGAATTCATACGCAAGCTGGCGATGAAGAGATTAATAGGGATGCGACTTTCGGCAGAAAGGCTGGTGGTGTTTGTGTGTGTTGTGTGCGTTGAGGGGGCACAACATGGAATGAATGCTTGTGCGAGGAGGCAAAAATAGTAGCACATAAAAATATACCCTTTCTCACATAATTGTATGAATGCCCTGCGACCCTGACCCAATCATATTTGGGTATGGTTGGGTCAAGGGGGGTCCAAGGATGGGAGGGGGGCCATAACCACTCTTGGGGAATACTACTTTTGAATATCTGCTGTTCCATTAGCATAAAATTATTTCCTTCAGGAAGCGTTGCGGATTAAATAAGTGCGGTTTTTTTTAGTTTAAAATTGTTTTCAACTTTCTTTTTAGAAACTAGGTTATAATATACATAATTGTCGTTTACATTTGAAAATGGTGCCTGTTCTTAAAGGTTTTCTAGGTCCGTAACTGGACGGGGATAAGTGTAGATGCAGAAAAAACGAGGTGGATATGGGGTACTTCAGTTTTTGTGATTTCGGTAGGGGAAATAGGAGAGGAATGATTGGGTTTTGAAGAAATCATTAAAAGAGATTGTTCCATTGGATGATAGTCGTCTTTTCTTGGCAGTGTCTTCTCTGAAAGGGAACGTTTTGAAGGATGTGAACTGTCGGATTGCCGTGGCAGAACTACTAAATCGTCGCATCCTCTTAGAGCCCATCTGTCCATAAAATTAGTACTTGAGATACTTCGTGGCATTACGAAAGAATTATTTCAAGAGAAATTGAATGATTTCAATAACTTTTACATTAGGCGACGATCTGATGCGAAAGGGATATGTAATGTGTATAAAAATATTTTGTCTGCTTTACCTAGTGTCAAAGTTTAATTAAAGCATTGAGCGTCTTATTTTACACTGACTTCTATTTTTTTCACACCTTCCAGTCTTTGCGTTATCGATCGATTATGGTGTGGGCTGCAGATTATTTTTATGTCTCCGTCACGTACTCGTGCACCCAGATCTCGCAGGGACCGGAAACGTTAACTTTTCATTCCACGTCGCCCCAATGTCATTCCGAACCAAAACAACATAGCGAGAAAGTTCGAGGGATTGAAGTTCCGCGCGTCGTGTCAGCGGGACGGGGGTGCACGGCGTGGTGTTTCACGCACGTGCGTGTGCTTCTTGTACGTATTAAATGGAGAGCGTTCGCTCGACCGTGGGGAGAGTTTGGAAGGAAGAGGAGGGCGGAGATGGGCGAAAGCGCGTCGGGGCGAATTGCGGGCGTTAACGGGAGGGGAAGGAGCGACGGGTAGGAATTCACCACGAAGCGTGCGTTCGTTATTTATAGCCGCTACTTTAGGGGATGAAGCAAGGTAATTACAAAAGTTCCTCCCTTTCCCCTCCGAGGAGAACTTAGCAGCACGCGACGCTCGGGAAAGGAGTCGCTCCAACCTTCCATGCGTGGTTGCCCAAGAGAAGTTGGATACGCGGAGATACGAAACGCGATTGAGACGTATTTTCACGGAGACTGGCCTTTTATTTATCTTTGTCTGCTCGTGAGCTGAGACAGTTTTGTCATTGTGCGATTGTCAGCGTAATGTGTGTCAAACTGCCAAGCACATTCAAAAAGGAAGGGCCGTTTTTTTAATGGCTGGTCAGGACAATGTTGTACGCATGCAGTGGTATCTGTTGATTGTTTCTGAACCCAGTGAAGTTATTGTCCTGATTCAGTAGTCGTTTGCCTGTCGGTGAATGCAGATAACAATGTCTGCGAAAGCCGTTGTTCCCGCTAGCTTATGGGCTTAGTAATGAGTGAAGGAAAGACTAGAAAATGGTATCGGAATAACAATAATGATCGCACATATGTGCATGGGGAAAAGCGGACAGGCAGGCCCAGTATCCATACCAATGAAATCGTTCAACTAGTGGACCAAGAACTGCGATCTGATTGACGATTAGTGGTCTGGCTAATTAATCCTCCTGTTTGACGCACCACTATTTACGCGATTTTTGCGGGAAGCTCGGATATCACAAAGCGTTCAAGGTGAATACCTAACATGCTCACCGGCCAAGACAAAGAGCAAAGAATTTTGAGTGGACTAGCGTTTATGGACTGCCATCGACAAGACGGAGATGATTTGACCTTGCACCTAGCGACTGTTTCCTCTTCTTGCGCTTGAAACAGTGGCTTGTTGGACAATGGTTTGAAGACGATGAGAACTCAAGACCGCCGTCGTCAACTGGCTCGATTCCCCTGCGGCGAACTTCTATGCTGAGGGATTAAAGAAGCTTTGCAGCGTTACAAAATATGCTTAAAAGTGAAAGGCCATTGTGTGGAAAAGTGAAGTAGGTTTGCAGGGAACTAAAACCATTGATAAAAGTTTTTCCTAACAAAAATACCTTTGTTTATACGAAACGACCCTTAATTTTCTGATATGCCTCGCGGCATGGATACCCTTGAATACCTGAATCAGACTCTCCGACTAAATAAATCCCAAACACATTATAAATTAAAATCGTAACACTAATTTATCTATGTCTACGAGTGCAACAAACTTGACAAAGGGTGACACTATGACTATTGGCCTATACAGTAGACCGCTGTGTCTCCAACGAATTTTTCGGGCTCTTCCTGCTTAAATAGATACGCATTGAAATTTTTAATGCTATCAGTGGTAGATCGAAGGTATTTTGACCCAATTCATTTTTCCAAGATTTCAGAAATCGTAAGCTCAAATAGTAGAAGTAATTAGATCAAACCCGGGGCGTTTTTCTGGGACGATTTCGCTTTTAATTGCAATTAGCAGTGACTTCTAGATTTACGCGAGGGATACGTTCCACTATTAAGGTGGCACAATTCGGAATCCATATTAACGGGCACATTTTATATTCATCAGAAAGAATTAACAAATTAGCATATAATTTCATTTGTGATATTTCCATCTTTATGTACCCTATACATTAATGATTAGGGAATCATTGAAGGAGCTAGAGGCAGGAGTGAAAGTATGTGGGCTATTCAGGAAATCAATTAGATTAGCGGATAATCAAGCTGTGAATCAAGCCAATCAGGTAAGGTGTTACAATAATTACCGAGCTCATTATAATATCAATGTGATAGGTATGGGTTGAGAGCGAAAATAAACAAAAAAGGCCATAGGATTTTCGAAGAGGAAGACGCGTTAAAATTGTAGGACAGAACCTGGAGCAGGTACAACAGTTTACCTATCTGGGAAGTGCTTGGTACCAAGATGATCAAAGTTGTAAAGACATTAGAAGAAGAATTGTGAATGAAAGAACTGTGTGAATGTGTGTTACAACATCAGACTTAATGGAACTCTTCCCTAATGACTAGAGGCATCAAATTATAGTTTAAATGAAATGATGAAGAAATACGGTTGTTGGGAAAAATTCAAAGTGGATGCACTAGATACTGAGAGTCAATGGGATACTGAAGACATTAATTGAGGGTATAATTATGGGAAAGCGAGGTAGAGGGAGGAAAATATAAGGCATTTTGGATGCAATTAAGGGAGGTGGAAAGTGTGTATTTTTCGGAAAGAAAGATTTCACTGATGTTTCTTCGGCATTATTCTCCTTATCGTGATTTTAAATCGTTTTGTGTGCGACTCTTATAATTTTTATTTTTTGTACTCAAAACTAAATTCTCTATTCTACCCATAGAATTATTCTCAAATGTATAGATTTTTAAACACGCGCATATGACATTTTTAATACTATTTTCTCTACCTCGATTGACATAATTGCTTTCCAAATTTGTTTGCAATCGCCCTGTTGCAAGAGGCACATTCTAAGCCCCCTCAGGAGAAGGAGCGTAGGCCTAATATGCGGTGTTAAGGACCGTTATCCCTCCTCCTTATGGGTTAAGAGTTATTGGATTATTGGCCGCACGGGTAACCTGTTCTGCCAAATGTTCAATATTTGAGGCGGTCTCCCAAGTAATTAAAGTCTGGAGGAGAGAAAGTCAATTACCTGAACCACTCTGCGGTTTCGTCACGGGTGATTCCCAGCGAGGGAGAATTCGTGATTTTTCATCAACCGAACTGGAAATGGGACAAAATAATTACCACTCAGCTTTGCTCAGCTATCCATAGACAAACGGGGATCGAGTGTGTATGAGAACCAGGATTCATTGAAAGACTGGAAGCGTTAGGATTCTCTTGCTTTATCTTCCATCTGCGTATATTGGCGACTTGATGAATTGAAAACTCTTTCATTGGTGAATTTCTCCATTATGTCACATTTGGACACCTATATGATTGATTTAAATTCGCACGATACCTTAAAGTGTAAGCTTATTGACATCCAAACCTGTATGATTCCATGCCACAATTTTATGGCATGCAATCATACAGGCGCGGATGCAAAAATACCGGTGTGCTTGCAAAAATAAATGGGTAATTTTATGAATAAACATGACTTGAAATCATTTATTGAATTCTCATTTCATTCTAATTCCCAAGTGTATTGGATTAAACAACTGGAGAGACACATTAAGTAAAACAAAAGACTGCGTGAAGAATATGATGACAATCCAAACGACTACTAGGGAATAGATAGTTCAGAGAACAAAATGAATAAGGGTACACGAGGATCTAATTTAAGGGTACGAGAATCTCTTACGATATTTGGCCTTAAAATTCGTCATCCGCTTGCCCCACGCTTGGATGATTATTCTCTAGCTACGCATTTGGCCCGTCGCAATGACATGCCATGGATAGCGGCTGCCAGCAATGCTCTGTGGGCTTCATTCTCCACTGTCCCTCGACCACCCTGAAATGATTTGCACCATTTAGCCTCGGCAAGATGGATTTTCCAATACACACCGCAAGTTCCTGATTAATATCGAGCACCTTCACGCCGGGAAATATGACGATATCTTTCCACTAAAAGGCTTCGAAGTGTACCCGGACGCCAATATCTTCCTCCGCGGCGAGTGAGTTACTATGGCTACTAAATAATTGTTTCGGTGAGGCAGATTACACCGATAATCCAAGCGCGCCGTAATTGCGAAATGGGATGGCTATAAAAAAATATTCCCTGTCTGGGCGTCAGAACTCCCGGGTTAGTCGCGAAACGACTCCATATCAGCCAAAATAGAGCAATGTAGTACAAGAAAACTAAATTTTCACATTTTTTAACAAATTTTCCGATTGCATTTTGTAATTTTTGAGATATGACAGATAATGCGCTTTTCTTCGTCGGGTTATCTTAAATCTTTATTTCTTTTCCACCCTGGCAATATTTACTGTTGGTAATTGCAGCCAAATTCCATCAATATATCAAAATCCTTCAGACGTATGACATTTTTGAGAAACCACTCTTTTTCATTACTCTTCATTTTTTTCGTGGGAATTTCCTCTTCCTGTTTTCTTAATCGGTACGTTGTAATTCGGCTCATGAAAGATTTCGTATGTGGGTAAAAATAATTGTCAATGCAAAGGTTATCGGGACCTTGGACATAAAAAGAAACAGGAAGTCTGCATCAAATTAGATCGACCGTCGTTTCTGAAGTATGGTTGAATGTAACATAAGCCGGAACCATTTCTTATTTTCGGTTATATGTAAAAATATGACATATAGCCAACAGTATGGCATTGATTTACATATTCATCGAAGGCCGGAAAACAAGAAAAAAATGAATTTTTAAATTGGCATGGACTGTACTGAATTGAATCAATTAAGACGCACGAAAAAATAAACGGATGATAAAATGAATAAACGCGACCTGAAATCATTCAGTGAAACGTTAGTCTTAACGGCTCGGCAGTTGTGACTGAAGCAGAACCACTCAATTGTCGTCAACCTTATGTTGAGTCAGAGATCGAGAAGTGACCTTAATTTATGACTTGATTATAAAGTTGAATTTTGTTTCCCAATTGGTCGAAGCGCAAGATATTTTCTAGGTCTTCACTCGAAGACGTACCGTTTTTTGCGAGATGAGTATGGCAAAAGGAAAGGCGCGGTGTATGGGAAAAATCCCGGCCGAAAAGTCGCAGTGGTTCACTTGTTCCGCTTCGTTGTGCCACGGAAGAATTCCGATCGGTCAGCGCAACACAGGCTAACTGCTCGGAAGGAGACCCTTAGCACAACCTGCGGAAGGGCACCGTTGTGGGGAGAGGCATTCGGGCGGAACGTTACCCGCCATTTGGCTCGACAATCGAGACACTTTGAAAAATGGGAACGCCTATTTTCCAGGGGCGCTACTAACGGCTGCTAAATGGATGGTGCCTTCCCGCGGACTGGAGATATTGCTTTCGTGGGAAGCCTATAAATCTTCAAGTTCGTCAGTGATTAAGTCAAAGCTTCTTTTGAAAAATATAGGCATAGCCATTCGTGTTCCGCTGAGCGATGAGGAAAGAAAACGTAAGTTGACCGAGACCGGCAAATGCCGAGTTAAGTTTCTCGGCAAAAATGTTAGTTACCAGCTGCGCAAATTAAAAGAAAAACAATTACGATAACCGCATGAGCGATGCACAACTAAGATCCTTTCAAAAATGTTGAAGTTGGTAGTGAAAGCGTATCATACCCAATATAACGGTCATACCTTAACTATTTCTACAACGTGCTAATATTTCCTTTTATGGTGCCTATCTACGTAAAGACGCCATGTAAATGTTTCTTGACCCTAGCTATTATCAGTTATTTGTCATTTACATCCATTCGAACGTTTATTCTCCTTCCTCGAGCACCGAAGGGCTATGCAAAACCAAGGTCCTTTTCAAATGTTCTACTAATTTTAGAGTCCTATAAGTTCCTATTCGGTAGTGTTATTGATTAATCCTATGATTTTTAATGTAGTTAAGTAGTGAGTTTTAATATAGTCATCTAGATGTCTACCTAGTAATCTAGTCAACTACCTGGTCATTATTACCACCCATAGCGTCTAGGAAATAATTAGTTTTCCGTATATGCATGCTTTTTTTACTAATTTCGTGTGTTTTGTTGGCTTATCCCTTCCCACATGGTCGCATGGGACTGATATATATTTAATTCCGGGCATCTTAGGAGATTCCTAACCCATTTTTGTTGTGTTTTCAAGCTCCCCTTTCTATATATCGTCCTTCTCTTTGCTGATGATGCCTCACGCCGTCCGCTGCCAATAGTGGAGAGTCACATTTCCTACCTGTGACTTCAGGGATGGGGACTATAGGTACCGTGGTCATGAATTAATAGAACTTTCCCCTTCTTACTTTCCAGTTCTGCATGATCTATCTAGGCATGATGGAGGTACTCTTACATTTTATAAATCGTTCTGTTTAATTTTTTACCTCCTTTTTCGCATACCAAAGAAATTTTTATTGGGTGAAGTTAGCACTTATTTAGAGCCAAGTTTTCCCCCAGCCTTCATATGGATTTGCTCGTTTTTTTCGGGATTTTTAGTTAAAGTTTTAGCCCTTTTCCTAAAAATTTAAACACTCTTCTTCTCCCTTATCCTCCCTTATACCTTACCCTTCCCACTTGGTACTTGCATTCCCTGCCACACATCTTTTGGTGGATTGCGAGTCATTTGTGTAGGTATATTGACAATAGCAGCGAGCTCTAATTGCGAAGTAATAAAATTTAATTTTCCTGATTTCCTAAAGATTGGTGCTAACCTTCCTTACCTTCGAAATCAACAATTCCCGCACAATGATTGTTACACTACCCACATTATCTCCCCCCATCCAAATCCCTCCCTACACTCACCCAAGCACTACCTTCCCAATTCGATTTTGCAATATTTATAAAGCTGAACCTTGACTATTTAAGTTGTAATGTATTTGAGGACGGTGCTTAAGCATTGAAACGCGTTCTTCGAAATAATAACTATGGAAAATTACAACTTTATTATTTCACATGCCTGATCGCTGGTGTCTACTAGGGAACAAGTAGTTAATCTTGCACTACCTCGCAGAAGAAATGCCACGACGGAGAAAACAATTCATGGGAAGATTGGCACTGAGAGGGGTTCTTGGAATCAAGTTGGCATATGGCGGGTGTCGGGGTAAAAAAAATTAGAATTCGAGAACCAGAGAGAGAGAGAATCTGAATAGTGGGCGGTCGATTGAATGCGAAGAGGGGGAATCGAACGTGCATGCAACGGGAACGAAGTGGAAATTAGAACAGCGGATATCCGCTGGCCGACCGTCCGCTCACCTAGATACGGCGAATAAAATACCACCCCTCCTCCCCTTTCCACACTCCCTTCCCTCTTCGCGAGAACGTAGGCTTCCCACTCGGACGGCCAATGTGACGAAAAAATAAACGAAATTGGGGTTGAATTTGATGCGGCGAACCGATCGTAGGCATCGGAACACCTCCCCCGCCGCATTCTTCGCGGGAAATGAACCGTAACATTTCGGGCGGCTGCAGCTGGAGGTGTGAAAAATCTCTCGGCAATCCCGTCTCCCTGGGGCGCACTTCGTTTCGGAAGCGGCCTCGCTCATTTGGGCTCATTTGCCCTCGACGCGGGAAGGGAGAGCGTCACGCTGGCCGAGCGGAAAATTGACCGGAGGAAATGTGCGCCGGAATTAAGGAGTCCCCAAAGGGAGAGGGCAAAACTTCGCTCATTTCGATCCCAGTTACGTAGTAATGAAAGGGTAACATGCCCTGAGTCTTGATTTCATCTTCAGCAGGCATCACTCCGAAGATTGACTCCGAATAACTCTTTGTTCAACTAATAGCTGCACTTTTCCTGTCACTGTATCTCATTGAATATGATGATGCTCCTGATCTATGAAGTTTATTTCCAATTGTGTGTTTATTTACGAGATATACGAGGGTGGATATACAAGTTTCCGCCCTAACAAAGATACAAGACATTTTTTCTGAAAATTTTGAGGTCGGAAACTTTTCAGACCACCCACGTACATAAAACTTTTCGTGAAAGTCTCACGGACGTGATGTATATGAAGTTAGCCATATTGGTGGACCACAGAAAATTCGCAACCTTGTGAGTTTCTTTTCTTTTTTTGTGTAGTTCTGTGTTTTTGTCTTTGTCCACTTGTGCTAACTTCATATACATTATATATACCTGCTATATATGTGTGCCTATTTTTTTTTGGCTTTGTAATCATCAGTTCGCCCGCATGATGTTCTTATCATTAATATTTGCTCATATTGGTGTGTACAGAAGGCTTCAAAGCATACAGATGGACTTTCAGACCGTCGAATATTGATTTAAATGCCGAAAGTTGTATTCATTTCTTCATTAAAGCTGGAATCGAATTTATAAAAGTACCTATCGCAAAAATCGGCGTTTCACTCGCTGTCAAATGATATTTAACTCTAATTTTGTTGGATGTAGGCAGCGATATCTAGGTCGAATTTAGAAGAATTCTTGGAAACATTTTAGAGGAAATATTGGAAGTTATATTTAAGTTGAAGTTAAGAGATGAAGAGGGACCTGATATAGACTAGTTTGCTAGGTGGGGAGTCACAAAATGTTTATTTGATAGTTGTGTCCATCCAAAAACCTACCTTAACCGGTAGATTACCTAATAATAAATAATTGGAAGTTATACTAAAAAAACAGCAGGTTTTTGCATATGTTGGCCATGTTCCATTGTCGAAATTATGTATCTTACTTTCGTCGGAATTTGGAACTTTTCTCAGTAGTTTCAGGCCTCATAACGCAGCTTCATTAAAGAAATACGAGGAAAAATGTATAATTATCAGGTCGGCCAATTCAAATTCGAGACAAAAGACTATGTTTCCCCGTTAATAGCAATAGTGTTTAAAATCTATAACCAATTAAATCTTTACGAATGCTTCCGCCCTAAGAGGTGGCGTCCTACATTCGACCCTGAAGCAGAAAAGGTGCAAACCCTGTTCCTCCTCTCCTTTCTACTCAAATTAATTCAGCGCACCCCGAATTAACCCCATCATTCATTCACAAATTAAATAGTAACAGTAACTACAGTGGTTGTTCATTAACAGTAAAGCATTTATCAGGGGATAGTTATTGTGTGGCAGAGAGACAGTGGAAGGCGGAGGAGAAGTTTTAGGATGGCTCACGAAGAGAGTGAAGTAATTCATTTGCCAAGCCCAATACTGATATTTTTAGCAGGAACATTCGCTCAGAAAAGTGATAATTTTCTGCCACCAATGGTGATGATATGCTCGTTTAAATATTCTTAATCGCTCAGTCTTCTTAATGAATAAATCTTGGGCTAATAGCCAATCTTGGCCCCACGTCTCCCAAACTCCGCAGTTCTTCTTCAGCGTGCTAATTGGATATGAACTTCCTTATAGGCTCTTAACTCTCTTTCCTTGTGACTATCCCGGATGAAACGAAGCTCTTCTGCGCGCTATGAATCCACGTTCGGTGAGGTTGATTGGGAATCAACTTGCGGGTGGTGGTGTGGTCAGCGTACGTCCTGTTCTTGAGCGTGGTGAGCATGGGGAAACCAAATGGATAAGCGAGTGCATGAGAAAACGTTTACACGTTAGATGCAAGGACACTTGTATCTGGCTAAGGAATGAACTTGTTGCTTTTTCGCGGTTCATTGACGAGAGTACGAGTAATCAGAAAATAACAGTCTCTTTCCCGGGCGTGCGTTCAAATGACGCTGATCAGTCATTCCAAGGATTTTTTTCACGTCAAAACATTGGCTGTGATTAGACTGGGCCAATGGTGGTTCAGTGGTGTAGTTGCGTGCGGAACAGGACTTGAGTGAGCCTGGATAATGTCGGGTTTTCTATTGTTTTTGTCGACCAGTTGTTACGAACGAAGCTTATGTTCGTGTTATTCTTTTCAAGTCGTGATGGGTCATTGTTAAAAACGCGACTACATCTCTAAGCCATCCAAATGGCAATTTGGATGGCTTAGATTTAGTTTAGAAGATTTAGATTTTAGTTAGATAGATTTAGTTTACGAATTATTCGTCCATTAGGTTTCTTAAATCATGCTTATTTTTTTGTATGTCATGCCTACCGAGTTACTTACTTACGAACGACTGCGTCATGGAAAAAAGTACTTCCTTAAATCCTAAGTAACCCAGTATGCTGTCTTTATTTTATCTAATGCTTAATCTATTGCTCATCATGTTACTAGCAGCTCGGCAGTGTGCGAAGAGAAGTATCGTATTTCAAACTGTGATACCTCAAAGCGTGTACCAGCAATTAACATAATGTCCATTATTTTGAATATGTTTCACATCTATTGTAACTAACAAACAAATTAAAAACCTAATTTTTGACGTCGCATGCCTGGTGTTGAATCATCCCCTGCCATAAACTTTAGCGGTGGTTAGAATAGTAGCATGTAGATATGTTGAACTACAACTATTTTCTCAGCCCATTTAGTTAACGCATTCAGGTGAATTCAATCTGCATTGGCTAGTTTTTTCGCTCGTATATTTTCCAAATCAGTCACCTCGATAGAAGCAGTAATCTTCCGGCCTTGGATAGTTTTTTCATGGTCGCTGGATGCACACATGTCCTGACTAACATGGCTTAGTATATCCTGAAACCCCATTCTACATATTACAATAAATCATCTCGACCGAAAGGGAGATCGAAGAAGTGTTAGCGTTCACTTTTATGTGGGAAAAAGAAAAAATGCTGTCGCATTTTAATTTCGTATAATTTTCTTTACAATTACCTACATTTTCACCACATAATTTCCGTGCTAATTAAGGCACCCCTCATCTGGTTCGTTGATGTTTTCGTTCACTGGTTTCTTCAAATCTCCAGACGTATTTCAAAAACTACCTCTAAATTAAATCCAGAAATGTCCTTCCCTTATGTAGCTCGTTAAATTAAGGAGATGGTAGAGTGTCTTGCCTCGAAGCACATTGCCTTGTGCTTGTGTTTAGTGATCGACGGCTTAGGCGTAGTTGAAACGGTTATTGTGAGTCATGAAGTGAGTGCGTTTGATATTTTCGGATCTGTTTTTACTACCTGGTTTATGCGAGAGCCTGACGTTATCCAGACACGTGTAACAAAATGAGGTTGAATGCGATTGTCCCTGGTTGTTCATGGAACGTATATTTATATCCTAACCTTCTGCGTTCATGAAAACATGGAATGGCTCCGTTGATTTCGCACGAATTAGGAAAATGCAGTAGAAATGTTCCAGTGAATTTATTTGAAAATAACTATCACTGAATACACCTATTTGAAATAGTAAAATTCTTAGGACATGGAACTACCAGTACCACTTTTCAGCGAAAGTGTGGCTAAAAAGAATGAAATTAATGTGGAAATACCTCATCCACCATATGATTTGGTCGGTTACTTTTTTTTTAACATGTAATTATTGATGAGGCTAACCAAACTGCGTGCCATTTTATCCTCGGCCGTCCATGGAAACAATTTTGACGAATTTTTAATTGAAATCGTGCAAATTCAAAATTCTGGATCCAGTCACCCGTATTCGACTCTCATGCGTGGTCGCGGAAGGGCAGGTGGAGTGCACTTCGTGCTCGTATATCGCGATTTCCGTCACCACTTTCCGATCGCCTTGGCTTCCGTGGGAAGTTGGTCCCGCGTGCTTCCTTTTTCGCTCTCACCAAACCACACCGTCATTTCTTCTTACACCTGCTCGCCCCCTTTCACTCTCCATTTACTCGCTTCTCCCAGCACTTGAGATAAAAATTTCCCCCCCACTTGTTGCACATCCGTAGCAGATCTTTTGCCTTTCCTTCGTCGGCGACACCACCTCCATAGAGAAGAGTCCCAGAGTACTTATAACTGCCCCCACCCCCTCTGTTCGATTTGGTAGGGGACTAAAATACTCAAAGGAGACGTCATGTGACGCCTTTGTCGGTGAATTTCCACATATTGAGAACGGTGGCTCGTGTAGTCGGGCGTTATTTTTCCTTTACTGAAATTTCACAGTTCCTTCATGTACTTTGGGCCGTTGATATTACGAGCGCATATGCGCAATCAACAAATGGTTAAGAATAGATCTCGGGGCGTCGGCGTCGAGAGTTTAACAGATCGCCGAGCCTACCCGGTGCTTCCGTATCTCGATCATACATGTTGGTGAGTATTAAGCAAATGGTGCATCATCGACGAAGTATTTTGCTCTAGCAGGCTCGTCAGGCTTTAAATAGAGAATAAAATATGTTGGAGGCAGCATAAACGTGATTAATTCATTAAAACTTTGCTGAAAACATCACCTAATAACAGTCAACTCTCGGTTGTCTACGAGGAAATTATTCGTGGCCGCTAAAAGAGTAAATGAAAACCAAGGGGTCCCGGAAAATTCAGGAATTTTGGCTGATGTTCCGAAAAAAATCTTGGCCGGTATTCTGAAAAAAATATCAAAGCTGGTGTTTGGCAAAATCGTGTTTTTGACGAGTGCTAATTTAAAGTTGCCCTCGAATTCGCTGTAGATAGATTATTCAGGTGGCAAAGAAGTGGCCATGCGACATCATATATAGCGATGCCGAGCTTTAAGGATGTACAAAACCATCGATAAAAGTTTGACGAACATTTTACTTGTGATGTTCGGATGTTTTCCTCGCGCTAATTAGAATTATTAGGATGGAGTCTTATAAGAAATGCCATAAATATGAAGTTGGCGACTATTTTTTGCTCCCTATGTCTAAATCTTTACGCCTTATTTGAACCTCCGGGGTTGTGAATTATTGTTGATGTGGTTCAGGCGCGTCAACGTTATGTTATTAGCGGCGGCCGTGAAATGAATAAAAAACTTGAGTGCGGGAATGCATTTTCTCCATAAAATCTTTCATGAAGCATCTAAAGAACATGAAAGAAATGAGCGTGCAGAATATTTCCACGCACTAACACTGACTGAAAGTCCAGGAACGGACGGTACGACGAACGTGAACAGTTCGCGCGAACTTGACTGAGGTTTGGAGTACTAGGAAATGAAGGCGAATGGTCAGTCGTCACTTTTGAGCTATTAAATAAAAGCGACGCACAAAAAGACCGTTTGTTTGAGCCTTGAAAACACTAGTGAGGAAAAATGAATCATCATTCCTTCTGGCCCTATCTCCAGAGTTCATATCACGCTCTCTCGAATGGAGTGCACGAGTATAGAGTAGAAAGGAAGCCTTTGTCGCCATGGTGACAGTCTTTATCTATTAAAACCACCGCCGTATGATTGTGACGCAAACCTTTCTCGTTTTGGGTAAAAAGGTATATAACAAAGGAAAGGGCCGGTACATTTATTTGTAGCAAGTTTTGTATCAGATTGGCTGGCGATTACGTTTTGGCACCCTAGCAAAATTCTTTCAGTAATTTATCGCCGTGACATATCCTTAGTCTTGGATAATGCTGTGGAAACTTCAGTCGAAAAAGTAATTAAATATGAGAAGTATCCGAGGGAATGTAAGTAATGAAAGAATTTGAGTCAATCTTATTGGGTGACCCTGTACGGCGTGTGACATTCACATTGGGTAGTAGTGCCAGTTTCTTTACTAACTAGACTAATATTGACTATGGTCTCCCAGGAAGATCAAATATACGAAAAATGACGCAGTTAGGGTGAAACTGAGGGTTCTCACCGGCATGGCCCTGAATCGAACCCGGGCCCTCAGGTAAGAAGCCAAATGCTCTGCCCACAGGCCTCCCAGGTTCCAATAAAAAGGAAAAACATTAAATAAACGATGTCCTTAAAAAACTTCACTGTTCATTAGATGGTAATTTTGGTTTTAGGATTGGGTTCCAGCACTCATCGCGGCCAATCACTAGTGTCCGGGGACCGGTGGCAAGTTAATTAGGAACGTTCAAGTACTACATGCTATTAGTATTATTTGTAAGAACGTTTTTAGTTGAGTTTAGTGTAATTCAAAATGCATTTCTGAAGCCCTAGTCTATGAATATTTCCCGGATATATTATATTTACGTATCCAGAATCGCTTCCGCAATTAACATGTTTGTTGAAGTGAACTGATAATCAATGCATCACTGAAGCGCTGGTTATTATTGGATATCTCATCACCACCGCTAGAGTATTCGCGTGGTACGGTTTCACACCAGCCGTCTTCATCTATGTTTTTCTCAATTGCTAAATGGCAATAGATGTTTAAACAATTTTAAATAATGGAGATAAACGTGACTTAAGCTAATACAACTAACATCTCCTGGGATAATTCAAAACATTAGTTACTTTCTGGACTGCCCTCGCTGACAGCTCGCCGGATTTTCTATTGCAGTGCACATTTTAACAGATTTCAGTGAGTAAATTAGAAGACCCGCAGCCTGCAAAATACCACAGCAGGATGCGTACTGCCAGTAGGGACGTTTAGATACCAAGATAGACCTACTCACCGAAACGTAAGTTACTTTCTTGACAGCTCTTGTAGATTAAGAATTCATTTCTTTAAGGCTGGTTTATGGGCATGCCCCGGGACGAAACATTTTTAAGGGCCGTATTCCTTCGCCGTCAACTACCTGATTCTCGAGCTGGGGCCTCGCCATTTGCCAGGCAGCAGCCGTCCGTCCGTCCGTCCGAGAAGACTACTTGCGACCGTGTTTTCGTGGGAGTGCGAGTCTTTGGGTTGGGACATCGTCGGCGCCGTGGGCGTGGGTAACCCTCTTTTTCTTGGCCAGCCAAACGGACTTCCGTGCCAAAGTGTCCATCCGCAAGGCGTCACGCGTCTCCTCCGACGCCCACCCCCCCAGGAGTCGCGGGTTTTTTAGTTGGTTGGGCAAGGGGAAGTGGGGGATAAGAAAGGGAAGGGGGATAAGGCCGCCTCGGGGACACTGTCCGGAGGGGAGAGAAGGGGAATCGGGGGCTATACTTCCGCTTGACAAGAGAGGGGGCGAAGAAAGGGCTGGATGCGTATGTCTTGAAGGTTGTCTCGCATTTTAAGTGCCGGATTTAGAGATATGTTTCTGCGGCAATGTGCTTCCAAGAGTTGTCGGGCATGTGGGGAGTGAAGGTGGAAAAAGTATGGAATATGGAACACATTATGATCTTCTCTGGGTAATATTTTGGAGCATTTTACAGATTAATTTTCCCATTTTAATCCGCCGTTACGTTCTCGCTCAAACGGTCGGCGACAGAAAGTCATGGGGAAAGAAACGGAAAAAAATTTTGCCGAAACCACCTCTCTCCGCTTCAAAGAACGGGAGAAACTCGATGAGCGTATGCTGACGAGGTAATAGCTAACCTGAATATAATAGAAATTATTGACAATGTGTGTATATCTCAAGAAATTTAGTAAGAGGCAACATGCAACTCTTGCGTTGAGGATGCTGACTGATATTGTTTAGTGCAAACTTCTCTTTCACATTTCATTCTTATTTATTTCGAATATGGAAAGAAATATTCTGATCGCATTCCTTCCCACATTCCTTCACACACTACAGTACTTCCTTTTGTTCATTGCGTATGAATTCAATCAGGATCTATTTCATTTTTGTTTCTCATACATAATTGAAACTAGTTTTCTCATGCGAGTTTTATGTATTGCATGGAAGAAATAATGAATTTATTGCATGGAAGAAATAATGAATTTTGCATTTGTTAGTTTGCCCCCCAAACATAAAGTCGAAAATTCTAAGCTGAAGTGAACGGATAGATCGACAGGTGTTGATGGCACAATTTAATCCCCGGGCCTCCTTACGTATCTCTTAGTATCTGAGGATTTCTTGTCTGACTGTCGTCTCCCTAGTAGTTTCCTATTTCTTGCGCCACAAATTGAAATTTCAATGTAGGAATACAAATTAATACCATTTTATGCACCATAAATACGTCAACATCTACTTAATACCCCGTGCAAGTCGCAGAAAGGGCGTGTGGCGGGGGGTTTTAGGGCACAACCTGTAATTGATGCATGTAATCCACCTGTAATCATGCAAAACCCACAAATTTGTACCGCCCACGAACGAAACATGGTATACATTCATGCAAAAACCCTTACACCCCACACACATGCAAACACACAAACTGCCAACTAACAGCAACATGCTCCTACAAATATACCTGATGTCTTTGCAATGTTACGTTCCAACTTGTAAATTAAATTTTTTTAATAGTTCTAAAATGACTTCGGTTTCTTACTATTATGATTCCTGATTGTTCGGGGAAAGAATGAGTATTTGAATCTATCTGTATTAGAATATCTCCCTTATCTTTGTGGTCTAATCTACCTAAGTAGTGTGGATCCATAATAATTCCTTTAGTGTCATCGTTAAACTCGATTGTTCTGAACCTTTCTAAAAGTCCAGGTCTCGCTAGTTCTCTTTACAATTCAAGGGCTCCCAGCCTAAATCCACTAAGGCACCTGTCACACTTGTGTTCTTATTATAATTTTTTTTATCGAATCTGGCGGGCTTTCTCTAGACTTTATCCAATTCTTTTTGCCAAATTTTTTTCCAAAGGTTGCGGTTTTCCAAATACTTGCGGCATATTCCAAATGATGTCTAACTAGAGCCTCTCTTCAATTTTCTCGTCACATTTCCCCACCACCCGTTTATTGAAGCCTAGTTTCTTTAAAGCGGTCCGCATATCGCCCTGTACATCCCTCTTCTTTGAAGGAAGAAATAAATATCCAGCAAGTTCGGAGTCTTGATTCATTGCCACTACTGTCAATGTATGACGTGTGTGTGTGTATATCTCGAAGAATAAAGTCAACTAATTTCATTTTTACGAGACGAAGTGGACAGTACAGAAGTGAAAGCCTATTATGGTTGGCTGGTTAATCCCGTCCGTGGACGCGAGAGTTGCGAGATTTAATCCGGTGGAGTGACGAGCAAGACATGCATCGGTGACAACAGAGCCCACGGGAACTTGATTACCGGCAGCGCCTTGTTCAGAGTCAGGTTCACGAGTCGTGCTTCAATTACCTCGTTCTCCTTTTAGTCGTCCCATACTGTCTGCAAATGTATGAATATATGTTTCATTTATATTAGCCTATTAGCATGTCGTGAATTATCAGTCAATCAGCCACCTCTAAGCAGGTGGAGGTTTCTGCGGTTATTTTTCCAAGGTCAATTTTACATGGAGGCAGGGTAAAACTGGTAGATTCTAGACAAGTTCCCATCAATGATGGTGAAATTCATCGAAATTGTGTTCTTATTATATGTTTGCTGCATACAGTCGAGTGGCCTCATTCGTGCTATCAAAATTTCTAACAGAGAACAACACCTCTATATCTACTGGATGCGAAGTCACGTTTTGTAGTTGTTGAAATTGAGTTACAAAAATACTCTTTCTAATAAATGAAATGGTTTTAGTGAAGAGCATGCCCTGGTACTGCTACAGCTACTAAGAATGTTTCAATATTTTACCTTGTTCTGATCATACGACATTATTATTTTGCAACGTTCTCATACAATAACTGCCTATAGAATACCAACTATTTCTTTTAATCGTATGTAATTTATTTTTGCTGATTAAATCCAGAAGCTTGTGAGTACAATCATTTTGATAGTCCTTCCTGCTGTGAATTATTTGGTGATTTCTTACGAATTACACTGTAATTGAATTATTTTAGTAAAAAATTAGGATTGAAAGTCATGCATACCCACCATACGTCCGTAATTCGATACAAGGAAAATATCTCTCGGATTTCACTTTGGCAATGGTCTTCTTTCATCCACGGTACCGTAATAACGAACAGAATCCACAGATTAAGGGATACAGTCAGATGTGTCACCTATGGCACAAGATGAGACTTCTTTGCCTGAGGATAAATTGTATTTCTTTCCAGCATAAGTGACGTGATATCTATCTGGAAAATACCGTCTCAATTTTGAGGGAATTGCAAACTTCAGAAGTAAATATTTGAATAAGGACTAAGTTTTTTTGGCTGATGCTCATTTAATTTTGTTTTAAAATTGAAACATGAGGGTGAAAATTAATGGGAAATATTTTTATTCCTAAGAGGCTTTATTTAAGCCATGCCAGAAAGGCTCTTCGTGTAGTAAGCGGCGTAGACTGAAAGGATCACTGGAATTGAGTAACTAAATCCCACATAGGAATACACGTTTTGCGTTTATTATTGTCACTTCCATCAGAGGTTTTGCTAAAATATAAAATTCTGTCGCCATGTGAACAAGTGTGCGACAGGCGTCTGTTTCACTTTAAGTGGAGGGCTTCCTCGACTGACTCTCGGCCATTCGGTCCGGTTAACGCTTTGAGGAACCGAGTTTCTTCGTGGTTGGAGCCAAGTAACTGTCACCTAAGCTCTCAAAATAGCATCCTCTTTATTTCCTCAGAGGACTTCTTTGCGAAATTTCATCTTTCCATCTAATCATTATTCTTTCGCTACACATCTCCGTTTCTCATTCTCATGTCATTGGGTTGAAATCTTTCCAGAGTTGACTAATATAAATTGCTAAATGAGTTTATTTTTCCATGAAGAATTCTTTTACGACGATCGCACGTTTCGTATTCACCGAAATTCGCATTTTTTTTCTATCGCTTGTGATTGCACAAGTCAATCTGCTCGTATGGTCGAGTATACGACTTAGTGAATGCCCCATTCGGTATACGAAGGATTAAAGACCTTATATGGCGATATGATTTCAAAAATATTATAGTCATTGCTTCGAAAAACTGCAAATGTAGGAAAAAATTAAAAAAACACAATTAAAAAATATACTTTCTTTGGGTGGACTACAAGGCTTTTGCAACCTGAGTTGAGACTCGGATCATATGAAGAAAAAGTATTGCCTTATGATCATTGTAAATATGTAGTGTAGTCAAGAAAGTTTAAAATAGTTATTCACAGTGCATATTAAAATAATATTTCCACAACTTTCCCTGTCGTTTGATTTCTGTGGTGCGAATGAACCAGTGGACATTTTAGACCTTAAAAAGTGTCTTCCTGTTATTCGGGAAAAGCGTACTTTCCTGAGTAAAATTACTTGAAGGTATTAAAAAAGAATTGACTCGGACATTTCTCGTCAATATGCTGTCCTAAAATTCCTCCTGACAACTAAAGCTCACTCTATTAAGAGTAGTTGAAAATTCTCCCGAAATTCCTATAAATTTTTGTCATCAGTTAGAGTGCATGCGGCATGATTTAAGGTTATCTTCTTTGTTGATTACCTCTTTGATTATTAAAAGGCGAATGCAAACTTAATGCTCCATTGAGGTTATGAAGCAGATAATAATTCATCAGAAGGTAATTTGTAAAAAAATATGCGGTGATATTATTTTTGTGTATTGTGGAAATGCACCAGGTTTTGTTTATTTAAGACTTTATTTAATGGAATTCTTCCGTGTGAGATGTCTTGTTAGTGAGTATTATTTTGACGTTATATTCCGACCGACTAACATTTGTATCATTCAGTTTTTCGGACGTCACCTTGAGAAAATATTTTATTTCCATCATAGTAAAAAGATGAAAATTTCACGCTTAATACATCGACCATTGTTTCGACGCTGTGTCATTATTTAGGTTTCACTTGTGCGGTATAAAAATATGCGCAATATATCGTAGAAAACAATTAATTTGGCGATTTTGGCAAGAACGTATTTATTTGCGGATTTAATTTTTACATAAAACAGCAAATATACAATTTAATAAGTGGTTAAATGTAATAAATTATCAAAATACATATAAAACGCAAGTTATGACAGGTTATTTTCCATTCTGTCCCCAAAATTTTGCTCTTTGATTATTTGTTTTTGGCTTGTCCACGGTACATTTCGTGCACGGGCGACACGAGCGAATTCTATGAAAACACAAGGATGCTGATATCTCCTGCAAAATTAGCAGAGGTCATGGGGGTGTTTCATTCTGGAGAGCGGAGTAGACCGTTCTAGCTTGACGTAGCGTTGCAGTGGAAATGGGGAGAGATACGAAAATATTACGACGTCATTCACGTACGAAACGTCACCATCCGTCATCTCGTTACATATTTCTGCTAAATATTTTTCATGCTATTGACGTAAAACATATCCCTTGAGACTTCCATATTGCTTCAAAAGGCAAGTCACGGTCTTCACTTGACAAAGTTTATTAGTATATGTATGAAATATATTGTCATTTTTTACGGAAAAACTTGGGATATAAATTTTAATTAGCACATAAAAGCATGCTCCATGAGACCTTAAAATTTCCAGAAACCATGTTTGTGGCCATTTGGTGGTTTGTATTGGCGTAATGTGCATATCATTGTAACATCATATTTTCTATTGAAGTAAATTGCATTTATTTTACGATCCAATGGAAAGAAAGTGTTCCATCGTCCTATAAAGGTGGGGTGGAAGAGTCATTTGCCATTGGGGTCGGGTAAATCGATGGAAGGGAGGGAGAGAGAGGTGAAGGTGGAGGCGGGAGTATAGGTGGGCAGGAAACTCCCCGGGCGAAGAGCGACTATACCATCCTCTACCCTACCCCATCCCTTACAGGGATCCACCTCTCTCGGCGACGGAGGAGTTTACTGGGCGCGGGCTCATGGGTTGGGCTTAACGGTGATTCTTACATGAGCTCATCATCATAGGTTTTGGGGTGACGCTGAACGCTGACATTTCGTTAAGAAATAAAGTCTGCTGGACGGTCCGCCAGTCATCGACTGCCACGCGCGCATGTAAGAACTGGTGCGTGCCATTTATTGAGTTGCAGTAATACTAGGCCACGAGTAGCCTTACTCCGGAATATCCGACTCGCAAGGGTCACATCGTATGGTCAAAGAGGGACGTAGTCCAGTGTGTGGATAGCTGGGACATTAATCGGAGAGCCTGTGTTCGAATCTGGGCGACGCTTCTGGGAATTCTTAGCTTTTCCTAAGCTGTGTGATTTTTCAGATACTAGATCTCCTTGAGGAAACGTAGCCGGCACAGGGAAATGAGCTATGAGCTACTTCTCTGATATATGGATCTCTTGAGGTGTCGTGCAAGGTAAGCTTGTACCCTCTTATATTAGAAAACAAACAATCGATTTCATTGCTCTGGTTGGCGGGAGGAAATTTGCCGTACAAGACTGACTCATCAAAGGAAGTATATGTGATAATCGTAAGGATAAATGACCTTATAGCTATTCTTTTATTTTCTCAAGCATCGATAGAGAAAGAGAAAACACCGTTCACGATGCCAATAACCATGCAAAGAGGTGTTTCTTGTTGTCATTCTTTCATCCCTGTTTAAGGTATTCAAGCTATATTCGGAGCATTAAGGAAACGTCATTTTTAACGCTCGTCTTCAGCAAGGCTTATGTCTGTTTTGACTGGATGTTTATTATTTACTGTTAGCTAGCTTTCGTTTTGGACGCACGTACAAGTAAAGTAACATCTTGTTGTGCCAGATGTTTGTGTACAATTTTCGTTCTATTTTTCATGTTTATTGCTCGCTAAATCCAAAGTGACAGAAAATTATTGACAAGCAGACCAGCCGTCATATTTAAAAATAATAGTTCCGCTAAAACGTTTAAATGAAAGCTGAATTTTCCTATGGCATATTTTTTAGAGATACTGGATTAAAACGTGTTATTTGAGATCTGATTATTTTTAGCAGGTAGGTTTTGCAGATAACTGGACAAATTGTAATTACTCGGTTGATTCATGTCTGTATATGTAACAATTTAATGAAGAATTCAAAGGTTGATATAAACATAAACTTAATGAAACGCTGACGGATTTTTTAAACCATAGCTCTTGGTTAACATTACGAGTAATTGTAATGAGGTTGGGTTTTGTTCTCCCTACACAACTTGAAGACTTAAAACAGTATTGATAGTGTTTGCAGTTGCGGTCTTAATATTTTTATCATTACAAAATTTGCAGTATTAGCATCAGTGTTCCCTTCATCTCCTAATACGTATCTAGTTACTATCAGGCTTCACATCCTTTCTTCCCTCTAATGCCGCTACTTACTTCTCTTTTTTACCTCCATAATATTGTAACAGTTATTAACTTTCCCGCGTTTCTATCCAAATCTTTTATTCATTCTTCATCAAATCCGTTTCTCAAAAACCTCCACAGCCTACGCTCGCTCTCCTTCCGTATGAACTCTGTATGATTGTTTTTCAATTTTGGAATTGAATTATAGTTTTTGCCAGCTTTTACTGGATGCCCTGGTATTGTGACAGCTATAAACTATTCCTAAAATCACGAAGCGCGCGCCATTTATGGGTTGGAACGATTTCATAAATACTTCTTGAAATTTTGAATCATTTCGTGATCATAAAGCTTCGCGAAGTCGAATATGGTGTGAATAAACTTCTGATTTTGTGCTGCAGTGTAGAGGAATTCACGCTGTTTCAGGTTCTACTGAATGCGAGTATTAGCGTTCCAAGAATTCAGCTCTAATAAGTCGATCTCTCAGCTTATTGCGTTGAAATGTTCACCTGTATTCATTACAAATTTGGCCTGGGAATGAGAGCCTGGGCGAAGTCCGTAATTATGCAACGCATAGCAACCCCATCCAACTACCTTTGTGTATTGTCTATGATCAGCGCAAGGCGATCAATGCTTATAAGAATCCTTCCGTTTTAATCAGCGTTTTTTGAGAGGAATTCTGGTGCCACAGACGCCTTTACGGAGTCATGGGCACCTAGCGCGAGCCACGCCCACCTCACAGACAATCCGCTCCGCGCCAATCGACGACCTTTCCAACATACACAAACGGGCATATACCCCACCCATCTTCCGCCTCACTCCTCGCCTGCCCTCCTCCCTGCCCCCCTTTCGTCGCTCGCCTTGCGTCACGTGCACCGGGGCAAATAACGCGCGTTCAGTGGGTGCGGGTGGGAGCGGTCACTTGCACCGCGCGCATTAGTCGGTGTCGGAAAGGAGGCGAGCCTGCTTCGGCCATCCGGGACGGATTATCGCGGATGAATCACCATGGTTGGAATTAAGCCGGCGAGGCGAATACCATTGGTCGCAAAAGTTTCCCGTCGTGATGCGCGTCCTTTTTTTGCGTGAAAAACACCTCGTTGATGTCCTACAATTTTCTGTGTAAAGGTCGGCGTGCAGCTCCTCCGAGGCGTTGTTGCCCGACCCAAAACCTGCATGGGTCATACAACCGATAGGCAATGTCTTCTCATCCGGTCCGTGAAGTTATTTCCGCTGAATGTTTAGCAAGAGCTTAATCATTTATGAATCCATATGAATCTACAAGTTTAGTAGATTTTATGCTTGCTTGTTGTAGGCGAATTATGGGCGCAAAAATGACTAGTATAATATGTTTGGTCAATCCGCATGCAAAAAATACGCAAAATTTACAAAAAATACACCATTCATCTTATTATGAGACTACACACAATCTTCTTGTTTCAATCGGAATTTATAATGAGATAGCACCTTTGTGAATGGTACGATTTAGGGCAGTGAGGATCATGAAAAAAAATTTATTCCCATAAAGAAGTTTTATTTCTGTAATAGAAGCCCTGACGGCACTTCCTTTTTGAGAATCGTTAAGTTCTAGATTGCTAACTACAGTCACAGCTGCGTGAGATTCCTCGGCCAGATAAATGTTACCAATATTAAAATTCATAATGAAAAAATAACTATTTTCCACTTTTTCAGGAAGTTTTAAAAATAAAAAGTTATTTGTTAAATTATGGATATACATAATTTCCACAAAATTACTCTTTTTGGATATTAAATTTAACATTCAAATCGTTGAATCGGCAATATTTTTCAAACCTGTTTGGTTATAAAATGATCTCGATCACTTAAGATATCTTGCAGAACTAATGAATTCACATTGGAGCCAGGGATATCTCTAATACATTGTTATGCATGCATTCTCAGTGCTCTTTTATGTAATATGTTGCTGGGTCGGCAATGGCGCCGTATGCTAAGTAGACCACGATTTATAATGAATAGATAAAGGAGCACGTGTGCATCCATCGTTCCCATCCTGATTGATTTTCATTGGCACGCTTCGGTAGTTAAAAGCGTTATTATGAGCGCGTTGACACCGTGGCACGTATCACGTAGGAGTTTATTAGCATCGTGTTACTGATTACACAGCGTTAATACCTTAGACAGAACCAATCTATTTTTTTTCATGAGACTGAGATTGTGACATAAAAGCGAACGGAATTTGGGTCATATGGTGCGATCCATGAACAGGGGAATGTTTGGAACAGACTGCCCAGTAACCTCAGCGAGACTTCACGCTGCTTTAGTCTTGCGGAAGGTTTGCTTAATTTACCGATCGAGCTGTCAATCAACCGTAAATGTTCCGTAGCCAGAGGTGTTAAGGCTTCGAATTTAACCTTTGCTTTATGGCATCGCGTCATTAGGTCGACGACGTTGAACAGCGTGTCCTCTATGACTCATCGCCTTCATGCATCCTAGATTTTTTACGAGAGGTCGAGGTCAAATGTTTAATCCTTCATAAATGTGCAGTTTTTCTCTGATAAAAAAATCCTGTTTTGCGTTGTAGATAACTGCTGGGTGTGCATATTTCTTTAGTTAGTCTTCGTTCCAGCCGTAGAAGAAGTGAAATTTATTGATTCGGGATCCAAAGAAACCCGATTTCAGTGAAATGATCATGGATTCAAAATAAAATGCCATTTATTCAATAAATGGAAGCCCTTTCTCAGGTTAGAACTACAAACTGTAGTCGAAAGAATTTCTTTTTAAACAATGGAGGATATTATGAACTACAAGGAGAAGAAATCTTTCTGGAGTTTATTGAACTCTTCTAAATGAATTATTGCTCCCAGAAAATGCTTAAAGATTATTTCATATAATTAGAATGGCAATTATCGTATGATGTACGCAAATCACAGCATAACTTATCATAACGTACTTATTTGTAACATTATCGTGCTAAATAAATAATGCAACTTATTAGGCATTAGCATCCATGCACGTACCAACTGAATGTAATGAATCTTGTTACCTATATCAGAGTGACGAAATGATAATAATGTTTTTATCTTGCACATTTGAGCTGTAAATTTTATTCAAACGTGTAAAAATCTAATGATTTGAGCCCTCGAGGTGCTAACTGCCCTCCCATCAAATCACATGTTATAGATGAAGGAATAATGAATTGGCCTGATGAAACGAACAAATATGAGTATATTAATCTGATATACTATCACCCTATTAGCCCTTATTAATATTTTGACAAAATTTAATTCGTTGTATAAAATTTAACAGCGACTCTTTTCTGTCTTCACTGACGGCGTCGTTAAAAAAATATTTTCACTTGTTTCCTTCTCTGCCACGCTGTGAACTTTTAAGTGTATCTTTCGCTCAGTTAACGAGCTTCTGACATGTGGCCGCTTTAGTTTCAGAGGAGTTATGAACTTCAAATTTGGGGAAAAATTTATCGTTTTTTTTCATATTTCCCCTCTAAATTCATATTTCTGTCAGATTTTCAGTTCGTGTAAAACAAGGCCGAGTTGTATGATAAAATATTTATTTAGTTATTACGAAGTATGAGTAAAATACTCGTAATGCCTGGTCGTATTCTTTTTTGTATGTGTTTTTTTACGAACTTCCGCTTGGCGAAGGAGCGTTTTGAGAGACTATTTTCCATCGTTAGGCGATGAATGAGCCAGGTTTTAGGGTGTGGTCGGGTTTGTTAGGATTTATTTTGCGACCGTCTGCGACTTATGATGTGATTTATGGTAACTCTACTGCGGAGAAAGATACGTCAATACAAAAACAGTAGTTTATATTGTTAGGAAAACATTTAATTTTTAACTATTAAAATATTGCATGTTCCGTCTGTGGCGAAATAAATGTGAGAAAAAGCCCTGTTAGCTATTTAAAAAAAATAATTGTATGCTTGATAATGTTGTAAATGTTGATTGACTCTAAGACATGTATTTCCAAGTTGAATGTACCATTGCATGTAAAAGGATTATTTTTTCCGTAGATTACGCGAAACTAGTCAATTTTGCAATTTACATCAACATTCTATTCTCGGCACTGCACTATTTGACGCAGTTATGTGATTTATTATAGTTACCTGCTCACGAATGTATTTTGTTTTCTACCAAATAGTCGCAGTTGTCCTTTTTGGTCGGAAAGCAAATGAAAAGATTCAATTCTCTAGGTTTTATTGTGTTTCATTTTCAGGAATGGCCGAAGACCTCCTGGCATTTCTCGTCAATGCGAATGCAAAGGTCACATTTCTGTGACCTCCTTGAAAATGCTGTGTTCGCATGGCTACCGTTTTATTCAATTTTCTTATACAAATCGAGGTTCTTAACCTAGGGATTGACCTTACCACTAGCCATGACCTTTCCTTCCCAGACCAATTATTCGATTTCCCCCGTGTTCTGCTCACTCTCTGCACGGCTGTCCCTGAAGAGTTCTTGCAAGGGAATATTTTTTCGGCTTACCCATCATTGAAATTCCCCATGAGATGGCGATCGTATCTTGAAGCGAGCAAATTTCAGGCAGTTTCGCCATGCCCGAAATCCATCCATTGTAAAATATTTTTGTTTAGCAGTGTAATGTTTAAGGCTGCTGACTATGGATTGGCGCAAAATTAGTACCCCTGCATTTGCCAGCCTTGCCTGACAAAACGCGACATACGAAGCTACAATAAACTTTTCTTCAATTCTGAATACTTCCTTCGTTCCTTCACTCCGTCCATTATGCCTAAAATTCTGCTATCCCTTCCTTTATATTCCTAATGTTTCCCCTCTATCTCTGTGTTAGCAACCCTCTCGCCAATCAAAATGCTCTGCGTGCATCTTGCCTACCTCCTTTGTATCCCGCTATTATAAAACCTGACGATTTTTTGAACCACCAGTCCCAGTTAGTGTATGATGCAGTGTCCCTCAACATTTTATAATTGTTATTGGGTAATCTACGGGTTAAGGTAGGTTTTGGATGGGCACAACCACCAAATAAATACTGACTTTTAATAATCAAACCACTTTACTTTTCCACATAAACTTTTTAATTTTTACAACCCAGGTTTCGTTATAGCATAACTGATGATGTTATGCTATAACGAAACCTGGGTTGTAAAAATTAAAAAGTTTATGTGGAAAAGTAAAGTGGTTTGATTATTAAAAGTCAGTATGAAGATTTTCCACAAAGTTACGCCAGAAACTGTTTTATTTACCAAATAAATATTTTTTCTTTGCTAACAAAACACAACCCAACATCCTATTCTACAACCAGTCCCTCTTTATCTCTGTGTACTTCCTCCCGCCCTTCATCCCTTCCAACATCCCTATCCTAGTCCTACTCTTTCCTCGTTTGCCTAACAATCTCCCCTCTATTGCAGTCTTCAACATCCCACTGCCGATCAATACACCCTTCATCCATTTTTCCTGCCTTCTTTTAATTTCTCCCAACAAACCCCTCTCCACGCCAACCATACACTGAACCTGTCCTCGTATGTTTTCTTTTCCGTCAGTTTTACCTTTTCCATCCTTCACATCCACATCTTAAAAGTGATGTCACATCCCTGTCATCTTGGTTCAACGACCAAGGTTCCGAGTCGTACAAAGCTAAGCTCCATATAAAAGTTTTCACTTGTCTTTTCTTAACACTTTTCTCGACGTTCCTGTCATCAAATTCTCTTTTCCTTGTGAATTCTTCATCGTCTTTCCTCCGCTTTATTTGACCAACTGAGTCCAGAACACAGCAAGAAAAAGGGATCTACTCCATCTATTCCATCTGATCTAGTTTCTACCCTCCTACTATTAGTTCTTCATTTTCGAAAATCTCTGAGCCTTTGTTTTGTGTAAATTGATCTGCATCTCATATTTATCTTACTGATTTTCTAATTTGCTCAGCAATGATTGCAACCATTTGCGGACTCGCTAAACTAAAGCTCACGGATTCGCTAATCTAACATAAAATCCTCAGCGACTTTCACTCCTGCATCCACTACCTTCCTTTACTGTTACCTCAATGCATACGCTGAAAGTGATACGTAGTGGCCCATCACAAATACTATATATTTATTTATTAACACGCCTTCATTGTCAGTTGCGTATTCCTTGCACTTTTTCATTTCATATAGATCCTTGAAAACATCATTTACACTATTAGCCAATTCATAAATCAAATTAATGACATACAAAGCTTTCATCAGTATTGGTAGAACATGCCTCGAAGTTTATTTAGAAAATTAAAAGATAGGAAAGCTATTAATTCAGCCTAAAAAAGTGTTAATCGTTTTGGTTTTTCAGTTGGACAAAAGCAGCTGCCATTAAAACTTTTTATGGTTGTTTTCCGTTGAAACTACGCAGAAAAGTCTGATCTGAGTATACTAGTCTATCGAATGGCGTATTCCTCTTTTGGTTTTTATGTATTCGTCTTCCTCTACCGCGAATACCCAACGTTTTCCCTTCCCTCAGAGCCTTCCACATGCCATTACGTCTCAATATTTCATAAACGACTTTCTGTGTCTTTTTTGAATTCCTCCCAGCCACCACATCTCTTCGCCCAACATATTTAAAGCGTCATCGTTAGTCTTTCTTTCCGCCAAATTAATTTTCTCCATTCTTGGCCACACCTACTTCTCAAAAGACACAAATCTACGCTCAATATGCATCTCAAAAATTTCCTCCTCACCGTCCTCAACATCTGTCAAGCTTGCGGCCGTTCTTACCCATTCGAGTAATCATCAGAGCTTAGTGCCTCGCTAAGTAGTTCCGTCAGTCAAGTCACTGCCAGCCCCATCTTCATCCACAGACACGAGTTCTTCCTCGCAGGTTTTAACTTCTCTCGGCTACTTCGGGTAAATCATGGCCGGATCCCAATTACTGTCCTCTCCAGTCTTGGGAACCAACGAAGCAGGCGGGTGGGATGCTGTAAGGTGAAAATGCGAAATTGGATGAGATTTGCGAGGGTTCCAAATTACGGTCGTACGCCGAAAAATACGGCGCGGAAGTGTAATGAACGGTGGCACATTACATTAGTATCAAGGTACTGAGGTTTCCCAAGAGCAAGACAGTGGTAAGAATTCGGAACTGGCTTTTGTATACTATGCAAGTGGATATAGAATACGAATTAGAAGTTTTTACCAAAATAAGATCGATTGTGCGTAGAAAAACATGAAAAGTACTAAACATCATATCATAAGGCCTTCCCTATGTTACACACACCCACAATATTTCGAGTATCGACGCATAAGATGTTGCATCCCCATGAAAAAGGTACGGTTATGTATTTGATATTCACTGTAACGTTCCATTAGATAGCTGACGTTTTCGACAAATCTCTCTCAAAATGCGTATTACGAACTATTTTTAACATTTTTAATTTTCAGCTAAATGGTCATTTATTATCATTTTGCATGCTATTTATTTATTCATTCTTGTTCTCTTCAAACAAATCGAATTAAATTATATGTATTTACTGAGTTGTGCAACATATTATCAAGTTGTTTGTCATTGTTTATCTACCCTGTGGACTGTAGGGTTTTAGTGACCCTTGATGACTATTAGCTTTTTCGTGAACTATTTCAGCTCTCGCTCGAGTTTTCTTTTGCCTTAAATTATTTGTTAATTGTGATTATGTTGCCTGAGAAGAGGTAAATTCGGGTTATGGTCTAATGAGTAGATGGCTTGGTTGTTGACTGGAGGTGCCGAGTTCTTATCCGGATATCCTCTTTCACTCAACCTGCGTAATTTTTCGGTTGGCAAACCTTCCTGGAAAATTGCAGGCGCCACCCCCCCTGACCTAGGTCTTAGCGCGAGATGACCTCTACCCTCACCTCTAAAGTCAATCTTCGGGTTGTTTACATTGGTTACAATGGAGACAATGGCTTTTTAAGAAGTTTGGAAGCACAATGAGACATGTCCTTTCTCCGTACACTTTCAAAACATCATACTTTTGAATCTGCCGACTTTTCTACTTCCTCTATCCCGCTAATCTAATACTCTACCTCCTATCACAGCTCTCAATAGCTTACAATCCCTCAATAGCTTCCGGATTTCACTCTTTCGTTCTTCTTCGAGTTTCCTCCAGCTCCAAATATTTTCCAGCCCTAACTAACTCGTCTTTATTTGTTCTCCATTGATTACATTCTTAGAAAATACCTTACAATCAGTTTTTTAGTCACTAGTAATCGCCATGAAATCACAAACACCCCGGGATATTTAACATCTCGAATTTATCGTTTATGAAAAGTAGCATAAACTACGAGAAGCAAAGAATAGGGTAGTTTAGAGAGCTGTTAGACACACTTGCTAGGATTGATGACCCGTTTTTATGACTGATGAGTAAAAGTATTTTTCCACGTAGTGTTTCTTGGTTTATTTCAACCTTGCCACTTATCGAGCATCAATGTTTGGAACTCTGAATGAAGGAGCCTTCACTCAGAATCACGGCTTCAAAACTCAGTTCGGTGACCAAATATTCGCGTCTCTTTGCTCACGGGAATGGTGGGTCTCCCAAGGATGCTTGCCGAACGATGGTACGGCCATAGATTTGGCCTCGCTTTACTTAATCGCAGCTGGAGGTTAGTCCGTCGACTTAGGAATAAGTGACGCGGTCTGAGAAGCTGAGATCCTCCTATTCACCCTCGAGTTTCTCGCGTCAAAAATTGCTTTCCCCTCCCCCGACGGCGTTCATCTAATCATCGGTACTACCGGAAGACAATGTCGTATCTCGCGGCGAATCGTCACTGCAAAAAGCTATTCTTAATTCGATCGAAATACCGTTGATGACGTCAGAGGTATAGATGGCCAAGCAAGTGGAGGTTGGGAGATGATTCGTTCTGACGAACGATCCATCGAATGAAAGAGCGATCAAACGACTCGAATTTAGAACCCCGCGTCAATGGAAAATCATTGAGTTGGGGTATATAAACTGGGACCCGCGGGCCAGGCCGATAAGTCTTTCAATCCGGCTCAAGAAGAATCTTAGAGGAAGCTTACGGGTGGGAAACTTACGTTCAGCGCCACATGGTGAGATTTCTCTCCATGATGTAAACGAAGACATTTTGTTTTCCATATTTTTTTATATTCAAGACCCGGCTTTCGTAGAATATTAAATTAATATTTTTGTGGCATATAAAGTTTTGCCGAGTAACATTAAAAAGTTTTGCCTCGGGATAAAAGGTTTCCTCCCTCATATCCACTACAGATCGAGTCTTAAGGCCAAAAGTTCACGCGGGATGTAAATATTTCATATTCAGAGGTTTAAGACAGCAGAGAAGGAGTGTGAAAAATTTATTAATATTTGGCGTATGATGAAGATTTTTCTGCGCGGAATTTTACCTGCATATGTAATGTGTGAAAGTCAGGGTTGAACAATTACTCTTTGTGTTTTTTATAAAGATTACACGCTGATTAAATCCCGAATTTTTCTCGAAAATTAATCAGCACCATTCCGCGGGAAAGTGCACAAAAATAATTGGTATTTGTTCAATTCAGAAAGAGTGAGTATTGTTTTAAATTGATGGCGAGATCTTGTTCTGGTGGACCGACACTTAATGAGAGCACTGGCGCGACCACCCGCAGCTCACGAAGTTTTGGCATACTCGCGATACATCCTCTGACCTCTGAATGCATTTACCCCATTGCTTCCATATTTTTAAATAGTCAACCCGCGCGACGCCGTCATCCGATGTCAATAAACAGGCGGCGCCGGCGACATGCCCTCCCACCCCCGTCGCTCCTACCCTATCTCCCTCTCAAAGACCTTTAAGCCTTGCCCTACCCACCCTACGTCCTCTTAGGGAGACTTGTTTGGGTCTACTGCACAACAGTATATTTGGTTACGGAGTCGCATCTCGTTACCTTCGTCGTCTTCGGCTCGGCCGTAAGGGATGCCGGGACGGCAACGAAAATTTGGCTTTCGTGAGGGCGTTTGGGAGCGTATAGACTCAAATACAAAGACGTTTGGAAGGCTAATAAAAAAATTTCGCTCCGTCCGCTTTGTGAACTTTGTTCTCCTAGTTACATGTCCTCTGCATATCATATTGCGCCAAGCAAACTTCTTCAATAAACTAGGATGGTCTTTGAGGTATGGACGATCGGTGTGGTACCTATAAAACAGCCCCAACCCCAACAACGTGGAGCGACTGGACGAATTCATACTTTATGCGCTGAGGTGGGTCAATATAGATCTTGTCCGGGTCGAGAGGGATCGCAATGCCCTCCCGGGAAGCTGGTTACAGCTGCAAGAGAGTTTTAAGACGAAGAGAAAAGGTTTATTTGCCACACTTGAAAATAAACGAATTGTCATAGAGTAGAGAATTACCGACACTTGTCCGCAGATATAGTGCTCAGTTCCCTTTCCTTCGGATATAAAAATAGGATGTTAAGGCCTTTCTTTATTTGCAAAAGAGGGCATACGTTTTATTAGCTTCGTGTGTATATAGTAATAAAAGTACAAGGTAAAAGCTATCGTAAGATGTTATGGTTTATCTCTGTTATTTAATATGTTGTAAAATAATGTATTTCCTCGTCTGTGAATCATCGAGGTTTAGGGAGAAAAGTGGTAAGCAGGCTATGAGCAACGGTAAATTGCTAATACTTTCACTTATGCATCTTGGATTCGGATAGCTGATTCTATGAATTGAAGTTTACTTTTATCAAAAAGAGTTCAGAAAATATTCTCCGACGGTCCTCGTCGTTCAAACTTGCTTAAAGCGAAGGTGTGTCACGGCTAAGTGAGCATTCAGACAATTCAAGAGTTCTGCGCAACAAAGGCTCGTTAGCTGAAATATAAGACGTAAAATCCAAATAAATCCGAATATACAAAGATAAATGGTAATATGAATAACTTAATTAATTTATTTTATTAATTGGTCGCCACCTGCAAAGGTTCGAACTACCCAACTCTCTATTCAAACTAGATTATCTTTAAGTTGCTTTCCCCTTTGTTATCAGCAATTTTACAATTTTTAATTTGTTCCTTCATGTTCATTAATCAAAACTTCATTTAAAAAAGAATATTTCACTCAAAATTGTCTTCAAAAATATTCTAAATCAGATTAGTAATACCATGCAACAATTTCAAGGGGTAAATATCATTTAAATTCTATTCCTTTCATATTTAAATTTCGATACCTTTTGCTGTTGTATAAGTAATGCAATTCCGATGTTATGAATTTCAATTGGGTTGACATCTTCTTCGCTCGTCGGACCTTATTATCTCACTTGAGAATTGATGGAATTATTAATAGATTTGTTGAGTCTGAATAAATCGTACAATTTAGGTTATTTATCTGTTAATTAAACATAATTAAGCACGTTTCTGAAAGAATTGTGCCCCCAGTCCAAAGCATATTAGAACGTGGACGCAATAGTTAGTCGGGAGAAAAATTGGTTCGGGTCAGGGATTGTATTCATTATAACCTGAAATATTCCCAATCTTGGATCGGGAAGAGTTACTTGGTCTTCATTTCAGACTTCGTAAAAACCTCACGTTTTGAATGATGTCCGAAAGATGGTTTACTCGTAAGTGGTTGCGGTGTTTATTCAAGATGATGATTCGGAAAATTTTCACCCTCTTTTGGGGAATCAAAGAAAATCAAGCTCGAGCCGTTTTTAGCGAGGGTCATTTCTTCGCGTGAGGATTACCCTGGGCACAATTAAGGCGATGAGTAATTACTTTCCGCCCTGAAGGAGTCGAATTGAATGTTCGAGAACACCAAAATGGTAGATAAGTTACATTTTGTCGAAAACTCCTTTCCCAGCACGTAAACAGTCTTTAGACCTCAAAGGAAATCTCTCTTACTTTTCAATCCAGCAAATAACCCAACCAACCATCCTATAATTTCGACCTTAGATCAAAGGATTAATTCCGTGATCTTGACTCATGATTAAGCTCACGGATGCTTATGCCAATATTGTATTACTATGTTCATAGGTGTGATTGTGATAATGTAACTTTGGTTTTCATTAGGCTAAATCGATTAAATATATGTGTTACTAATAAAATAAATGGCAGTATAAAAAAACTTACTTTGTACGAGGCAAGTTCTTCTTGAATCATCTCAGTCTTGAGGAAGCACGTGATTTAATTCCCACAAACTCGGAAACTGAACGGTTGAAATTACAGCATTGAGTGAATCAGGAAGCGGAACCTACGGCTTAAGTAAGCACTACAATTCCGCAGTAGAGCTTTGGGCGTTTTAGAGAAGCTCTCCCATTTTAAGGTTGACCTCTTTTCTCTCTCCCTCTCTCTTCTCGTATAAATTCTATTTTCGAAATCGTTCGCTATGGCCTGTGCTTTGGACTACCATGAAGTGGTTCTTCTTCAAGAAATTCTTTGGCGATTTCCTCAGAAACCTTGGTATTTCTTAATTTTTTTACATTTTAATTCGGTATATATTCAGATGCTTAAATAATCCATGAATGAGGGAAAAATGGTTAATGCGTAAATTTGCGATCTTTTTTATTGAAAACAAAAATAAGTTTCATGCTTGAAGAAAAAATCCGCTTGACTGAGGTCATCTTGTAAAAGGTTGAAGCCTTCTCCTTTTTCACTTTCATTCGAAATATTTTTGGTTCAGTAAACTCTACTTTTAATTAAGAAGCCTCATTAAGTTTTCATTTTGGTCTCCCCTCTCTGACCCTCATTCTTAGGCGAAAACGAGCCATCGGTGAATATTAATTTTTTTCTTATTAAACTCCATGGCTAACAAAGAGATGGTATTTTGTGTTCAATTGTTTCAGGCTCAACTTTGTGGAAGTTCATCTAATGAGATGGTATTTTCTCTTTCGTTAATTAGGTGCAAGTAAATTCATCTCAATCAGAAATTAAAATTGATAGTACCTATGAAGCAGTAACAGCTGGTATTAAATATATAAACCATAAGGTCCCTTTGGATCGTAGTTCTTTCAACCATGCTTTGAATTAGTTCAATTTATTTCTTATTTCATAGACTTACGTATCAGCGTAAAGACTCAACTCTTAATTCAATGGAAAGTGTTTGGCTTTGAGTGCTAACGAGTTAGATGTGCGTTCTCTAAAGTAGCTTAATGGGACGCCTTTTATCATTGTGACTAAAATACCAATGCGTACCTATCCTTCTTCACTTTCGATACGTGTTCATGTGATAAACTCTACTCTTAACTATCTTCTCTAAGTTGTGAGGATGAAGGTGGGTAATTTTAGAATCGTTTGTCATCTCATTTAATCGCCTATAAGAAATACTTTAGATGGGTGATACTGAATTGGATGGTGACGTATCTAAACGTGGAATAATCGTGGGAGGTTCAAAGAGATCTAATCATAAAATTCGATTCATATCTCTAAGTGAGAACGAAGTTGCTTCACAGTTGGCTGAGTGCCATGATTTCAGCAGCCGATAACTTTTACGAGACCTAAATTTGCATCCTTGAATTGATGTCCTACCAAAACAGCTTGTCATATTCTCTTCCTGCGCGTCAAAGTGTCTTCGGATTTTGGGTTCAGTTGATTTTTTTGCAATTACGACACTAATTTCGATTGCCGATTTGGGGGAATAAGTGTTTCCATTATAGCGCGCCGAATTTTCCCTCGCCTCAAGATTGATTTTGTCGTCGCTAATTGCTTCGGATGCTCTCTTAGCCGCAAAATTTCGACTCCCGATTGCATCTCCTTCTTGTTAAAGGTATCGTCGCTGAACCCCCTCAACGCATTTTTTCGGCCATTTTAAACCCCTTCCTCTCAGCCTCGTTATATCAATTAATGTGAGCGTCGTCTTGAAGCCTCTCCCCATCGTGTTGTGCAGCTTACGATTCGGTGGGGAGAATCTTTAGTTTAAAGGAAAAGATTCGGAATGCAGATACAGGAGATCTTAAAGTTGTTCGATTTGAAACCCGAGTTATTCAAAACTTAAAGATATGGAGGGGTGTTCATTTCCTGCCGTCGGTAGGCAGAGGAAAAATAATCAGCATATTTGTGAAATGAAGAATTAGAACCTCGATTTCACAATCCCCGTGCAGCCGTTCGCATTTGGAACCACTGGCGTAAATCGTGGGATCCATGAATACTCTATTTCTCCTCCTCGGGGAATGTTTTTCGCTTTAATAGCATTCAAAATTAATATTACTCATTTGTCCGGCAGAACATCTATTTATCCCCCATGCATAAAATTATTTGTTACACGGTACGTTACGGTTTCTAAATCAGCGCGGTTAATTTCAAATTTAACCTGATTGAGAGTTTATTCCCAGAAGTCGGGGTTAAAACATTATTTTTGTTCGTCCATCAAAATAGCCAGTCACCTGAAAGGTTACTAGATCCGCTGCTCGTGTTCCGTAGTAACATTTGGCCACACCCTGCCGCGCTCCGCACAACTTAGCGTACATCATGTTCACTCCTTCTTCCCTTCAACCGCTCTAAATTGGTTTTGGACAGCCCCAGTAGAAAGGTATACATTACGGAGGCTGCAGAATGTAATCAACCCCTGAGTTAACGCAGTCTGTTGCATCGAGCAACGAGCTTATGTACTGCGGGCGGTGTAACCTTTAGGATGCGTCAATGGTGGGGCGGAGGAATTTCTTATATCTAATTAAGACGGCGGCCGACAGCTGAGGTAATGTGCACCAGTAGTAACTAGGTGGGTAATTTGGTAGAGATAGGATTTTCAGGGAAGGAGGTTGGTGAGAAACCGCCAAGGGGTCAAAAATCTAACGTCCCATCCGACGGACGGCGTATTCTCCTTGAGATACTCTTCAAATGGTGCCCGTAAAGGTGCTAGTTAGTCACAACCGGTGTTAGAACACGAGTCCTCGAGGTGGTAAGGCTGTACGCTAGCCACAGCGACAACCAGATCGTCCGCTCGCATTTGTTTTGAAAATGTTACCATTTTTGCTTTTATCCAAAGAAATTTCAAACTCGCGGCATAATAATTCTCGAATTTAATCGCAAAAATTATATTAAAGCCTTGTGATTCATGTTTTTGCCGTGTTTTAATTTGATTTAAATTTAAATCCTCATAGAGAACTGGGTTGAAAGTAATATACGATTTATTTCAAATTTTAACTTACAATACAATTACATATAAGAATGGTGACTGATTAATTGATCATTAGTATTTTTTACGGATCACTTTTGGATCGTCTGGTCTGACCCTTGAGGGGTTATAATACTTCGCGTTCTTCCCGATAGAGTTGGTCTCGTGAGTGGTCCTCCCCTGGATATCGCCCTCACAACGCAATTTCAACGTTGTTCACCTTTTTTGAAGTCCCATCCCTCCCCTTAACCCGTTGAGAGCTCTTGATACCCTCCCTGTGACGCCAATCTCTCGTCCCTACCGCTGACCCGAGCGACTGAAGAGGCGAGTGCATTGAGTTCCCTCCTTTGTGTTTGGTTAAATTGATATGGTCACGCTGGGATGTTCTGGAGAGTTCTCACTTCGAGGGCAAAGTCGGATGAAAAACAAACATTGACGCTGTGTCCGATGCTACGTATTTATCGTGTTTCCCCGACGGACGATTTACCTTTCGCGTGTTAGGTTTTCTGTTATTAGAATTGTCAGTAGGGTGTTGAATTCGTCACCGTATGCGTCCTCCCCTTTCTAGTCTCGCGATTTGAAAACTGCTTCCCAACATGCACCCTTCTCTGACGCGCCAAATTGTATCGTTACAAGTCAGCCTGACAATATGTGCTAATGCCACATCTACGCTAACATTCTACCCGCTATGGTGTGGGAGGGTTAGTTAGGTAACCACCAATGAGGGGAACCTGCGATTTTATCACGGATTTTACAACGTGTTTAGGTAAAATTTTATTAATAGTAGTTTTCATTGAGTATATATATATGTACATTTCTCTACTGGTATGATCATGCAAGCGGGCAGGGAAGAGGATTGCTCATCGTTTTGTACGATAGTCAATTATTTACCTTAACTTTTCCCATTTTGGTCTTCTATTGCAATACGAGGCTAGAAATATTATCTCAGTACTAACATTAGATTCATGCAATTTGAATTTTTCAATATGGTTGGTGTGAGCTGCGCGTGTAATCTCAGTCTCTCTAGCCGCTTCCATCTCGCTTTGTGCTCCCGTCTAGTGCTGCCAATAATCTAGTCTTTGCTGCTAACACGTAGTGGGCGGAGGGTGGGATGCTTGAAAAGTTGACTGTGAATCATTAACGATTTGGCTCCACCGCGAAGAAAGAACTGTTGCATCTCTCCCCGGACAAACAGCGAAAAAGACCCAATTTTAGATTTAAGAACCATTATCACTAACCACGATTTAGTTTACCCCCTGCCACACACCCTTACGGTGGCTTACAGGGTACAGAAAAAATTCTAAAGAATACTATCCAGAGGGAGAGTATTTCGTGTTTGATTCGTGAACCAACTCTCTGATTGTTTCTGAAATTCATATGTCTTTTAGAACATCCTGCTTTGCGGAAATTAATGGCGTGGACTTGGTCTTGGACTGAGGGGCTGAAACACGTGTATAGGTTTTCTCAAAATACCAATACACTGCTTATGAGGAACGTTAGTAAGTATTTAATGATATTATATGCGATATTTTTCAATACTGTACAAATGCTTTCGTTTTTCATAACTTCTTCGTTTATTTAATTACCTGTACTTACGATGGTCCTGCATTATACAGCTTCTGAGCTGGCGTATTCCAACTGGGGAGTCTATTGTGGAAATAGTTCATCCTTATTCGCAAAATAAATGTCCGCAATGTGTTTTAAGCCCTGTTGTGTAGAATGTGGAATCTGTAACTAAACAAAATGAGATAAGTGTGGGATAGCATCCTTATCGTCGCCCTCTGTGTAGAATTTATCTGTTGTTACGCATATCGTCCTTTTGAAGTAAATATTGAATTATTTTTTCAACAATAGCAACCCATTCAAACGTAAACAAAGGCTGCACGGGAGATAAATAAAGATGGTGCGTTGAAAACAATTTTATTCTTTTGGTACGATGCTCAAAAATCGTATTGCCGTTGAAAATATGGTAGCTGGCTTGACTCGTGTAAATTGTTCCTTTTTCATCGACGTCGAGTCGGGAATACCGTTGTGATTTCGATAGCATGCCTCAAAATCTTTGTGTGTGGATACCGTGGCCCTTTCTCGACGACAATCGTATGTAACTTTACTATTTTTCCTACTTTAATCGGGGGTGATTCATTTTAATGCCTATCACTTTGTTAAATGAATACTATTATTCAAAAATATAGTGTGTGTATGTAACACATTGATTATGGAATGGTTTCTTAGTTAAATTATCTCGCCTTAAATTACAAAATTAAAACTCAAGTCGCTGCCTAATATATGACGTTTGGAGGGAAGCGAAGAATGCGATGAGGTTGCCTCTGAAACAAATTTGGCTGTGAAATTTATTAATCCAACTGTGGTTTAATAATCATCCACACCTCCAGCGAACTTTGGGAGCTTAATTTTTTTGTTCATAATTAACTCTCTTATTGGTGAAGGAAACTGATTATCAAAAATACATTAAACTTCAATTTCCTTTAAATTGAATCAACCAAAGCATGCTAGTGCTAACGAATCTGTTCCAACGGGTATCAAGACTATGTTACGTAACGAATGAAATGGAGGATTTTCTATTTTTAACACTTGCGACTGCTTCTTAGATGACTTCTAAAATTACGTATAAGTTAGATAAAATGAATTATCAGGAGCAGGTGCAGTAACTTATACTCACTGTACATACTCCTCGCATCACCATAAAATCTATGCAAGTGAAAAGGTTACGCCTCTATTTGAAAGCGTGGAACCGAAAATTTTTATTTCCCCTTCGCTTATCTCTCGTCCGCGTGCGAGAGTTTGAAAAGGTAGTGTGGGGGGAAGGAGGCTTCTGGGGATAATGCCCGCGGTACATCCCCCCTCTCCCACTTTTCTTTTTAATGGTGGAGGGGAGTCTAAAATGAAAAAAGGACGTGCCTCTCGACAACCCTTTGGTGCACCCCACAGCAGACGTGAAACTACGCAAGGATCGGGTTTCATTATTATTTGAGGGGGTTGGAGAGGGCGGAGGCAGACACACGCGCTGTCTGGGGAGGGGGGCGGGGGGGAGAGGCAAAAGTAAGAGGGGGCTGGACGTCTGTGCATCAAGTGAGGGTTGATGCGATGGTTATAGTGATTCATAGGTGGATAGGAAAGTCGTCGTTAATGCTAAAGGAACGAGTAGGCTAAGAAAGACCATCAGTTTAATTATCTGGTAATAAACGAGCTTGGAAGAAGCTCTCTGCACTGATGTGGTCGTGCTGAAAGAGCGGACGAGAGTCAAATAGCCAAATGTATATATTGGAGAGTAGAAGAGAAAATGGTTTGAGAGAGGATGGGGTAGACCAAGAAAGTCTTGAGAGAATCCTGTCGAAGATGCCTTCAAGATGAGGAATATTAGAATCAGGAGCTATAGATTATAATTTTTTTTCTAGAAAAGAATATTTTTCCTATTTTCTTTTACCATATATTCCCATGTATACTTATAGATTTATTTAACTTTGAAAATTATTTTCCGGAATATATCAAATATTAAAACAACTAATCGTAAGATGTGCCATATCTAAAAAAGTAGAGCTGTTAAATAAAAACGGATTTCATATTTGGATTCAGCTCTACAAATATAGTTAAAATCAACACAAAAATTTCCGGCACCAAAAAAATTTTTTTTGTAGGCCTGTGTTATTCATGAATAAAAGCAGACATGAACGAATGTGACAGATATGAAATAAAAGTAACCTTATACGCCTACTCTTTTTGAGGAATTTTCAGGCAGTCGCTTCAAATCATTGCACGTCCTCGTGGGTAATTGAATACCTGTATATACTTCTATATGTGTGCAGTATTTCGGCCCACAGTATGTGTCGCAGTAAAGGCCTCAAGGAATAGAACCGAGTCCAGTGGTAGAGCGTTGGACTACTGACCGGAGGGCCCAGGTTCGATTCCCGAGCAAGCCTCGGGGCACCTGCAGCTCCACCTGTGCTATGTGATTTTTCGGGCACCAGATCTTCCTGGGAAACCATAACCGGCCCAGGGAAAGTAACTGGCCCCCCTACCCTAATGTGTGAATTTCACACGCCATCGGGCTTAGTACTGGGTGAACTCTACCATATTATTAAATAAGGTGAAGGTGACTGAAATGATTTAATGTTTTTTCGGGCGTAATTCACTCTACCACGGCGTAGTAAACGACCTTAAATAATTAAAATAGTCCATGTTGTTGCTTGGTTAATAGAAACTCAATAGTTGCATAAAGGGAATGTGGATCGCGGCGAATGGAAAGTGCTCCGCGATAGGAACTGTGCGCTGGCGAAGCGGTGGTTTTTCGTTCTGGACGCGTACAAACGTGTGAAGGCTTCGAGTTGCTTCTGCGGCGGAATTGATTGTGGACCTCCCTCAAAATAATCCCTTGCCCTCTGCGTATTTCGGTAAACAAAACGAATGGATGTCGAGGCCTTTGTTCAATTCTCTTTTGCGGTGAGATGGGAACGGGGATGATGGGGGAACAGGGTCGCGGGAGTACACAGCAGGAGTTCATCCTTAAAGCTGCATCCTTGAAGCCTTCGCGAGGATGAGGGATTGAGTAAAAAATATATATAAATATGAGGCTTCGCTACATCCTTTCCTTCCGCGTGTGATTCCAATGGCCTCGTTTTGGCCGTTGATGAGCAACCACTCCTCTTTAGGCGAATTTTCACAAGGAAGAGAAGAACGGGGATTTTGGGCGGTAATTACGGTTTTTGGAAACTGTCCGGAGTTGAAAAATTATGTAGTGTAATGATACCATCAGTGTTTATGTTAGATGGTTGTTTTAGTACTTATGAGTACGAGTACTTACGAAAGCAATGGATGGGGTAACGGTTTTCTGGGTCCATGAGAAACCGAACTCTGATATGAAATCTACGAAATAATAATCATTAGCATACATCGTTGCGCCTTATTAACGCATGACAGCAGTAAGGTGCTCGCTTTCAAACATGGTCTGAGAGACGAAGATTGGCGTGAAATTTTTTTCAATGAAATAGGTTTGAAAGAAGTATTTAATGCCATGGTGTTCAGTAGTGAGGCAGGTCTGCATGCAGACTGTATCTATGTCATGGGATTTTTCAAAAGCGGTAATTTATTTAAGGTGACTTGTAATATTTTTCAGCTCCATCAAAAATACAACTCAAATTTTTAGATAGCTATAACTGTGTTAAAAAAGTACCCCTTTCATTTCTCAGTCTGTACTCACCAGAGGGTGCAACTCATCTCGCTCACCCCTTAGTTGAGGTTATTCACGGGCTCTATGGAATTGAATATCTATCCCGCGCGGCTCAATCGATTCTCGTCATAGCTTGACGGGGGATGGAGTCGCCCTTTTTAAGAGTCACTTCCCCTCATCTTTTCGTGAATCAATTCCACCCCGAAGTTTCAGCCGTCTCTCCCTTCTCTCGCCGCATAAGCATGCTTAACAGGTGGGAACTCCGACTGATTTCATCTTCGTCACATTCCCCGGCCAGCTCCTAGCATCCTCCCTCGGCCTCCGCTCAGAAGGAAGGAAGAGGAAAGGGGGAGTGGGGGAGGGGACAGTGTCTCGTCTAGGGACTCATCCGTTCACGTGACGGAGCGCTTGACTTGAAACTCTCGTTATAACGAGGGAATTTCGTCCCTTGGATGACGTCGTTCGTGTGCGTTTATTCGTGATCCGAGAAAATTATTGTCTTGGAAAGAAATATTCTTTTGCTGTCGATAAGATTCCAACCTACGTTTTTCTTCGTTCGCGACCCGAATGATAACGAGCCTTCGTTTGAGACGCAACGAAAGAATGTTGGGAAATCTCTTTGATCACCTTTCATGCGCGGAGGGCTGGTTTCTGTGTCTATGCGTTTGAATGGACTTTTTTTGTAATCCTCACAGTAGTTCAGGAGATCTGTACTCCTCTCTATGACGATCCAGTGAATTTTATTTTCAATGTAGCGAATCTTTCAAATACTCTGCAGATTTCATCATAGACGAAATTTGTTCTGAAGGTATCGACATTACCTTCAGGGATCAAAACTACAATACTTAGACGCGGCGAAGCGAAAAATTCGAAGACTCAGAACCGCTGAGCTGGGAATGAATGTCCTTTTCGTTCCTAAGGGCACCGTCTACATTATCTGTAAAAAATTCGGTTGTAACGAAATTTAGGGCGAATCATAGAAAGATTCCTTTCTTTGACGTGACTCCATCGCATCGTACGATATAGCTATGAAGAGAAGGAACGAGGTAACGACCTCCGTCATCGTAACGAGAAGAAAAACAAACGACTGCTCTGACGCGCCGAGATCGGCATACTGGAACGCTCATGCATGGATAGCAATTCGAAGTAGGAGTCATAAATGTTCATTTCAATAAAGATCTGAAGCAATCATTCATCTGAGATGGATAGAGAAGATTATATCATTTCATCTCTTCTGCATACACCAGCTACATCTAGACGCAAATGAAGGTGGTTTAATGGCACCAATGCTCATAGATAAAAAGATATTCTTTGAGTCCGTGATTGAAGTCACACGAGGAGCCATTATAATTTTGCAAATAATGCGAGCAAAGGAAAACGTATGTTGTGAATTTTTCGGGACATCAACTATTTTCAAGACTCGCACTCCTCAAATAACGAAGCGACCGATTCATATGTCATTTTAACGACGGTATTCCTGCTTTACGTTATAACGGAAGATTCAGGACCCGGGTCCATGGTGTTGAAAGGTGGGGAAAAAAGGAATGATGCACACACACACACACTCCCGGGAAGGGGGCGTGTTAGCTTGGAGGTTCCCTCCCCCGTTCCTTCCTCCCTTCACACTCACCCTCCCGTCACTCTCGAGGAGTAGGGAGTAGTGGAGGAGTAGGACGAGGAAACGGAGTGGAGGAGGGGAGTGGGGGGTTGGGTTTCGTGGGGACACCCCCCCATCCCTACTCTCGTTCGCTGGATCGATAAATCCGGCGGCGCCTCTAACCTCCCTCCTACCCCGTTGGAGCCCCCTTGTCCGTCCCCTCCCTGCGAACATCTCCTGCTTACTACATCCCCCTCCCCCGCCACTCAAGATACCTCCTCCCGTCTCCCCCCCCCCCCAACGGCCCCTTCTTCCGTCTGATGCTGCCGCCGCCTTCCCTCCCACTACCCTTCGCCCCCCTCCGCGGTCCGCGGTCTAACGCGCGCAACCCTTCGCTCGTCCTCCCCCTCGAAGGGCCAGTTCGCTCTCCATCTCCGGGGGATTCGCTTCGCTCTCAGGGTCGAGCCGCCTCGGGCGGCGGTGATGGGTGGTGCGCCAGGCTCCCCCGCTAAGGACCAGCCAGGATCGGCGGTAAGGTGCGGCCCGCCGGCCTCGCGTCCCTCCCTCCGTCCTCCATCCTGGACCCGGTGTTGATCCGTCCGCTCACCCGGAAGGGTTGTTTATTCCTCCTGTCCCTCAGGCGTGGCGGTAGAGGCGTGGACGTTGATGTGACCACCACGCCGGGAGCAGTGCTCGGGTATTTTGTGCACCGTACGGCGGCTAGGGACGCATTGGCATTAGTGCATGATGCGTGGCGTTGGCGAGTTCAATTCCATAGCCCACGAGGAAGCGTTGAAAACCATGGAGCGATGCGTAAGGAAGATTACGTCATGGACCAATTATTGATATTCAATCACTGTTTAGGCATCCTTTGAGTGATTAAAAAATACGGCAAAGCCTTTACGCCCATACATGTACACGCCCACAGACTCTGCGATATCTCGTTTTCTCAGTGGGTTTTCTTAAATTTGGCGCTTCCCTCAGTTATACTATGTACTCATAACCTTTTCACGTTCATGTTTTAGGATTCACCGTCATCTTCTTTGTTTCATTCTATTTATGGTAGCCCATTGTTTATCGTAGGTGTTGGATAGACCAACAGATTAACTACCGCTACATTTCTTTTAAGACTCGCCTAACTAGACACACCCGGAAACCCTGCAGTCCCATAGACCCTCACCTATTTGTGCATAAAATCGTAATGTAGTTTCAGCTGTTTCGTGTCCCGTTAAGCGTTCCAAAAGATCTTCAAAGGAGTCGAGTCCACTGCGAACACATGATGTGCCGAGTTCCTTTCCTGCCTCCTACCCCACTCTCTTTCTTCCCGGTGTCCAATCGCAAAGCAGATGCACCCTCATGCTTACGAGATACGCTCCCTTCCTTTCCGATGTCCAATCGCAACGCAAATGTACCCCCATGCTTACGAGATACGCCAGTGACTAATCGAGGTGGCCGTATGGTCAACAGGCCTTATCGTCGACCGTGTTTATTGAGTGAATCGAGGCCTGGAGCACTCCTTTCGTGGTGTCCAGCCTAGCGGGAGATTTATTTGGCTCCCTCTTGCACGGTAAGGTCTCCTGTTAGGGTGAGTCCATGGCGTTTCTACTACCAAGGTGGGGTATTTTCCTGCATTGCCCGCCACGAAATTCCCTCGTCATTCCAATATATTCAATTATTTTTGGTTTCGCATAGTTCTTCGCTCGATTATCGTCATTCAAATAGCCTTTACTCTTTAAAACCCGTCCGTTCTATTACCGATGAAATTTTCTGACGTCCCCGGAGGCGCAAGAATCTTCCTCACTCCGACCTAACGTTTTCGTTACGTTTCGTTTCGTATTTCGTTCCAACGGAACGAAATGGGACCTGTATATTTTTATGCAAGGCATAGACGCAGAGAGAGGCCCATCATATCTCAGGCGGACTTAGCTACTGTTAAAGCTATGTTTTCAGTGATGCGAAGTCATTATAATAGAGCCCGCATGCTTTCGCACCAAGTGCCGTTGTAAGCGAATTCGATATTTGCCCATCTGGTTTTGGGTCAGAGCTAATCATCCGGAAACAACTTTGTCCTATTCGTGAAGTCGCCAAGTATCGTGCGGAAGCTACAAACAGAAAAATAAATTACGGTTGCAGTGAGACAAAACAGGGATCAAAATGTCATTGAATGCCCATGGGATAATTCCACAGAATCGGAGAGTTTTGGATCAACATAAGGAATGCCTGTCCGGCTGCCATTTTTCCTATTTCGATGACTCATCGGATGGTGTCCTGCAAACGTCATGCCAAAACCGCGGTCGTGTTAGAATAACTCTTCAATCCTTGCTCATTAACTCAGTCATTCCGAGATGTGACCTGAAGGTGGGAAGGTCGACCCTTCAGATGTCCAACCTCCGTGACCTCATGAGTCTGTATTCACGTGACCCAGTCGCGGTCGTTTCTTCCCCTCGTCTCGATCCAATGTTTTACGCTCCGTCAAAACGTGCAGGCAGCCCGAGGCGTTCCCATTAGCGTAATGAGTGAGTCCGATCTCCGCCCCCCCCCCCCCCCGCCATTCTCCCGCGTCTCCTCCCGTCATCTGGAATGTGACCTCCACGCCTATTTTTTTATATTTTATTAATCCCGTAGCACGTCAGGCTCTCGCTCTTCTCAAGAGCACTTGTTGTTCCTTCTCACGACCCAGCCCACAATCACCCTTGACAAGCCTTCTTCCCCCCCCCCCCTCCCTCATTCCATCCACCGCCAACGACCATCCTGAAGATTATTGCTACACCGGCAAAACGACGGTGGGACACGCGAGGGTCGAATTATGGCTCCCGTGTATTATGAATGATTCCTCCTCCTCTTCCCATGGCCGCAGTGGGTATCACAAAATCAGCCATGAGGAGGTTTTGACGATTAGCCCAACCCCGATTCTCAGTGGAGGGGACCGATCACTTAATGGGATGACGCGAGAAGTTCCCGAGTTCTGGGAAGGAGTAAAGGATTTGCCGTTTCTCTTTCGTAAAAGTATAAGGAAGTGTTTATTAGTCGATTTCTCCATACCCATCCACCGTTTTCCAATAAATGATTGATAATATATACCACACTTAATCCCACAAATAGGATAATGTTTAATATGCCCATTTACCCTTCATGTATCATCTTGTTTCTCTTAGGTTATACGTGAAATTCAGGACCCTTAAGACATTTTAATTATGTTAATCCTTAGGCTTCCGCGACGTCTATCTGATGGTGGATCCATGCCAGAAGTTTCCTTTCCTTCCTTTCCAGAAGATCCTTTCCCAGAAGCTGCATGGATCCTCCATCTTCATTATGTATAACTAAAACTCGTATTTTGTCTTCAAAAAGAGCCTTCATGGAACTTTTCCGTTCATATTTTTAAATCGGAGAAAGATCCATTAATGCCTAAGTTTTGCCCATCGTGATTTTTGGCTTCAGGATATAAAGAGAGTTGCTATTTTATTCCTTGCCTCATTGGATGGTCTTTTACTCCAGACCTGTAGCTTTTGCAACTTTATGCAATTGATAGAATTTGCCAAAGCCCATTTGTAATTTACTTACAGGAAAAACTTACACTGGTATCTGTCAACTCGAGGTTATGTGATTTTGCATAGGTTGAATAGATGATGGTATACCATACACCAAATAAAGCCCAATGGCACATGAAATAAATGTATTGAGGGAAGGCAAACCAGTTTCTTTCCATAGAAAATAAAATTCTTTTATGGCACCTCATTAACCTCATGTCAATTGTTTCTGTCATTGCAGATCGCGAGGGCTTCCATCAATTGCACCGTGATGAAAGGGGGTTGTGCCACAGTGAGAGTGCGGTGGTGATGGACCCCAGTCCTGAGCTTGAGACAAACGAACGGGATGAAGGGAGGTGGGGTGCTGTGACAGCCAGCAGCAGTAGCAGTGCCAGTGCCTCCAAAACACCCCCATCTCCACCCCTGCAGCCCATGGCATTTACTGTTGACCTAACTTCCAGCCACGACTCTGACCCTGACGCGAGGACTGAGGGAAAGAGACGTCTGGACATTGGCGACAGTATCAGCAAGTTTGCACCACGTCACCGAAGGAACCATTCCATTCCAAAGGCAGACGAAGAGAAGGTAAGATCGTCCCCAAGAACTTTGAGAAAAGTGACCTTTTAAAAAATGAATGCATAATTTTTCCTATCCTGTAACAAAACATGATCTGGAGGAGGCAGAGCACAATTCATCAAATGTTATGTTCTAGATTTTTGAATTACTGATGATTCTAGTTAGGAAATTAGATCCAGTTGGATTCACCAAAATTTTTGAGACCACAGGAATTGGTTAGAAATGCATTCGAAAAGAAAGTAAATGGTAAGGTTCCATTAGGAAGATTTATCATTATACACTTAGGTAAAGTAAAATGGAATGTAAAAATGAAGTACTGTCAGAGCATTAAAAAGTTTGCATTGGGTGGGATGGATTCAACCAGAGTTTAGAATGAAAGGCCAATGAATGAATGATGAATTAATCAAATTGAATACCACTGTGCCAGTGAAACAAAACTGTGTTTTAGTCAGACAGTCATGAAAAAACGAGAACCACTTCTGGAAAGATTTTTTCTTGTTTTAAAACATTGTCACGTCTTGAAAGCATTTTAGAAATGGGTGATAATTTCTGATAGCTTAAGTAATTTTTATAATCTTTTTTAATGGCTATCCATGTCATCTCACTCCATCACCTTCATCAGTTTACATTTCCACATTGTTTAATGTGTACAAGTCCTCAGATTACATCATTCCACTTTGTACACAAGGCAAAATTTAGCGTTATTTGATATTTTAGGCACAAACTATTGCACTGATAATAATTTAATGGTTAATAAGCCCCAAAAACAGTGTTTTGAAATGGCAACTAAATAGACCAGTCTTTATCTTGGATATTCAAGTAACTGAAAATATATTAATTTATTTTCAATGGCAACTTTCTCTTGGTCCGCTCAATTCATGTACAATATCATCAAAATTATGTAGTAAATATTTTCAAACCATGTTCACTCTTATATTGCTACTATTACTTCTTTTACTGCCAAAATTTTGGGTACTTGTATGGAAGATATTTTAAATGGCATATTCTATCAGAAATTAATCATTCAGATCTAAAATCTGTGGAAATTCTCATTAAAAAGTGGTATCATGTGGGAAAGGTTGGCTTTACTTCAAAATTATGTTTTTATTCTGTCCTACATTAGTTTTTCAATTCTTAAGGCCTCATGAGGTAGCAGTGCCCAAAAGATGAGAGTACAATGAAATAGAAGTTTCCTATTTTGATTAATTATGCATGTTTATTTATTTATGAAAAATGTGTGGTGGTGGCTTTTATCAATATGTATTTATATATTCTGTTTTATTCCGTTATTCTATTGTGTAGTTTCCATGTAGCCTTGAAACCTTCTTCTCAAACCTTCATCTGAAATACATTGTCCCTCATGAAATCAAGAAGCTTTCTTTTCATGAAATTCATTGACAAGATGAGTTGAGGAAATGTTTGAATAAAGGGAGCCACTCTTAAACTGTACCATCACTTGTTTGAGATTATGAGATGAAAAAATTCTCCAAATAATAGTTTGTGCAATGTAATGATAGAGTGCCTTATGAATCAAATTGAAAAGACCATCCTTTTAGACATTCTTAAGTTTTTATGCATAATTCTTATGAGAGACAATGTATTTGGAAGGTTAAATAGAATATGTACAGTTGAAAAATTTGTGCATTTGGTTGTGGTACAAATTCTACATTCTGCCTTACCTTAGAAATCCAATTACAAAGCTATCAAATGGCACCACATATGCTTGTACTGGGTTTCTTTGCATAGCCATAAATGCATTTTGGGGTGTTGTTTGGCTATTAATAAATAAGGACTAAACTGATATGCTTCAATAAAGGAAGTAAAATTTAATTATTAGAAGAGGTTTCAATGAGTGATGTAGAAACACAAAATTAATTAAATTAAGACCCTTGTCGAATTGGTGAATCTTTTCAGCTAAGTGATGTCACTTTTTGGAATTTATAAAAAAATCCAAAAAACTTGTGAAGGTAGACATCAAATCTTAAAACATTTAAAATTAACTTTTGATCAGTAATGGAGTCTTGAGCATAAAATTTAGGAGTTCCATTACCTAAAGACATGCTTTATGCTTCTCATCCTCTGTAAATATTCCATCAACACTCATTGGAAAGTTTATTCCTAGTCTTTATCTTTTCATAAGATCCATGCTAAGCTCTAAAATATTGGATACCCTGAGTGATGATTTACCTCAGACTTTTGAACTTTGAGTAATAATATCTTATGCATATCCCCCAATTATCTCTGTACCTTTACATACCCACAATCTGGATAAATTATTAGATGGTAGTGCATTTTTTCTTGGGTGTAAGAAATGTGAGTAATGTGTTTTCTTTTTATCACTATTGGTGCACATTTTTAGCTAACACCCCTTTGTGCTATCTTAATATTTAAAGAATTTAAGGGGATGGATAATTGTCATGCTAGTATATTAATATAGAATTGTTAACTTTCCTGATCCACATAAAAAAACATTTAGAAATTTTTTTTCTCATCCTGTTCCTTCCCAAACAACAAGATGTCTTTCTCCTCTTCCATATAACAAATTGATATGAGCACTAAATTTTGGTGAAAATAACATTTTTCCATTAAATCTATTTAGTGTCCATAACAGCTAATGTTATCAAATTATTCTCAGTTGAAGTGCATTACAATCAGCCTAACTAGATCCAAATTTAAGCACTTACTTTGATAGCTCTATTGTCACATAGATGAGTATAACATTTATGGGTTGGAGTTGTAACTGTAAATATTCCTTCCCATGGTCTTCTATTTCTTGTCCATGCTTTTAACCAATGCATACTTGTGTACATTCTGATTAATAGCTTAAAATTAGTCTAAAGAGAAATTCATGTTTACTTGGATACAAACTTTAGGGCTTATTGTTGATTTTGTATAAAGAGGTTGCTATGGTTCTCTTTAAAGTTTTAGCATTGCCATTTGAATAATAGTTCATACTTTTGCAAATATGTCCGGGATTCATCAAGGAAGATTATTTTTCCACTATTTATTACAGGCAAAAGGGGACAAAGGAGATAAAACAGAGCATAAGGAAACATCCAAGCCATTTTGTCAGTCTCCAGCTGTCATTCGAAAATCATTTGCATCACGAAAGGCAGGCTATCACTCTGAGGGCTATTTCTCTAGTGATCAAGAAGAAGACGTTAGCGTAAAGAGTGACTTTTCTGTAAATAAAAACAAAAATGGTGACAAAGGTACGTTATAGCGAGGATATTTTTTTTAAAGCATGTAAAATTTGTTTAGTAACTATTTAAAATTCTAAGGCAACTAGTCAATTTGATATGCTGTATTTAAATTTTTACTTGGTAACAATCTTTGAAAGTAGTGAAGATTTGAGTAAATATTTATTGTTATCAAAATGGTAGACTACTTCTCTGAATTAAGTATGTATAAACATTAGGGTGTGTGCTTGTTTGTGGGTATCAATAATAATATTATTGTTAGCAGTTATACTTACCTCTTCTGAATTTCATGTGATCCACTACCTTATATTCCAGAATTAAAAGTAGCAAATATTAAATTTACTATGCCAAAATCCTGCTCAACCAGTTTCATAGAAACCAATTTCACATGTAGCTACCAGTGATGTTTTTTCTCTTATTTTGGCAAAATGAAACCTTGATTACATGATGAAACATTGTAAAGTGACCCTGATGAAAGAGCCAGTAAAGTTTTGAAATTAGCCCGAACAAAATCTGTTTTTCACATTTACCATGACCATTTGAATAGGCAAAAGACACATTTCCATTCATAAAATAGCTCTTCTCCCTGCTCTTATATACTTTCTGTCAGAAAGGCAATGACACGTTTGTCAGATTGGACATACTAGCAGCTCTGGTTCAGCTGTAAATGCTCCAGACTTAAAAATAAAAATGTAATTTTGAAACTCCTGTTGAAACTGTTTTTCATATTTCTTGGTTTACTAGAGCATTAATATTTGCTTAATGAATTTGAGCTATTCTTCCTATTAACTAGGGCCCTTTCAACTCTTTTAAATCAGTGTCTACCTGGTTTGATATGGTTTTCATGCCTTGAAGAAAGATGGCCATTCGATTCCTTTTAAAGAAAATAAGAATCAAGTTACCAAAATGACGAATACCAAATATCAGAATGTTATATTGGTTAACTTATGAATATTGTACTAGTTGTCCAATCAGAAAGTAGATCAGTAGATGGATTTGAATTAGTGTATTAAAATATTAATGTGCAGTCATTATCTTTAGGACTAAGGGGCACATTGAGCAATCCTCTGGAGAAGACAATGAGTGATCCGAAGGGTAAAGGTGCATTGATGGGGGAGATGCATGCGTTTGGCCGCTCTCTAGAGGAGTCTGCATCACACTTCATCAGCAAAGTGTTGGGGAGCAGCCCAGAGAAAAGGAAGGAACCAATAAGGAGTGCCAGCATGGGGAATGACCCTTTGGACTTGGAGGAAAGTGATACCAATGCCGACATTGGAGGGGGGACTGATGATGGGGAAGGAGCGCACAGTGAGGCTGGGACATACACAATTGATAAGGAGTCTCCTTGTCCAGAGGAGGAGAAGGCTCGGAAAGACATTGATCAAGTGTTTGGTGTGCACAGTGGTGAGGGAGTGACCTTGGAAAATGGTAGGCCTCTGCCCCCAGGACTCGAGGAAAAGCTTAAGGTATGTTGCTCTGTTGATTGCTCTGTTTCCCATCTCCAGTGTTGTTTCTCAATGAGTCGGAGATCTCTTACATGCTGCATCCAATTACCTCATACAGTTTCCTTCTTGGATTGATATCTAATTCTCCGTCATCTTTCTCATCCTCAATCCACGGATTTCCACTCTAATCTTTCTGGTGTAACTTGTGATTGATGTATGGACTTCGTTTGCATTTCAGTATAGAGTGAATCCATGTTTCTTGAAATGTGACTAATTGTCACCCCTATTCCATTCTTTCATTTTATTTCATAATTATTGTTTAAATTGTTGTTCACTTTGTTAACAATCCAATGTATAGACCAATTTGGCTGTTTCTGGGTTAGTTGTTAAGTAAATAAATAAAATAGTAGCTTGAAGAAAACCAATAAATGGGGAGATGCAACTTAAAATTAAATTTCAATAGTGCATCTGTAAAAATATATGACTCTTGAGTATTTTTAAGAGAAATAACCACCTGAGGATATTTTTTTGTTCAGAAATGGCCTTTTCAATGCATTTACATGGAAAAATACTCTTTATTTGACTACATGATGGTTAATGATGGAATGGACCATCTGCATTGGCAAAGATGAAAAAGATGAAGCATACAAAAATATTTTTTTCAAAAACAAGTAGTATGTTTTAAAAAGGAAAGAAAAAATATTATTTATTTTTAATATAACAGACCCTTTAAAGGTCATTTTGGTTATTGCTGTTTTTGGTACCATCTTATTTGAACCAATGCTAATTAATGCAGCAAAGTATTCAACGTTTGTTCCTATCATTTTTCATGGAGATGTAATAAAAAAGTTTATACAAGCAAAAACCCAGAAAAAGAATTGTAGGCATTTCAAATTACATGTAGAGATACTGTAAGCACATGAAGGTTAAAAATGAATGTTCATCAAAAACCTACATTGGCCATTTGACCGCTACTAATAAAATTAGAAAAATTGAACATCAAATGTTTAATTTGAGGCCCTTCATTTGCAATGATTTTATATTTGCTAACTCTTACTTTAATTTATTAGTTTACCTTTGGAATTGCATAATTTTTAAAAATAATTTCAGCTTAGCTCTCAAAGAGGCAGCCCAAATTGGATCAGAGAATGGGCTGCTCAGGTTGCAGAGCAACACCAGCAAAGGGCTCAGAGCAAACCTCTGGAAAAAAATATTACTGCACTACCAAAAACCAAAGGTAAAGGTATTTTTTTTTATTCTCCTCTTGTGTGTTCTGAAAATGGTTTGAAGTGTCATTTAAAAATGTTTCTTAACTGTGCACTAATGTCAGGATTTTTTCTGATCAGCATCAACCCCAACTGGAATGAGGGTAGCAGACACACAGAGCCCATTACCCACCACTTGTGGGCCTACACGCCCCCGGAGACGTCTTCCCAGTCTGCCCACAGATCAGGTGCCATTCACTCTTGCGTCACCTCTCAATGCCGATCCTTCTGCCACCACTAATTCCATAGCGGTGAGCTCCATAACATTCTCAACCACTCTAACAATGTGTTGTGTGTTCTTTTGTCATCCTATGTCTTACCCCTGTTCCATGCACTGTCATTCTGTAAATTTCGTGAAGTTAAATGTCCTACGTAATTCCAAACTTTAGGTGTTGTTTTTAAGTCAATTTCTTCTTATTTCCTACACCTTGTTGAACTCCATGTTCAAATATTCATATCCACTTACAGATTGATTCTTAAAATGGCTGGTTTGTAGTCATTGAGTAATATCAAAGCATTAGTGAATATCACATTTACCTGTTCTACATTAGTAACTCTGTTGCTTCAACGTAATATTTTCAGTTTAATGGATAGTCATGATAACATTGGATTTTAATTAAAACAAGTGCATCAAATGGTTTTTGATTTTAATAAAGGTAACTTTTAAGCTAATAGTCGTAGCTTAAGGGGAGATAACTGACAGGGGAGATCATTTGTGCCCTTAGGGATGGATGTGAAAGGAGGAAGAGTGGAGAGAAACCCAGGGTTGGCATTAGCCTACTGTTAATAAAATTTGCTAAGTGGTCTTCAGTTAAACATACCATCCGATGGATGGTGTACTCACTCAAAGTGCTCTCCACCAAGTATATCAAGTAGGGATCAGGATACCACTGAAAAATATCTGCTGTCTCCTGGGTCCTCTCAGTGAGAAGTCAGTACATTAGCCATTGCACCGTCAGGATCCCCTTTTGAGCAAATGATACAGTGAAAAAGCTTAAAGCATAAGTTTGCTCTTGTGTATTGTAATGTAAAATATATGGTTGATGATGACGGCAGTAATTTTTAGCATATATTACATAAATACTCATTGTTGATCTATTTTCCAAGCCCATTTTAACTTTACTGCAGAATTATCTATCGTAAATATTTTTCTGTGTTAAAAATGTCACCTTTGCATTTTATAATGTTTTCAAATGACTGATGGTAGAACCATCATTGACATTGTTATGGCGTCACAAAAATTAATATTTGTTACTGGCTTGTAAGAACTTTTTTCCTGAGTTAACTCTCACTTAGATGTACTTTCCCTGAAATATTTCTTCCTCAATATTTTCTCATTAGTGAAACCTTTGTCTAATATAGTTAAACATTGTGGGGCAACCCTTTGATCAATTCCAGGCTCCTCATAGTGATAGCAATTTGGAAACAGAGTCATTTCTTCGGGATACTGAGTCAGTGGTGACAGCAATGCAGGCACGAATGACCCGATCATTCACTGGTAGCCTCATGTCAGCACCTTCCCCATCATTCGATTGTGGAGGAGGGCAGCAGGAAACAGAAGATGCTGAGCCCTCAGCAGACTCGGACCCAGGGAGCTGCACGGGCAATGAGTTCAGTGGCCGTGTGAGAACCAGTCGTAATGGTATTCTCAGCAGATCGAATTTCCGCAAGGAAGTGAAGATAAGTGAGACAGACCCTGGTTCCAAGTCACTCAGTGCACAACTCAGGGCAAAGCTGAGACTATTGGAAAACTCTGTGAGGCCATCGTCGCCAACTTCAGGTGAAAAGACGGAAGTGGGGAAGAGGGTGGGGATGGACAGGAGGTTGGGCCAAACGACAGAGGAAGAGGATGTTGAAAGGGGCCAAGATGACAGTGGGGCACTGCCAGCAGTTGGCAGTGTTCAACAGACGAGGTACAACAGGGCATTCAGGTAAAGGCATCACACACAGCTTTTTGTCATCCTCAACATTGTACCGAGAGTTTGGTTTTTTCCTCTTTGTTTGAAATCCTTGCATGACTTCATTTTCTATTTATCATTTTTAGCCTCCAAAATAACAGTATGTGAAGGAGGATTCAAATGTTTGATTGCTTGGGTCAGTCAGATCAGAGTTGAGAGTACATCTCATATTTTGTTTTAAAAAAGCACAGTAAACCCTCGCTAATCCAAACTATGTCAAGCCAGAGGTTGTCTGGATTAAGCCAAATCTGGATGAACTGGGAATTTGAGGCCTGTAACTCCACAGAATATTTTTCACCACTATTCTTGTGCATGCTCTATCACCAATGACTTAAAATTGCATTACATAGTGAACAGAAAGTCCCAAGTGTAAAAACTCCTTATATAAAGTTAATTAAAATCCTATTTGAGTAAAATATACCATAGAATGTCCCTAGAAATTAGAAAGTTATCACAGAAGGAGCCGGAAAAGCTGGATGGAAGGGAAGGTGGGGAAAAAGGGACTGAGGAAAAAGTTATAACAGAAGCAGTCGGAAAAGGTGGATGGAAGGGGAATGTGGGGAAAGGTTTGCGAAGGGAAGAGTTGGGAGGGTGATTTTTAGAAGTGTGGGAATAATATGGAAGGGTTTGGGAACGGATGGGGGATTAAAATATGTTAAGATTGGGGTAATTAATGTCTGATATTAATACCTGGGTAATTCTAGGAATACATGAGTAGGATAAATGCCTGCTCTATTGTTTTGAGTTTGAGTGGAGGGTCAGAGGGTGGTGGATGCTAAAATTGATACACTATAGCATTTATCAAAGAAATTGTTAAGTTCGGAGGCGTGTTTTGGGATTGGGAGCATACCAATCAGGGAAGAATTCTTGCATGAGGCCCGGTGCTTATTGATTCTAATATTGAGGGGTGTGATACACTATCCAATATAGAAGGCAGGGCATAGTTGGCACTTCAGAAGGTAAACTACATTGCTGGAAGTACATGAGGATTAGGGAATTTGTGAGAGAGAGTTAAAAAGCAGGTGGGAGAGGAATGGAATTCGTGTTTTGAAAATAGGACATGCTTTGCATCTAGATTTATCGCAGGGCATGGGAGTGGCTTTTGGATTGGTTGATTTGAGGAGATCTGATGTTTGAAAGTAATGGAGGGGCATTTGGGAAAAAGGTTGGTGGTGAAATTATTGTTTTTGCGGATAGGGTAGAGGTCTTTTAGGATTGATCACAGAGATTCTAGGCCTGGGAGATATGTGGTACAAACTGAAAGAGGGTGGGTTTCTGGGGTGGGTGAAGGATTGTGAGTGTAAGCATGTCTTTGGATTCTTTTGTTTAGGAGGGATTCAGGATAGCCTCGTTTGAGGAAGGAATGGTGTAGATTTGAGGGAAATTCATTCATTCTCCTCTTATGGAAAGAAAATAAGGAATGAAACATATGGTGTGATATGGGGGAAACTGTTATAATGTAAGTATTGTTTTTATTGGTTGGTTTTACATGCACAGAAGTATGGAATTTTCGGTCTATTAATGATATGTTTACACATAGGAAAGTGGTTTGGGAGGAGGAAATGGTAGAAATGAAGGAGACAGAGTGTGAAGCATTGAGGTCAAAAATGAACGTTTTCAGGAAAGAAGTACCATGTGGCTAGAGAAGGAAAATATTATCAATATATTTGATGCACAGTAAAGGTTTCAGGGGTTGTTTTATCAGGAATTTTTTCTCTGCGAGAACAAGAAAGAGGTTTACATAGGAAGGACTGAACATGCTACTCATTGCACAACCCTTGATCTGCAAGTAGAATTTATTGTTAAAGGAGAAGGAATTACAGGTGAGGATGAAGTTGGAAAGGCTAAGGAGAAATTCAGTGCTGGGTATGTGTGGCTTAGGGAGTTGTGAGAGGTAGTATTTGAGAGCAGAGAGACCTTCTGAGTAGGGACTGAATGTATAAAGGAATGTGCCATCAATGGTGGCCATGGTAATCTTGGTATCTGGAGGGAAGGAGGTGAATTCCAATAGTGAATTTTTTTCACCTCCAAGAATCAGCCCAGTTAAAGCACATAGACTTCAAATTACAGTTTTTATATTCATTATTGTTCTTTGCCCCTTGCTGTCTTCAATTTCATCATCACTTAACTCCAGTACTTTTAAAACTTCTTCAAAAAAACTTACTCCTGTACAATATCTTTTGAGCAATAATTACTCCTTAATCCATTGACTGAAATAATGAAGTTGTGGTGCAAAGCAAGGCACCTAACCTTACTCCCTTCTGTGCAAATTGTCAATGTTATGATGGGAAGGGAGATGGTCCAAAATCAAAAGCACTTTTACATTACTCTATGAATTCCCAAATTATTGACTAATTATTTCATGAACATAGTTATCGTGGAACCAGCTTGTTGTGATAACTCTGGTAAACCATACATTTCCCTGTGCCTATTAAGTTTAGGAAGTTTATTCATTACTTTTCTCAGAGCTTAGGGTTATAAAAAATTTCTGACAGCAACACTTTTCAACTTGTGGCTACCATTTGCATAAGCACACAGAAGTATGGAGACCCTTTTCTTGCTGATTCTTTGTCCAGCAACTTTTGATTCACTTCATAGAGCTTGCATCTTCTGACAAAGCTTCCCAGTATAGGTCCTTTTCAATTCAGTCACTATTAGTACTCATGGCTTCACCAGGCTCTCATTTATCACAAAAAATGTTTCCTCCTTAACTGTCATAACCAACCACTTCTTTTCCTGAAATTCTCCACGTGTGTTTGGCAGATTTTTTGCTCAATCTTGTATTTCAATGCCACAAATTCTGAAGTCACTTGATCCCTACTCTGCATACCATCAAGGGATGGCTTCTTTCAGCTTTTCAACTTTGAGTAGGTAACCCTTTACATTACAGGTGTTTGCTTTCTGAAAAGGAGTTAGTAGTCATGTAACCCAGTATGGTGTCATTTTTAACATGCACAGTTCTTTGTGAATAATTTTCTACACACTGTTGTAGCTAAGATCAGTCTCATTCATTATTATTTGGATGGTTGCTCCTCGGTCTAATGGGATAAAGTCCCCTACTTTCTTCATTGTGGAGGCATTGTCCTTGGAGTAATGATCTCCCACTTCCTGGATTGCCTGAGAAGGGCATGTGCTCAGTTTGAAAATTCCTTTTCCACCTCACAACTGTGTCAAATGATGGACTAACATTTCCACAAATAATACACAATTTCCACACATAATTATCGGTAATCATTTCATCATGGATCTTTTTGTCACTGTAACCATTCAAATGAACTTTTAATAATCAAACCACTTTACTTTTCCACATAAACTTTTTAATTTTTACAACCCAGGTTTCGTTATAGCATAACATCATCAGGTAAAAATACAAGTCAAGCACAAGTAACACAAGTAATACAAGCAATACAAGTAAAGTGGTTTGATTATTAAAAGTCAGTATGAAGATTTTCCACCAAGTTACGCCATAAACTATTTTATTTATCATTCAAATGAAGGAACTTAATGATGCTGCGAACCTCTGTCTTCTTCCTACTGCAAGCTACTTCAATCTATGGCTCATGAAACAAAACAAATCAACATTAACAGTTTTAATTTGCAACATTATGTACTTCAGGATCAATTAATATGTAGAATAAATTTTATGGAGATGTCTCATTATTTCTTAGTAAATATACTGAGAAGTGATACCCCCACAAATGTACCTCTTACCTTCAGATACGTGTACTTACTTAGAATGGGGTTCTTTGAAGGAAGTGCACCAATGAGCATAAACATTTCCTGGAGTGAAAATTCTATATAGGAATTCATCTCAAGGCTTATTAGCTTAATATATTAGGAGTAGGAGGGCTAGATTTCTATAATGTCTCACCATTCAATTTTCTATGAAGGTCCAATAGCCAGTAAATCACACCTTTTGAATTATTACTCGGGTTTGTTCAAAATCATAAAAATATAGCACCTCAGTTAGTAGCCAGTTCTCCACCTCCAAACTTATGGAATATTAATTATGTCATGCATCAAAATACAATAGGTTCTCAATGCATGTTAGTGAATGACTCTATTAAAAATTACTGTTGCGGTATCTCCTGCAGCTTTTTGAAATTTTACCATAGGTTGTACTCAGTGCGGGCGGAATTTTTTTTGACACCATTGATATTGGACAAGTGCTTACTTTTTTAACTGGCCAAGATTCTTTTCTCACCCCCTGCCTTCCATTTTCTACAGATACCAATTTTTGCTAGGGGCCAATTCTGCCAATAATCATAGTCGTATTGACTCCTGCCAAATTAAAGTGAAAACTTAAAAAACATTATTAAAATTGACAACTGTGAGTAGATTTTCCTATAGAGTACATTATACATAATTTTCCTATCTTGTGTTTTTGACCTTTTTTTTAGGTTTTACAGGAGGTTATTCAAGATGCTTTCATCACAAACCCCATCCATAACCTAAATTCTTAGTTTTCTCTTGTAACATTACTCTTGTTGGGAGGTTTGGATGCTCAATTAAGACTAATCCAAATAATAATTTAGTAAATTCTGCTTAATGAGTGGTTAATGTGGTAATGTGGTGATACTGAGCAAGAGGTTGTGGATATTGGTGATATACATCTAGTGAAATTGTAAGACCCCCACAGTTCTCTCTCAAATTAAGGGCACTCAATGGATTCAGCCCAGGCCATGTAGACATAATGGAATCTTTAGCCCACTACCCTGTGGCATAGCACACAAGGATAGTTAGGGCTAAAATAAGGGTCATTTGCTCTTAAGTACCAGTTGAGTAGAGTTGTCCAAGAATCTCTTCCAAACACAAGACCATACCCATTACTTCAAAATCTTCTGTGCAGGGTGCTTTTGCTTGGGGCATTGTTGAGCAGGGTTTTCAAATCATGATTACATTTTTAACTGTAAATACTTTGTTTCTGATATTGGGCTATCTTTGCCATGATTGGTGGTTTTTATGTTGTTTTAGATATTGGGAAAGGTATTATTAAATCGTAAATATAGTTTCTTTCTTTGATGCAGGGAAATTATACCCTCACCATTCCTAATTTCAAGTAATCACTCGTAACTAATAATGGCTATCCTATTTTATGTAGTCTTCCTCCTTAACCTAATAGATATGTTACTTGTTAACATTTACAGAATTATATTACTTAAATGTTGATATGTGCCAATACCCTGTTGTGTATACCTCATGTAGCTAAAATCAAATGCCATTATTGTGATGTGGTATTGCTGTTAATTTTTACAGAATAGTCGAGGGTAGTAATTTTAATAGAACCATCTCGTAAAGGTATTTTGCAAAGGTACTGGTTAAGTGATGAGGTTTTATAACTTTGGTCGACAAATACATGTTTCAAGGTTAGTGGGAAGGTCTTTTTTTATGAAGTTACTGGTCAACATATTCTTTAGGATAGAAATGTTTCACATTCGTTGCTGCAAATTCAATGCTCATTTTTTATTTGTGTCATTTATTTAGTAACTTGTTCAATGTGTCAGTTTTCTGTATTATGGTCTCATTTTATTTTTTTCCCACCCTTTGACTATACTTAATTGATATGAGATTTATTTCATAAAATATTAAGGAAGAAAGCTCAAGTTGATGCAGTTTGGAGCCACTAATTATTTGGGTCTCAAATTTATGGTAAATGAAATTAAAATATTTCATCCTTTGAGAAAGTTAATTTAGGGATAAACAATAGAAAATAGTAGAAATTATTGTTGAACAAAATAAATTAATTTGAATACAATGAAAAATATTAGCCATAAATGTTCAGTATGATCGAGACTGCATGAGATGTAGTGTTCATCGATTGCTCTGGTACTAGGTGTATTTTTGCAATTCATATGACTAACGATGTTTGTTAGGCACAATAATGTTTTAGTTGGGATACATGCCAATTCTCGTTGGCTGGCCATCAGTAAAGGAATATCTGGAATTTGCTTGGGTTGAATCAATTTCTTCAAGAATTTTGGGGGAAAAAAATCAGGGAAGGGATCAAATTAATTTGAAAAAGTAACGAACATGATATGCTAAATCATAAATTCCTTATGAGAATGATGTTTCATTTAGTTTTTAAGCCAGTTTGCCTTTGATATTGACCATATATAATTGATTCCAGTACTCCACAATAAAGATTGTTTCACCAGAAGTACCTTGTTAGATTCTAAACATTCATGAGAAAAGCTGGTAAGATCTGAGAAATTTCAGGAATGGAAATCTAAAAATGACCCTGCTCTAGTTTTTTTTGAGTACCAGAGTATCACATTGTTGTTCTATTTTTGCATCAACAATCCCATGTATATAGTGTGCCCATTGACAGTTTTGGCTGCAATTCTTCATGTCTAATAGATATAAGGATTCATACTTGCACTCAAGACTTGACATAATATCTAAGAAGATTGCTGATGAGAGAATCAGGAAGTTAAAAATTAGGCTTATTTTAAATAGAAGCCAGAGTTTATCCTTCATGTTAAAAATGGATTTATATTTTGAACCTAATGTTACAAATAACAATTAGTTTTGAAATTTTTGAGATTTTGTAGCATTTTTTCATGAACACTTGGTTATTTCACTTACTTTCAAAAGCTGCTAAAACTTAAGTTCCCTACTAGTTATCATCTCAAGCTACAACCATTATCCATTTTATCTTTTCTTTAAATCGTCATGCTTGAATGCTTTATGATCATAGTCAATCAATCATATTAGGTATTGCTGGCTCTGAAGATTATTTTAGCTTTCAGTTGCTAATAGTGGCACCAAATCTCATCAAGTCTTGTCAAAATATCTTTGGGCAGAGCTATTATTATCTCGAATTGAATCGCTTGAGCTCTTCCTGTTATTCATTTTTCATCTTCAGTTCATTGGAATATGTGCAAAAGGTTCATCTATGTGCTAGTCAAGGGGTGAGTATATCTCAAAATATCTGATTATGAATTGTAATCTAGACATTTAAGACTCAATTTTTTCCTATTTGATGTTAATTTTGTTGAATTTCAGAAACATGCCTCCTGTGATGAATGGTAATATTTAGCTAACATGAATTAAGTAAAGCTTAGATTGAAGATGAAGTCATGAAGTTAGTTCCTGTATATACCCAAATATGAGGTGTCCTTGATAATTTTCTCAGTAATTATTAACATCTCTAATAAATATTTTTTCGATAATTCTAATATATTAATTTTTATGTATTGAAGTTAATATTAAAACTAATACTTGCTATAATTGCTGCTGATCACTTATTAGCGTACATAATTGAACCTATAGGTATTGCATAATGTGAGATATTTTGTAAGAATTTAAACATAAGGCCACCTTCATTTTACTTAGTGATGATATTATGGAATGGCTCACCTTGTATTCGGGTATGTACGGCATTTTGATTAATATTTGTTCATACTTTTGTAATCCTTTTTGTGTACTTAGTACTCTATTATTACTATTAAACCAAGATACCTGATCCTCAACTAGAATGCATTGTGGATAATGTAGCATGCACCATTCTTTGTATTCAGTAAGCCACATGATGTGTACATAGCTTGTTTTATGATCCTCTGTTGATAATTTCCTTGTCACTAATAACCCCTCTATTTTGCTTTTTTGTTCAAATTTTCCTTCGTGAAAGTTCAATTTGTCTTTGATTGCAACTCAGGTATATGCCTGCAAACGACTTTGATATGAGATGCATGGAGGATATGAATCAAGTAAGGTCTACCGCAGTGGACTCACAATCAGATTGCATGAGAAGGCAGGCAATCACATGGTAAGGCTTCACTTCAATTGGTGTGCTTTCAATCTACTTTTCTTGGTGTCCAGTTTATTTTGCTTTTGCAAGTTATCTGTGACTCCTGCTCCTAAATAAGGTAAAGTATTTAGAAAATATGTACTCCATTGCTGAAGAACTCCCATTTCCATTTTCTAGCCACACACAAAGTGATGAGAGAAAAATATGGGGATGATTCACGCAAAATATTTTTGGAGTACATGTATGGTTAATCCTATTTGGTCAAAATATAGTCAACTTGAGGTGCCATACAAAAATGTCTGAATATAGTTTTTAAACTTAGCTTAATATCGTAATGCCTAATGAATTCATAATTAATTAGATCTTATCATATTATTATTCAATTCATATGTATTTTCCTTGTTAGGGATGATATTTTCAGAAATACAGGGTATCATATAGTATGCGTATTTGATTTTTAAGATTTTGTTAAATATTTAAGGAATGATTAGATATTAAATCATTAACCTGTTTCACATGAAAGCAACTTTGATCTACTTAGAATTTTGTATTGCATACTTGTAAGAACATCCTTTTCAGGAGATTTGGTTGTGAAACCATGAAACATGTGGTGTGGTTTGTGCTGGCAAATTTTTTGAGTGGATTTACCTACCTGCCTTATCACCTAATCTCCCCGAATATAGTCTTTCATTTCCTTTTTGCCCAAAATATTGGTATGAAAAGTAAGGATGGGACTGTGGCTATATTTCTGCTCAGCAAATGCACAATAGAAAATGTTAATGCCAGAAATACTTACAGGTAATACAGGCTTAATGTTCTCATTGAATTCCAATGTTTTAGGGAAAATTTCCCAGTACATAAGCTTCTGGACTATTTATTATTTGCCCATGAAATGAGGCAGAAAAAGTTTTATTCATTTTGTGACCATTAATAATCATCCCATATTGGTAGTTCATTTCCAATAATTTCACATGGTCGCTGAAGCAGGAGGATAGACGTAGATTGGAGGCTTTTGAAATGTGGGTGTGGAGAAGAATGGAGAAGGTGAAATGGACCGAAAGGAAAACAAATGAGGAAGTACTAGAAACAGTGGGGGAGGAGAGGGGTTTGTTGAGAGAAATCCTATGGAGGCAGGAAAAATGGATGAAAGGCGTATTGAGCGGTAGTGGAATGTTGAAGAGGGTAATAGAGGGGAGAATGTTGGGCAAGCGAGGTAAGGGTAGGAACAGGATAGGGTTGTTGGACGGGATGAAGGGAGGAAAGAAGTACACCGAGATGAAGAGGGACCTGATATAGATTAGTTTGCTAGGTGGGGAGTCACAAAATGTTTATTTGATAGTTGTGTCCATCCAAAAACCTACCTTAACCGGTAGATTACCTTAAAAAAAAAATTCACATGGATGATGCCATTCTCGTTAATTTTTATAGTTGTTCATTTGATGTATAGTTGTTGTTAGGGACTGTTTGGGGAAATCCAAAGGAGGTAGGGAAGGTGGATGTGGAGCATTTTATTTTGGGATGGATTGTTTAAGACTGTGATAAAGGGAAGAATGTTAGGAAGGCAATGTAGAGGTAGGAAAAGGATAGGTATGTTGAATAGAATGAAGGGAGGTAGAAAGTGCATAACAGAAGAACAGATAAATGTAGTCTGAGCTGCCAGATTGTGTCTTGCTAGATGAAGCTATTAAACATAGCAATATCCAGTCTCTCTCCATCTCCAACCTACCTTGAATGGTAGAATAACATTTGATACAGGCATATCCCAGGTATCATTGATCACTTAGTGTTTTAAAATTCATTTGACATTTCAAGATTACTTAATTTCATGCTAATTTACCAAATATGTTTTATTAAGTAAGTTTAATATACTATTTCTCTCCCAAGGGATAATCTATGCATTAGCATAGTTTCTTTTAAATGTGAATACATGTATCATTTTACCATAAAACACTCTAGATGATATTATTATTATATAAACCTCGTTGCAATTAGGCAATTTTCTGAAACTCAGGTTTCATTGGCTGTCAGTTTTAGCAGCTGCTTCAGTTTCAAGGAGCTATTAGAAATGGGAATTTATTTAGAGAAATAGGATAATTTTTTCCAGTGCACATGAAATCTGTTTTTTCATTCCATTTTCTGGGAATATCATTGCATACTTTGGCAATTGTGACTTGGAGACAATTGGTATACCTTGGAGTACATTTGACAGTACATTTCATATTTATCCAGTCTTTTTTTTTTGAGGATAGGAAATAAATTAGGAGTCCTGATACATGTATGTTTTTGCTGCTTTAATTCTGTTGATAGTATTTTGTAGTTTAAATTATTTACTAATATAATTCAACCTTTTGGCTTAAAAAGACTAAATAAAATTTGATAACTACACCTTGTTTTACAGTAAAGTAGTCATTATTCAGAGATGAATGTTCATTATAAAAAATACAAGGAGCGTTCTTTTTCATTGCAAGTTTTTTTTAATTCGTGTACTCTGTTTGTCATCTTTCTTCATCCCTTTTCCATTGCTTTCAGGTATTAAATTGTTTAACATAATAATAGATTTGACATTGTGATTTTTCCACCTTCCATGTGTCTGCAAAGTTATTGAGCCAAAGCCATGCAGTTGCACTCTAAGCATTCTTTTTGATGGGGTATTGCTTTTAAATGCTTTTAGACTGCATAATTCCTGCACTTTATTAACTAGTGCACATTTGCCTACTCTTGATCACACTTGAACATTTCCCGCTGGTGTTTGGCCTGCTTTCTTAATCCTGCACTGTAAGATGTGCATAATAATACTGCTCATCTAATAGTACAATAATTAAGTTGCACAGGTAGATAAAATCACCATGCAGTCAGGTTAGACATAAATAGTTAAAAGTTTTTATCATGACATGGAAAATTAATGGGGAAGCATTTTGTCTTATTTCACCAGTCTACGTAGAGGTCGCCTTGGCATGGAAGAGCTGCCATCTCCAGTATCTGCTTCAAGGAAGAAGCCATCAGCCCTTCCCACTCCTTCAATTTCCAACTCTCGGACTCCCGCAAGGGGCAGAGGGGCAACAATGTCAGCTGCTCTCTCAAGATCAAGCTCCACTTCATCAGCATTCAACAGAGCTGACGGGGGAAGGTTTAGTCTCCGTGTTCCAAAGGGCTCAACACAGGTATTCATCAAGCACTAACTTCGAAAATCATAAGCATTGCTTGCCATTCATCTCTCCTAAATTTTAGATTAGAGTCTGGCTTCCAGCAAAATGGTACATTACTGGGAGCTTGTTACTACTGAACTATGATACAAAATTATTATTATTACCCAAGGCCAAATTTATGCCATTTGAATGATATGTGGCATCGTTTAAGCTGTTTCTTGAGCATATCAACTCTTAAAAAAAACCATAGATGTCAACCCAAAGGTTGGTTTTGACAGGTGAGGGTAGAACTTGCCCTAAGTTAAAGCTTGTGAAATGTTACATTCAAGATAGAAGAAGCAGTACTCCTTTCCTTGTGCCCCTGTTTTGTTTGCCACAGAGTTGTAGTCACCAGAAAATCACATCATAAGGATGATATGCAGTGTTGTGTTATTTTCTTAGGAAAAATCTGGTATCTTGCAAAAGAAAGAGTTGATATAACATCTTGTAATATTGAAGTTAAAAACAGTAATTCTTTTTATTATATCCAAAAATGAAGTTACAGTCAAAAAATCTGCATAAATTCTTGTAAAAACATGTTGCTCACAAATTAAGTACCTTTATTTTATGGTAAAGCCAGGACATGTGTGACCATAGTTTTTTTTACTACTAGTTGCATTAGTTCTCAGATTTGAATAAATAAATATTGTATTAATGTACATATCTACAATAGAAACAATGGTTGACCATTTCTGGTACAATTGATGATGGCAATGGCTGATGAGTGTCAAATGATTGTAAATTACAAAATTACAGTGAAAACATTATAAACAATATAAAAAATTACTGGCAATCATCGATAATTTTTCTTGTAATTCCAAATTTTGCTTTCAATTTAAAAAATGTACCAAATGGGAAAAATGCCTAGTGCATATGTATTTTTCTTATTAGCCTTTGCATAATTCCGTTAATTTGTCTTGTGTCATGGCTATTGTCATAATTTGGTTAAATGCAGTATAGTACTATCATTCAATCATCCCCTTTGAAGAAAAATTCCCAAATTCCAAGGTTGGTTTGGTATGTTGCAAGGTTGCCCATCATTTAAATGGTCCATTCACTCCATTCCATTCTTTTTTAATGTTTTCTTTGTATTCTCATTACTTTTAATTAAAAGGAAATGGGATCAATTTCTTCAACTTGCATTGAAATACCCTCCATGATTGTTTGCATAATCCTTGGCTTCTCCATCCCTCAGTCTCCTGGGCTGCCTCCAAAGTCTCGGCCAAATAGTGCAAAGACCAGAGAGGGCCCTGGCATGGGAGGCCCTCCAGGAACTAGTGGCCCCAAACGAGGCAGAGGGTCCGGCAATCCCCCTGGCCGGAGCAATTCCACTTTGTCATCTCGTGAGGTGGAGTTTCAGAACTGGAAGAGAAGAAAGAGTTATGATCCCATGAAGGTAAGGACAGATGGAACTCGGAGACACTGAATGATCTCCAGAGAAATATCCTTAAATTGCTTGAATTTTTAATTTTTTAAGCAGAAAATTGTGCAAGCTGTTTCATTGCTTTGGAAGTTCTGTAAATTGACACAAAGATTCATAGCCACCAGAATTCTGTGATGCATTCCATTTTCAGAAAAATGTATTAACTCAATTTGATACTGCCATTAAGTTAAACTACCTTCTTGTAATTTGACTGTGTGAATGATTAGAGTGTGTAAGTTGACCAGTTTCATTTGTTGGAACAGGCTGCTGCAGAGGGGAAGAAGAAGCGGGAAGAAGCACGGAAAGCAGCCACTGGTATGCCAGCAGCCCAAGCCCCTCAGTCACCTACCTCTCCTACTTCTGGTCAACCCCTCAACCGAACTGTGATCATTTCAGAAGCCTCTTCTCGAAACTCGAGGTATTTAAAAATATAATCATCAATTGTCAATTTTTGTTCCAATTGGAAAAAAAGTCAAACGATTCTAGAATTTTAATACTAAGCAAATTAACTATGGAAAATAATCTTATTCATTTAGTTTCATGCTTATAATCAATTATTTGCAGAAAATCTGCTAGTTGACAGTTTCTTTTATCACATCAAGAGTCACATAATTACTAATGTAGCACATTTTGCTAGGTTGTCTAAATGTTCCACATTTAGTTTAAATGTGGGACATTTAGAAGTTTATCCATAGTATTTTTGCCAATTTCTGTCCCTTGTTATGTTTGCTCATTCATATGGACTCTTATCAATATTTATGAGGAATGAATTTAGCAGGGAGACTGTCAGATCAGTTTGAGTTCAAGAAGGGAAAAGGTATATGTGAAGCTGTGGTAGTAATGAGGTCACTGATAGGAATACAATCAGGATGTGATTCCTCGTTTTGTAAATGTTGAGAAAGCATTTGATGGGATAAATTGGGTAGAATGAATGTATTACAGAAAATAGGAGTAGATTGGATGGATTAGAGGTTTACCTGGAATCTATACATATCTCAGACAGCTCAGGTGCAAGTGGTGGATGGAAGCTCGGGATGGGTAGTGTTAGGAAGGTAGTAATACAGGGATGACCATTAATACCTGTGCTTTTCCACATTACATGGAGGAAATGGTAAAGAGGCATGGAAAGAGCTGGAGATAGGAATAAAAGTTGGTGTGGAGGATTCATAAAATCTGATTTGTGGATGATCAAGATTTAGTTATCCAGTCAACCAGAGGTTTTTGCCAAGAAATTAGAAGATCAGTGTGATAAGTATGGGATGAAAGTGAATGCAAACAAAACAAAGGTAATGAGATTTTGGGAAGGCTAATTTAAACATTAAAATTAGGGGAGGTAAACTAGAGCAGGGAGAACACTTCTTCTTTTATCTTGTAATTGTTTTAAACAAAGATAGTCATTGTTATAGGGGCATAAGAAGAAGAATTGGTTTTGGTAAATAAGCTATTATGAAAAGAAGATTTGCTGTGGATTTTAAAGCCATAAAACCCAAAAACTTGGTTGTTGAATCAAAATGATAGGAGTGTATAAGATGCTTCTAATATTTGGTTGTGGAGAAGGATGGAAAATTTGCAATGACCACAGAGGAGAGCAGTAACTTACATGGGCTTGTGATGGAGGAGAGTGGATCATTAGGGGAAATTTGCAGCTGGGAAGAAAGGTGGATGCAGAGCATTTTTTTTGGGAATGAAATGTTGAAGACTGATAGAGGGAGCAAGCAAGGGAGGGGTAGGAAAAGGAAGGCATGTTGGACAGAATGAAGGGTGTATGTAGAAGTGTTTATTGTAGTAAATGGTGTGGTGTTGAGTTTTGTTGAGTGAGACTTGGAATTGTATTGGTGGCTAGTCTGTCCATCCAAAACTTACCTTAAGTGGTAGACTATCATTAAAGTAAAATGGTTGTTTTTGCAGTCCCCCAAATCCTCTCCTTCGCTCAGCCTCCTTCCATGGCACACCAGGATCTGAGGGTGTGACTTCAGAGGAAGATGAAGAGGAGGAAGAGGATGAGGAGGAGGAGGAAGAGATGGAGGATGAGGACCCGACCCTGTCGATGGAGGAGGGAGAAGACTCACCAGCGGTCATCTCGCCCACTTCGGCTACAGCATCTGCCCTTCTGATGAGCCGGTCGATGGCATACCACCGGACCAAGGCAGCATTGAGCCAGAGGGCAGCAACTGCCCCTTCACCAGACCTTGTACTCTCATCTTCAAGGAAGGTGAGGAGTTTTTGTAGGAATGACTGGCACAGGGGATGTGGTAACATTGTTACTCAAAGTGAGCCAATCCCATGCAATGTTTACTCCAGATAAATGGTTTCGGAATGCCATGTGTAAAAATGAGCTATTTTCAATGTGGGTGGTTGGAAAGCATATAGAAATAACATTTAGCCTACAATATAATTTCATGATCATATGAAAACTTTTGAAGATGCAGTTACAGCTACTCATAGGATAACCATCAAATTATGGAGCAATGCCATCTCTTGTGTGTAAATATTAATAATAATTAGAATTAAAAAAAAGTTAAAGAAACGATTACCTTTATTATTTTCTTTGGAATCTATAGACAGAATAAAATTCATCTGTGGGTAGATTACAAAGTTACTCTAGAAATAGTCTGTTAATAAAATTATCATACAGTGAATTTTTAGCAAGCTTCTGATTCTCCTTGTATAGTTTAAATTTAATCTTGCTTTTGTGTAATATAAAATAAAAATATACTCTTTCCAAAACCCACATTACTCTTTGGGAGTAACCGAACTTTTTCCAAGTGGGTGTACTTATGATCTGATATTTTTTGGATACTTTATTAAGATTGTCCTATTGATTTTTTGGATGACCACTGTTGTAACAGCTAACCATTTAGCCATGACAGTATGTCAAATCTTAATTTTTGGTCCTTTTTGTCTTCCAGTCATCACTTGATGAAACTCTGGATTTGGGCTTATCATTTCTACGTAGCACAACTCCAAACTCCTCTATTAGAGGGAGGGCTAAACTAGAGGTAATTCATTCAATCAATCACATTTATGTGTACATTGTGTTTTTAATCTTTTAGGCAACAGCTAACTATATATTTTTTTATTTCAGGCACTAGATAACTTGGTGATAGCTGCCATTTATGGATTTTCTAATAAAATTAAAGGAAGCTCATACAACCTGCTCAAGAAGCTAAGGTTAGTTTTTGTCTTTTAACTTTTTTGAATATTAAAATGATAAAAGATAATCATTGCTCTGATTTCATATAAAAATGATGAATGTATAATTTTTAAAGCTATATTATAAACATTCATGTGGTGTTAAATTTATGTATCTGCATTTTCGGCTTGAAAATTCCTGATGGATATTTTGCTTATCCTTAAATTATTAAAACACTTAGTTTCAAGTGTGTCGAGTTGCTGTTCATGATAAAACTCTAGTTGAGCAAGAAAGTAAACATTGTACAGAAAATATTTTTTTTATCACTACGATATGTTTTATTTAAAATTTAATTATCTGAATTGATTGATGCTCATTTAAAGTTCATTTTATGTAATTCAGTGTAATATTTTGATGTATTTTTTCTATAAGGCGGTTATATGAAGGTGATGTGGAGAAGTGTGAAGTTTTAAGTGAGGTAATAAATTTACTGGAGGAAGGGGACACATCCAGTGTGTCTTCACCTAGTAAAAGCCCTTCTAAGGAGCTCTCTGGGACTCTGAAGAATCTCAAGAAATTGGAAAATGTGTTTGCAGGTTAGTTTTAGAATTAAATATTGTGTTATCAAAGTCAGTACAATGGAACCTCATAATACAAGCATAATCCATCCTGTGATATTTCTTGTAAAGCAAAACAATTGTTAAGTGAAACAATATTTGTGTGTAAATTTATGTAAAATATGATAATGCATTTCATACAAAAAAATAAATTCTATACAATTCAAATAAAATTATGCATACATTGTTTAGGATTATAGTTCACCTTTTCTTCTTTCACAGAATGAATTAAAGCCAAGTCATTGAACCTTACAAAACTATGCTTACTATAAAAATGTCATATTTTTCTTTTTACATTTACCCATAATGCCTGTATCAACTCCCCCTCTCTTTGTAAATGCTTCTTTGTGTAATGCACTTCTTCTAAAGTCCTCACCACTCCACTTGGCCTCATCTAAGCACTTTACAAATAGATGAACTGTTTTACCTGCTCTAGTTTATCCCCCCAACTTTAAGAAGAATGAATTCATAAAAGTCTATGCTTGCATAGAAATTTCAAGAAATTTATCATTCATGTAATCCTTGGAATAAATGCCTGATAATGACTCTTTTATTGGCAGTTCACTTTACAAAACATATTTAATGGGGATAACCCTGTGCTTAAACAATGTCATGACATCTTGAGATTTTTGCAGTTAACATAGTCTGAACATCTGTGCCGTTGTTTTTAAGTAGGTGGAAATAAGTTAAGGGGGATGTAAATTGAGGAAGATGTCCTCTTTTTTCTTACAGCTCTTGAGGAGGTCCTGATTGGGGATGAAGATGTCGAGAGCAGTGATGCTGAAGGAGAGAAAGCCATTTCCTTTTAAGGAGGTTTTCATTTTACCTTCAGTACATTTGAAGTGTGCCACAGTGATTATTGTAAAATGTTACACAATAACAGAGCAATTATAAAAATGGCAAGTCACAAGTAATAATTGTGATTTTGTGCTAAGTATGAACTCTTATAATAGTCCTTACAGACTTGTCCTTTGTACTTTGTAAATTATTTTGTGAGAATCTTTAATTATTGTACAGGAAATATTTTCCATATTTCATGCTTGGCTCTGTTTGTACTTTTATCATTTTGGCAATCATGAAATATGCTCTTTTTAAGGAATCACCTGTGGAAGTGTAAAAATATGTATGGTGCCCAAAATTGCAACATCCTGACAGATGTTTCTATGAACAGATTGGTCACGAATTATTGTGTGCAATGCCTGGTTATGCTGTCACTTTCTTTTAGTGAAAGAAATAGTAAAACTTGGCTCAACTTTTGTTGATAAGAATAATTAATTTTGAGAAATTTTTGTTATTCTCTTATCGAGTTATAAGAACAATTTACTTTATTAAATTTTTACTGAATTTTTGTGTTTTTTTTTAATGACGCAATGCAATGAATTGTGTCTTTTGAAAATTTTAGAGCTTTTAGATAAATTTTCTTATGCAGTTTGATGTGTTCCATATCAATCAACATTTTCCATTGTAAATGTGGACCACTTCACTGGGCTTTTCTAATGGGCCATTTTTATAAACTGAAAATAAAGCAAATAAGCTCTACGAGCACACTTTAAAGTGAATAATACATCTTATGAAATGATCTCATCTTATCTTTTAAGGCAGGCTTATGGATTTTTTTAATTCATGAGAATCAACTTTTTGTTAGAGGAATGCATAAGATAATTTTTAAATGTTTCTTGTGTTCTGGTAAAATACTCGAGTCAGCTAAACTCGTTAATATGCCTTCCATTCCCTAATGGTGCTTCTTTGATGGTGAAACCCTTAAATGATGGAAAGTGTCAATAAAACATTTACTGAATACTAATGTACATTATTAATTAAGGTTATCACAGTTATGCACTTGCATAGACCACTGATATGATTCAACTGGTTTTTTCTATAATTTCAGGATATATTTCTTAAGTTCCTTATATTAAGGTCATGACTTATTTTTCTTAGAGCCAAATTATAAATTAATTTAATCATTAGTTCATTCAAGAAAAAATAAGGAATCTATTGATAAAACAGTTTGAATTTTTATATGAATGATCAGATTTTGTTGACATCATAGTTTTTCAGATGCAAATGGTGCTCATACATACAGTCAACCAGAAGGAACACATACCAAGACTATCTTTGTAATGCCTTCACCAGTAACTTGTGTGAGACATGTTGTGGACGAGCCAGTTCATGATCTACGAAAGAAGGCTATCGGCAGATGCCATTTTTCCCACTGCCAGGAAAACTATGACCCTTTTTGAGGAAAATCCCCAAATATCAATTTATTTCTGACCTCTTACATGGTCCTGAATATAATGCAAAAGTCACTTGGAAATATTTCTGGATGAAAAATATTTTGAAAATTTTAAAAAGGCTCCACCATGAAGAATCTTATCATTTCCAGACATAGCCTTAAAACGTGATACAGTCTCCTACCATCCTGGCTACTGGGGTTCTTGTGAAAATTATCCTTTGATTTTCTATTTGTTCTGTTAAAATTTGGATTTGTTATTTTTCTGGAAATTTTGAGGGGCTCCGGGAATACCTCTGGGCTACCCATTGGAACCCTCTCCCTTAAGAAGTGAAATGCTGCAATATATTTTGGGGCTGTCCTTAAATTGCGTAAGGATTTTAGGAAGAGTCCATTTCATTACATTTCCTTGCCAGGAGTTTCAAGAGGAATCTTGTGTAGAGTCACTTTTACATTATTTTAGTTATTGTTTATGAAAACAATTTTAATGACCCTTTATCACCTCAGAAGTCATTGTGACATTACTCAATAGTGAAACTGTCAGTGCAAAATTATTTAAGCATTCTTTAAATGATTAAAAGTTTCTAAATGTTTGTCTCGTTTCACTATATGTATTCCATATGTATCCTAATGCCACTTAAATAAAAAAAACAAGTTATTCATGATGGTGTACTTTCTTCAGTACAGACATGCAATTAAAGTGGTAACCGTAGTAAAATATGCCCTTGACCAACCTAAATGACCTTTTAATTTTATATAAAAATGTCTTCTTTGATAAATTAATGATGGTGGCCATGACTACACAAGATAGGGGTGTTTACTCCATAAGGACCCTTGAAAATTAGTAGTTTGTAAAAATGCCAAAAATTACCCTACGTGGGTCAAAGAAGGTCCCATTCAGTAAGTGATCGGCAACCCCACCCTCAGTAGTAGTTTTAGGGGAGGTGACCAACAGCTTAGGTCATTCGCACCATTAGGGATGGACAGGAAAGGATAAAGGGTGGAGAAAAACCGTGTCTCCATTAGCCTACTCTTAATGAAAGGCACCAAGGAGTCTGCAGCTTAGCATCCTGTGCCATGGATGGCATGCTCACTTAAAGTGCTCTCCAAGAAGCATTTCAAGTAGGGATTGATTTACCACTGAAAAATATCTGCTGTCTCAGGGATTCAAACCAGGGTCCTTTGGGTGTGAAGCCAGAGGGCCTGGATTCAAAGCTTGCGGATTACTGTACCATCCTGATCTACTTGGCACCCACAGTAAGAGTCCTATCAATCAAGCAAACTTCGGAGGATAGATGGCAGAGACCAGCCGGTGTGTCCAGAACTAACCACAACACAGCATGGAAAAGAACTTATGCCATAGGAGTGCCCTAGCAACAGTGACAGGGTCAGTAGTCGTACATATATGCAAATAGCCTGTGGGTTGACCTGTAAGCACAGGTACTGGCTCAACATAATATTTCTGGCACAAGTCATCATCGGTGAAACATATGAAACAGTGTTATTGGTGGGCATTCGCCCCTAGGGTAAGATATACTCTTGGGTGGGTCCCATTTTCCAGGCCCTACCTGCAAAGATCTCACTCATGATCAACTCATCATGATGGGTATCCTTTCCTCCTCTTCCTTGTTATCCACAGTCTTCAACATTTCATGGCCAATCAAAATGCTCTGTACCCATCTTTCATGTCTCCTTTGAATCTCTTCCAAAAATCCTCTCTCCTATTTCACCATATCTAGTATATACTTTTTCGTTCGTTTTACTTTCTGCCTATTTCACTTTTTCCAACCTTCTTCATGAACACGTCTCAATAGCCTCCAATCCACATCGGTCATCTTGTTTCAATGACCATGTTTCTGGACCATACCAAACTACACTCTTCATCAAAGTTTAAACGAGCCTCTTCTTAACATTCTACTCAATGTACCTGTTAACAATTCCCTTCTCCTTGTGAAAGTTTCCTTGCCTGATAAATTTCTTTTTCGTGTGCCCCTAAAACTGAGTTTACACCCTCATTTATTTATTTCCTGAAGTTCAAACAAAAGAGTGTTGTCCTCTATTTTCCATGATTTATTAATTTTAAGAAATTTATTGCATCTATTTTAATAAATTTATTTTACCGAGATCCATCCAATACATCTTGTTGTATATTTTCTTGTTCAAAACCATATGGCATTTTCCTCCACAGCTCTTTTGCATATTGCCAAGCATCAAACTTGACAACTTCCCCTAACCTCTTAGTATAACCCTAACCCCTGCAGTATACTCAAGTCATATCCCATGACAAACTTAACAGTAGTATTAATTCTGTTGATTCTTGGCAAAATATTTATTTGCATTGAGAAATAAATTCATTTATAGGAGTCCATTCAGTTAATTTGCATAAAATTAGAATGTATCCATCCACAAGCACCCCTTGAGGGGGGGGGGTGAGTATTTGGGAGTTTAATATGTGCGTGGGCTTTGTAATTGGGGTAGGATGGAAGCCTGCTCATCCAAACCTTTATCTGCATGTTGCATTGACCAAATATGGAATGTCGAATGAAGAAAGCCAGTACTAACTACTAATTCAAAGCGATTTCATAGTGCACCCATTTTTTTCAAGTCCAATCGATGATGGAATAATCCTGAGTAGTCCACCAGTCCCTGGGAACCGAATGCTGAGCCTTCCTGTGGGAAATTAGTCAATTAGCCAACGAACCATTCCAATCTGCAGGAGTGAACTCTGAATACTGGAAGATGACCGAAAGGTGGCAGTTGCTGCTATTCAAAGGAAATTTTGACATGTCTTAATCACACTGCAGTCTAAACATGTTACCCCAGCTTCTTCCTTCCCCCTTTCCACCCTCTACCTTCCTTCACTCCCCTCACCCTTCTCCCCATAAACTGTAAACCTTTCCCTCCTCCCACCTTTCCTGTATCCATCCACCAAACCCCTGTGTACGCCTAACCATTTTTGCTCCTTGCTGTGGTCTTGGATCTTGGAGGCCGGACTCTATGGATGAGTTCGGAGGAGTGAGACCAAGAATGTGTCTGGAATAAGACAAGTGACCACATAAATCTTGCTTAATTCCCCAGATTAAATTCAGTATCTGAATTAAATGTTAACCTAGGTGAGTGTTGAATTCTGCCGCGAATTCAATTTTTTGCTAGAGCTATGGCTTTCATGTTAATTTTCCTTGATATTAAATGTCTGGTCACGTTTGTCCTCAAGGTTTTGGTTTCAACATTGGTCCAGCAAATCCAGGAACAAACCCTTGAACCAACTCCTGGGCTGGATCCCGGACTGAATACTAGAGGTGACCCATGCATGGGATGAATGCTGGAACAAATCTTGGAGATGAATACTATACTGAATCCTAAACCAAATTCTGGAGGAGAATGTGGACCAAAACCCTGACCAAATCCTGCTAGCATTTCACAAGTACAGGATGAAGTTTACTTGCAACTAAGAGTCCTGTTCTACTACTTCTGATTTATGTTCCTGCTGAGTCACCCCTTGATATACAAGGTATATTTCTTTCCTTAAGAGATAAATTGGAGTAAAGAGTTTCCAAACATTGCCCTATGCTTTTATTTATAGGTAATTTACTGGTTGGTAGGCTTTGGATAGACACCACCAAATATTCTCTTGTCTCTCCTAACTAAACACATCCAAACATCCTACTTTCTACAGTAAGCCCCTCCCTATCTCTTTATAGTACCTTCCTCCCTTCATTCTGTCCAACATCCCTATCCTATTCCTGCCCTTTCCTTGTCTGTCTAACATTCTCCCCTCTAATACAGTCTTCAGCATCTCAATGCCGATCAATATGCTTTTCATCCATTTTTCCTGCCTCCTTATGATTTCTCCCAAAAATTTCTCCTCACCCACCATACCAGGCACTTCCTCATTTGTTTTACTTTCGGTCCATTTCACCTCCTCCATTCTTCTCCACACCCACATTTCAAAAGCCTCCAATCTACGTCTATCCTCCAGCTTCAGTGACCATGTTTCAGCAGCGTACATTACGACACTCCATAGCAAAACTTTGATGAGTCTTTTCTTAACATCCTTACTCAACGTCCCTGTCATCAACTCCCTCCTCCTTGTGAAAGACTCTGCCTAGGGCACTTCTTCTCCTTACGTCACTAATACATTGACCGCGTTGGTATTTTAACATTTAACTTAGCCTTTTTCTTTCTGGAAAGTCACATAACCTTTGCTTTATTAATATTTATTCTCATCCCGTGATGCCATTGCAGTAATGAGATCACTAATCAAGAGGAATATAGAATACAATCAGGACGTGTTTGCCTGTTTTGTAGATTTCGAAAGAGCGTTTGACAGAGTGAATTGGGAAAAATTAATGCGTGCATTGCAGAAAATAAGAATGGATTGGAGGGACAGGAGACTGATTCACAACCTGTACATGTCTCAGACTGCTCGGGTGCGAGTGGGGAACGGAGAGTCCGGATGGGCAGTGTTAGGAAGAGGGGTAAGGCAGGGTTGCCCATTGTCAACGGAGTTGTTCAACGTATATGTGGAGGAAATGATTAAAGAGGCATTGGAAGAACTGGAGGTAGGAATGAAAGTCGGAGGGGAATTCGTGATGATTGATGACCAAGCATTAGTTGCTCAGTCAGCCAATGGGTTGCAAGCATTGCTGAGTGAATTGGAGGTTCAGTGCGATAGATATGGGATGAGAATCAATATGAATAAAACAAAGGTTATGCAATTTTCCAGATAGAAAAAGGTTAAGCTATACATTAAAATAGGAGGGAAAAAATAGAGCAGGTAGAACAGTTTATGTATCTCAGAAGTGTTTTGGACCAACAAGATCAAAGTAGTAGGGACGTAAGGAGAAGAATTGCACTAGGCAAGGAGACTTTCTCAAGGAGTAGGGAGTTGATGATGGGGACGTTGAGTAGGGAGGTTAAGAAAAGACTCATAAAAACTTTGATATGGAGCATAGTGTACAGTGCGGAAACGTGGTCGCTGAAGCAGGAGGATAAACGTAGATTGGAGGCTTTTGAAATGTGGGTGTGGAGAAGAATGGAGAAGGTGAAATGGACCGAAAGGAAAACAAATGAGGAAGTACTAGGGATGGTGGGTGAGGAGAGCGGTTTTTTGGGAGATATCCTATTGAGTGACTGTGGGGAGAAAGTAATAGAGTTCTGTAGGAGATCTGGGCTAATCATCATCAACACTTGGTCTGGTACCACAAAAGGCAAGGGTACACGTGGAAAATGCTTGGGGATTCAAGGAGATATCAGTTAGATTAAAAAATGGTTAGGCACATATTTAGGAATAGTGTGATTAAATCAGTTTCTGAGGAGGATTCAGACCCTAATTTGGTAATTATGAATTGTAGTGTCTGATTCAAATGGGTAAAAAAAGGGAAGATAGTAGGATATGGAATTTGGAGCCATTAACAGGAGCAACAAGAAAGCAGTATCAGTAGACTCTAGAGAAAATCATGAGTGAGGATATGGACTTGGGAACTACAGAGGAATAATGGGAATGAAAATAGAGATATCAAAAGCCACAAAGAGACTATGGGAACATTAAATAGCAAATGACAAGGAAACTATGGATTACAGACGATAATATTAGAAAGATAGATTAGAGAAAAAAATGGAAGAATGTAAATATAGTCAGGTAGATGAAAGTATAAAAAGTTAATAATAAATCAAGATGGTAGTAAATAGAGCAAAGGAAGAGTGGTGGAAGTCGCAATGCTAGGATATGAAAAGTTTGCACAGGAAGGGGGAAATAAAAGTGTAAAAATTTCAAACACCCTGGGTGCATTTCCCAGGAAGTTTAAAAAATTTTCAGGAAGTAAAATGGGAAAATTATTGCAAAAAATCAAAGCCAGGAAAAATATTAGTTAAACGAAAAAGGATCCAAGAGAGTTCAAAGGAATCCATAGAAAAACTGTATAGTAAAGGCATTAGGCCAGCTAGGGTAGACATATGAGATCTTTGAGATAGCCTTTAGTTCTTTCAGCAATGCATTTTCAATGTCATCTACGGCTGTAAAATGCCCTCCAAGGTTCTCTTTATTTGGAAATAGGAAAAAGTCACACGGAGCCATGTCTGGTGAATATGGAGGCTGGGGCATCTTTACAGTATTTTTTTTGGCCAAAAATTCAGGAACAGGCAATTAAGTGTGAGCTGGTGCATTATCGTGGTGCAAAAGCCATTTTGGAATGAATTTTGCTGCCACGCGTTTCATACCCAAAAAATTGGAAAAAATGTCATGACATGATCCAATTGATATGCCAACATCATCAGCGACCTCTCTAATTGTGATTCGGTGACCATTCACAGCCATTTCTTTCACTTTTTCCACCTTTTCATCGATTGTTGATGTGCTGGGGCTTTTGTCATCTTCAAGGTCTTCACGGCCTTCTTGGAAACGCTTATACCTCTCGTAAACTCTTGATTTACTCATAGCAGACTCACCATAGGCTTTTGTTAGCATTTCACACACTTTGTTACATGATTTCATTTTTTACGCAAAATTTGATACAAATTCTTTGATCCATTTCTTTTAACAAACAAAAATCGCTGACCTCATGAAACACCTTAGTGACTGTCACAGACAAAGTCCACAATGAAAACAGCTGAAAGTTTTATAATACTTCAGGGCATGTATAACAACATAATAAAAAAAAGTTTGACAATCAGACTCTCCAAGCCTGCGAAATGAAAATATTCCCATTAATTTTTGAATACACCTCGTATGTGACGTAGATGAGGATAGCTAAGGTCCAGACTTACTTGATGATGAGATAGAAAGGACATTAACGGAAATTAAATCAAAGAAGGCAGTGGGGATGGACAACATTCATGTTAGTTTACTTAAAGGTTTGGAAAAGGGTTGTAGGTAGAGTTTTTATAGAGTAATTTGAAGCATTTATGAGGGAGGAATTTGGCCGGAAGACTGTCAGATCAGTGTTAGTTCTTATTCCAAAAATGGGAAATGCTGCCATATGTGAGGATCACAGAACAATAAGCTATATTTTGCACACAGCTAAAATGGCTCTTAGACTCATCAAATAGAGAATTGTAAACAGAGTAAATGAATATTTAGGGAATGATCAGTTTGGGTTCAGGAAGAGGAGAGGCACATGTGATACCATGGCAGTAATAAGATTGCTTCTGTGATCAAGTTTGTCGGTCAGTCAAGGTTTTGCAAGCATTGCAGAGTGTACTGGAAAGTTAGTGTGACAGTATGGGATGAGAGTAAATGTAAACAAAGTGAAGGTTTTTTAGTTTTCGAGAAAGCGAAACGCTAAGTTAAACATCACAATGGGAGTTCATAAACTTGATTAGGTGGAGCATTTTACCTGTGTTGGAAGTGTTTTGGACCAAAATGGTCAAAGTAGTAGGGACATGAGACAAATAATTTCAGAAGGTAAAGAAGTATTCACAAGGAGGAAGGAATGAATGACAGGGACGTTAGGATGTCAAAAAAATGATCATCAAAACTTTTATGTGGAGCATGGTTTTGTAAGGCAAGGAAACATGGTCACTGAAGTAGGATGATAGACGTACAGATTGGAAGTTTTTGAAATATGGGTGTGGAGAAATATGGAAAAGGTGAAGTGGACTGAGAGGAAAACAAATGAGGAAGGGGTAGGACTAGGATAGGTACATGGGATGGAATCAAGGGAGGAAGGAAGCATTCGCAATCGAAGAGGGTCTTAATGTAATGATGGATGTAAAGTTGTGTTTTGTTAGGAGAGACAAGGGAATTGCCAGAATACCATTTGGTAGCCTGTGTCTATCTAAAATATTTCTTAACTAGTAGAATACAAATAATGATCAAAATAATTGAACATGTTAGGGAAAAGAATTCTTACCAGAAGGAAGCATATAACATAGAACTCTTCTGAATCGCTAGACTATATGATACTGAATTGAATAGCTATTTATGGTTATTTGAACCCTATATTGCAGCTTTAAGGGTATTATGGCCAATTTTTCATCCTCACCACTGAAATATCAACTGAGTTCCAGTAAATAAGAACAGATGCAATAATTAGAGTGATATCACAGTTTATCTGAACAATATATTCTAGCTCCATGGGTTACCATATTATAGCCATAATCTTAGGACAGGATATGTTTTATGACCCTGTTATCCCCAGTGAAAGTCAGCAGCTCAACTTTCCATCATTTGCATGCAAATTTTGCAAAAATGGTTGGCAGCCATAGCAGCTGATTCAGGCTGGAACTAGAGCAATAGTGAAATCAAAAAGAAAATTAGCGACACACAAGGATTGTTATAAAAATTTTAATTTATTTTCTTCAAATAGATAATTAAGACATCTTATTTACAATAAGTTAAGTAACATTCATAAATTAAAAAATATAAATTCTTAGTTTGACATAAGAAATTCTTAACACATTCATTCACAAATTAGGTACTTCCCATCTTAATGTTTACTAAGTTAGGGCCACACTCCATAAATTGGAAGAATAATATTTTATGATGGCATCCACCATTGACATTCATCTAGGCAAGTAGTATTTATACACTGACAATATCTATGCACAGTGATACAATGGGGAAGAATACATTTACAAAAAGTATTTTGAATGGAGTATATTTTTAAATAGCAATACACACATGCTCTGCTCAGATTTCCAATTCATAGAACAAGATAAAAGAGCTCCAAGGAACATTAAGATAATAATTTAGGCAATCCCTAAACATCTCCATGTATCTTGAAAATCATACATTATCAAAATATGAATTTTAAAAGACAATGTGAAACTCAGAGTAGATCCACTACATCTCAAATCCAAAAGAAATTAAAATTAAATATGCATACTTAAGTCCATTTTTATAACCCGGCTTCAGATCTAGTATTTCGGCCACCCTTTCACAGTCACAAAATTTCAATCAGCAGAAATCAAGCATTACCGAATATATATTCCAAATTTTAAACAATTGGGGAGGGAGGGTAATGAGCCATGTCTTATTCAGGTATGATGCCTTTCCATGCTGTACTAACTAACTACATTTTTCAAAAATGTTTCACTTTATCATCATGAATTGATCTCAGTGTATATGATTAAAATTAACTTTAGCCACCAAGGCCTAAAGGAAAACCCAAACATTGAATGCTAGTATGCGTTGAGGTCTGGTCTACATAGAAAGTGTTTCAAACAAGATGGAAACAATGCACCATAACTGAGATTACTTCCCATGTGAATGTGTCCAGCCACTTCAACATATTATAAGCATTGTATTGTTATCCATCAATATACACATATTCTCAATAAAAAATGACTAATCAAGTAATTTTAATTTAAGATTTAAAAAATAAAATAGATTATAAAAAGATGAAAATGGTCTATAATCCAAAATTGGTTTCTCATCATTTCCTACACCAGCAAATACCTTAAAAATTAATTGAAGACATGAGCTAAGTCTTCAGAAAATTACGACTTGAAGGGATGGACAGGATGTCATAAGTAGTAGCCAGTGTGAGAAATTTCCCTCCAAGTGCATACAGAGTTTAATTGATGAACTTTAATGGAACTTTTTCAAACTTCAATTGTCCTTTCTATAAATGTCAATTATTAATTCTCAGCAAAAACTTAGCATAGTTTACAACTTCAAGACAAAAACGTTTTGAAATGAATGACAATTCTGTATTTTCTGTGATCACTGAAGCATTGCACTTTAGTCAAAACACCAATGCACTTAATTATTTTTAAAGAATGGTTATTTGGCCAGTGAACACACTTTGGACACAATGAACAATGAGTCCTATACCACAGGAACCACACAGAGAAAGATTTTGTTTCCAAGCCAGAGTAGATACAAATATATTCAATTCAGAATGAGCTTTTCGTCGACGCTTCATTTGGAATAGGTGTAATGCACTTTCCATGAAACGACATTTTGTATGGATGTTTAAAGTAAAAACAATAAACAGAATAAGCTCTGTTGAGAAGGAAAAATATTTTCCAAAAGTAAAGGTGAATTAATATTTTGTACATTAAGAAAGCAAGTGGACAAAAAATTAATCATTTTTTAATGAATGATAAAAATTTTAATTGAATTTTGATACTTGATTCAAAAGGCCTAAAATTATCTTTTTATCCAGTGCATCAGATTCCTTGTAAGAAAATAATTTTTGGGATTGAAAGGTAGACACATGACTTTGTATTTAAAATTGGCTTAATCTCTAGCAAATTAAGCTTTGTTTACTCCAATTTTTTAAAGGCTCAGAGTCACCATTATATACTATATATCCTGACTCTGACATTTATCTATGATATGCAAGAAAAACAGCTCAACTGGCACCATTAAGTTAAAAATTGATACTCTGCCTTAAAATTTGTGGATTAATGTTCAAAGGTATACCAGATTGTATCCAAGTTGGCACAGCTCCTATGTAATTATACTCATGTGATGAATGGATAGATAGAGAACCTGAGGGACACAAGATGTAAACCTTCACAAAATGATACCATGAAAATTAGCCCATGATTTAAAAAACATCACTGATGTAACCATAAGTCTGTAAACATGAAAAGAAAACATAAAGAATCCACAAAAACACAAGAAATACTGCACTGCCAATCTTATATGGTTTAGGTCCTCCCAGTTCTGCTTTACCGAATACTGACAGATTTCGTCTCAGAAGAAGCAAGGCAACAGCAAGTAGAGAAGTACACGTGTAGACCATCACACTAAATCCCAAACTGCCCACTGGGACCACAAACACTCCACCCTAGTGGGGCGGGAGGGAATATTAATTAGCAACATTGGTTCATAAGTGATTGAAAATAAAGTAAAATAAAATCATTGTAACCAGAGAGCAAGTATTGTCCAATGTAGCAGGTCTGGCCATAAAAACCACCATTTTTCTATGGAGCGAGCTCTGCATTCACTTAGATATTGAAAATAGGAATTTTTGAGTTGGAAAAATTAGGCATTCTGCCTGTAGACAGGCTGTATGGATACGCCATCATAATAGGAAACTATTTTTATGAAAAATATAAAATATCTGATTTAAATAAAAAGGAATTGCCGTTAAGGGACAATGTTAAGTATGTAGCAAAAAATTTCAAACGAATCAAGGTAGAAGACAATTGGAGGTTACTGTTCCTCTCATTTTTAATGAAATACCTAAAGATTTAAGAATATTGCAGTCAGTAAATCCTGTGAAAGGGAGAGTAAAAGACTGGCTATTATATAGAATTGATTAGGGCTTGGAACAAAATGTGACATAATAGATGTAATATTATAAATGCAACACTTCAAGCTATCATTTTTATTTGTATGGCACCTGCTGCCAAGCCAGAATGGACTGGCAGAGTAGTATTCCATTTATTAATTTTTAACTTATGCTACCATTGTATATTATGAAGATCAGATCGCAATGGCATATGATAAAGATTGTCTGTAATTATATGTTGTATTGATTTTCTTAATTCTTTGTATATCATGTATGATGAAGATTATATTACAAATGTAAATTATACATAAATATACAATAAAATTATACATGTTTGGCAATGACCAAATTTTAACAAAAAATAGTTTTCTTTTGTGAGAAATTGATAGGAACACACAAATGCCTAGATAACTTACAAACGAAACATTGCATTGTTAAATTCTTAGTAACTGGAATGTAACTGGCCCCTCTACCCTGATGTGTGCATTTTGTATGCTGTTGGCTAAGTTTTAGTTGAACTCTATCCTCACCTATCAAACTTAGCTGTTGGTTGATAACTATTTTTAGTGCTTAATTATTTCTTCGAAAAATATGTCAAAATAAATGTTTGTAAATCACAGTATGAGATTAGGGCTTTGCATTTCATCATATAAATGCTTTATTTATTTATTCTAAAAGGATTAGGCAAGAATTATTATTTTGGTCATAAACTGCCATTTCCTTTGAATCATATGATGTTTTTACTCAAGCAGAATCAAATTGATGTTTATCTCAAGAGATAAACTTTGTTATTGAGTTATTGTAATGTCTGCGTTAAATATCATTACAAAAACATGCATTAAAATGTGTAATCAGTATTTCCAATGTGTTACCCACCTCGCAATAACATTAATTATATTTTTTCTGAAATATTTTTAAGAAATGCTTTAGTCTTCTGAAAAATATTTAATGGATGTTTATAAAAATTTTCAGGACATATCAAAATTTCGTAATAAATCATTTGTATAAATAATTACTCTCTTATAGCCAATTATAGCCCACATATCAATATTTTAATAATCTGAGCAATAATTTGCACTTGCTGTTAATTTACCGCTAATTATATGAAATTTCAAAAAATAAATTATTAAAAAAATATTTACCTTTGAATAATGATAAATTGCAGCCATGAGCCACGGCAATCCCAAACCGAGGAAGACGTTTACAGAATTGCTACCAGTAATATTTCCAATAGCATTATCAGCATGCTTCTCTTGTACTGCAGCACACTTACTTGCAAAAGTATCTGGCAACGATGTCCCCATTGCAACCAGGGTGATAGCTGAAATATAAATCAGAAAAATTGACATAACTGAATATTTATATATAATGAATATAAGGATTTAAAAAATACTCTCTTGTGGCAAAAAAAATTGATGACTGTAGTCCCAGCTGAATCTGAAAATAAGTGGTATCAACATTTTTCACATAGATTGAGAGCACAAAATTCAATTATGACATGAAAGTGCATATGATTTTGTGAAACATTAAAACAAAGTACCTCTAATTCCAATTGTGCAAGGAACATTCAAATTTTGCATAAACTGAGGAAAAGGTAAAACATTAAAGGAAAAATTGACCAATTAATGGCAAACCATAACAAAAGTAATGAATTAAAAAATATTACTAACATTTAATGTCTAGACTTGGTATTTAGAAGTATTTCACTGAGCACAGGTTTCATGTAAACTTTAATCTCTCCAACATATGTACAAAGATTTTTATTTCTGAAAACTATGTTTAATGTTATTTTTTTTTCTCATTAGTCTTTGAAAATTATTTCATCCAAGTGATGACCTTGGTGAGCAACGCACACGTTGAGTCGGTCAAAAAAGTTTTTGAAAATTCTAGTCGGCATATCTTCCGTTATTCCAGCGATGACATCAGTAATTGCCTCCTTGAAAAAGAGCTTCCAAGGTCGTTGGTCGAACTTTGTAAACCTCAGCTTTGAGATAACCCAAAGAAAAAAAATCACATGAGTTCAAGTTCGGGAAGTGAGGGTACCATGGAACATCCGCTGGTAAAGAGATTAGGCTGCCAGGAAATTGTTCTTGGAGGATTTGGTGTGAATGATGGATCGTGTGAGCCGTGGCACCATCTTGTTAAAACCAAAAGGCTTCTGTGTCATATTCCTCACCATACTCTTCTATTTACAAGGTTAAAAGTTCTCCAGCAACTTACAATAGCGCACAGAAATCACAGTAACAGTTGAACCTCGAGATTCAAAAAAGTAAGGCCCAATAATGCCTATGGAGGACACAGCGCATCAAACTGCCACTTTGGGGCTATGTAGAGGTCTTGGATGAAGTTTTTGAGGGTTGTAAGTTGCCCAGTTATCAAAATTTTGCTTATTACCTTAGTCAGAGAGGAGAAAATGCACTTCATCGCTAGACCACAGCGCCTCCTGCATCGCCACCACACTATCATTGTTTTAAATGAACGTTTCTATGACAAAACCTTGATGCTTACCAGAGCACTGCATGGTAATTACTAAAAATGGCATAGGTTTTTTCAAACTAACAGTATTACTTTCATTTTGCTAATTTATCTCAGTGCTCTTCAGTGATTTCTTTAAAACTATGGAGTTCATTCTGACTCACCCTGTATATATATATATTCCAATATAATCTTTGTAATCATCTCATCTGTGATCTATGGTTTCCTTGTCCTTTTCCCATTAATACAGGGAAAAATAACTCCCTTTTTAAGTGTTATGTGTTTGAAGAAAGGAAGGTATGTTGAGGCATCTTGTAGTTCCTATAGTTTCTTTTGTGGCTCTCAATATCCCTTTTTTGATATATTCCCATTTTTCCTCGAGAGTAGTCAGCTCTTTTCCATCATTCATGATATTCTCTATGTTCAGCTGATACTCCTTCCTTGTCAATCCAGTTAATGCTTCTACATTCCATTTCCTAACCCACCGCTCCTGCCTTATCATTTTGAACTGGATGCTACACTTACTAATAACCAAATTTTGGCCAGAGTTTGCATCCCCTCCCGGGAAGCTCTGCGATTTGATCATACTGTTCCTAAACCTGTGCCTAACCAGAATTTAATCTAACTGATACCTTTCTGAGTCACCTGGTATTTTTCATGTATACTTACACCTTTTGTGTTGTCTAAACCAAGTGTTGGTGGTGACTAACCTCTGTCTCCTACAGGACTCAACTGTTTTCTACCTACAGTCATTCCTCCATTCCTCATGGCTAAACCATAGTCCCCCACCTCATCACCATCTCTTCCTTTGCCTACCATCACGTTCAAATCCCCCATCACTGTCAAATGTTTCTCTGCAGGAACACACGCAATGATGTCCCCTAACTGATCCTATATTCTCGTGCTCTTTCCTCCTTATGATTGCTTGGTGTCATGCATACCTGAACAATGGCCAAGTTTGTCAGTTCTGCTTTTATCTCTACTAGTAATATTTTATCCTTTGATTGCTCTATGTTGACTAAACTTCTTCCTACCTTCTTTATTCAATATCATGGCAACCCCTCATTGGCTCTCGTCCCCACCACTATATTATTCTATAATTATCACTCCAGTAATCCCCACTCTCCTTCCATATCACCTCGCATAGAACTAAAATATCTATTCTTCCTCTTTCCATCTCTCACTTTATATTCTCTAAATTTTGTGTCCTCAACATTGTCCTAACATTCTAAGTACCTATTCTAACTAACTTGGCCTTCATCATCTGTCCTGTTGGTGTCGGTTTTCTATTGCATGGTTTTCGTGAGTTGACGACTGCCTTACCTCTCCTACTGCCGGGCACAACATACGGCTGATTGGGTCCTTGAGAAAATTGTGGTTTGCACGCAAAATTGATGTGTGGCACTGAATTTTCCATACGGGTAAAATATTTCACCTATTGTACCATGTGCATTAGTATGTTCAGTTTGTTTAATAACAGCACATGTATGTTCAATAACTTTGCATTATCCATAGTTTGTACAAAGATTTACGGTGGCACTCTATTATATTATTTACCTGTTATACTGTCATGGAGATGAACAATGCAGCCAAATATAGCAGCAAGATCCCCAACAAAGGCAGTGATGAGGCCAATCATAGCCAATGAAACAACGAAACAAGGCCATCCTCCCAGGAGGCCTGGTGGAGGAACTAGTGAAAATAATACCTATAAAGAAAATAATTGATACTATATCACATTTTGAATTTGTTAGCTCAAACTAATTTTTTGACGAAGGGAACAAACTTATTGTTTGTGTACCTTCAAGGATAGTACAAGCAGAATCAAATTCTTTTACTTTCATCATCCATTAGAGTTTAGAACGTATGGCATAATCTACACACCTGTAAACCAATGGTCAATTCAACTCATTAACTAAGTGTAACCAATGAAGTATACCATAGAAACGTTGCAGTAAAAGATTAATCCTTATTGTTTACAATGATAATACAACAAATGAGGCATATTCATAAAGTAAGAGCTGTTTGTTTATATGTAAATATTGGCGCTCAGAACACTCCTGCAGCACCATCTACTGATTCATTGAGAAGCTATGGCAGCATATGTTTTGTTTCAAAAGTCGTTTTCTTGTCCACGCATGCAAACAACATTGTCTGTAACAATCCTTGATCCCGCCAGCTGTAAAGCGAGTTCTGTCATACGATTCTTGTATGCAAAAGGATTGTCGGCTGCTGAAATTCATGGGGAGTTATGCCTAGTTTGTGGACCTACAGTTATGAGTGAAGGAAAGGTTAGGCAATGGTGCCATGATTTTAAAAATGGACGAACAAATGTCCATGGCGAAGAGTAAAGTGACAGGCCCAGTATTCTGACCGATGAAATTGTTTCGCAAGTGGAACAAAAACTGCAATGTGATTGTCGATTGATAATTAATTGCCTGGCTGAGCAATTTCCTCAACTTGGACGCACTATTGTCTACGATATTGTCACGGAAAACCTCGGATACCACAAATTATGTGCAAGGTGGGTACCGAAAATGCTCACCGACCACCACAGAGAGTAAAGAATGTCCAGTGGGCGAGAGTTTTTGGGCCGTTACCAACAAGATGGAGATGATGTGACCTTGCACCTAGTGACTACTTCCTCTTCTTGCACTTGAAACAGTGGCTCGGTGGACAACGTTTCAAAACCGAAGAGGAACTCAAGAACAGCATTGTCAATTGGTTCAACTCTCTGGTGGCGAGCTTCTGTGCAGAGGGGTTAAAGAAGCTGGCACAGTGGTACGAAAAATGCTTAGAAGTGAGTGGCAATTATGTAGAGAAGTGAAGTAGGTTTGTAGCTAAATAAAAGTGCCAATAAAATATGTTTCATATGAGTATATTTTTTCCAGTGGCCCTTACTCTATGAATATGCCTCGTAACAATCACTGGGTATAAAATGTGCCTATTATGATTTTTATTTTCTGACTTAAATGCTAATGATATTAGGCTTCAGATGACCTGGGTGAGAATGAAAATAGGTGAGATTACAATGTTAGATAGTTCTATGTCTGTCATTCACTTAGCATATCAACAAATATATTGAATTAATCATTGGAAGAATTACAGGATTAATGAGAACTGTATTTATCAATGCTGTCAGCAGCAATTACTTATGTTAAAACAGTATTTTTTTTCCAATGATCCCTTCATGCTAGATCATTTATCACGTTGAACAAAGGTAAGATGTCTAAGTGACCACAATTGAATGGAATTGTGTTGTTATAAATACTTGTACAGTATGTTTCATATGAACAGTATCTATAATTATAGGTGCCACAATATGAGCTTATAACATTTCAGAGCTCATTAATAAACTAAAATATTTACAACTGATTCAGTTAACCAAAATGAAGCAGCCAAAGCAACCATTAAGAGGTTTAAAAGTTTTCAATGACTGAGACTGATGATATGACATTTACTTTGAACATTTAAAATTGAGGCAATGCAGATGAAAATAAATCCTTGGGCATTACCTTCCATCCAAAGGTGAGGAAATGCATAAGATAATCTCCCCATGTAGCATTTTCCAAATCACCACCATTCACATTCATGGAATCCTTGATTTGGCTGGCCCACGTATCCCTGTGGACACGAATCGCTTCCATGTTTGCATTTGTCAGAGACATAAGGTGTCCCATTACATTGTTGAAATCTGAAAGAGAATAGGTTTCATATCACTACTAGTGATTGAAATGTCTTGGGAGATATATGGTGATATTGATTGTCTCTAATTTTGCCTGATGTGTTCAACACTTTCCACTTTCTGCACTGGGTGAACTAAAAATTGAATCTCAAACTCGTGCAAATGACAAATCAGACCAGGACCTGATAATTTTTCCTCTTTTATATTGTTTTGTAAGATAGCCTGAATTATTTGAATCCTAGGCCTTAGTAAGAAGATAATTTAGAATAATAACGGTATGCAAAAATTTTCACTCACTTTTGCAACAATGAATGAGAAAAATGACTACATATCCTTTAAGTGGAAGCTGTACAGCAAATATTCTTATAATACATGTTTAGTGTGATCTGAACATAAAACAAAATGATGATTCTCTGTAATTCTATTGTAATCTCTTTCAAATATCTTGAATCCAAGCAAATTAGGTGTACTGATTGTGCTTCATTGTATCAAATTACATTAAAAAAAAGAAACTAGTTCTGAAATCCGCCAAGTTTGGGAAAGAGTGTCAGAGTGCTTGAGTACTTTAATAATTTTACTTTATTTTTCATTTTCCTTGTCATTCACTCTTTAATGCATAAGCTTTTTTACGTACTCAAGATGTAAAGTCCATGATTCACTAAGCTCACAGTAATATATTTAGGCACACAAATCTAGAAATCTCCATTTTCATGACATGGAAAATTCTTTTTTGCCAGTGAAATTTAAATGTTAGAAAATGTCAGGTAAATTTTAGGCTTTCAAGTTATGGGATGCCTGGTGTGGAGGATTAACTTTTTACAGAAAACATAATATAAAATTGCTTCGATGTATTTCACACTAACTCACCTTCATCATTTGTAATGGTGATAGCCATGCGGTTTACGGCCCCAAGTGTTGCACCTCCCGTTGGGTTAAATAATTCTATCTCAAAGCACTCATCCTTTTCAGGCTCCATGTCATTAATTATGGGTATTTCTATGATACGGGACACCTAATGCACAATGGAAAGGGAAAATGCATGCACTTTTATTCATCACAACAGACAAGATTAAATATTACCCAGATAAAAAGTTTTACGTTAACTTAGAACCATATATGCCATTTCAGTGTATTGCTTACTGGTAAAACCAACTTGTTAAGGTAAAAACAATATAAAAAACTAGCATCTTGAATTTTTACTAATGGAAAAGCAAATATGTGATATCTTGCTGATTAGAGTTCTTAGATAACCATGAACTCTGTGGCTATGCAATTGATATTAGTATGCTAACAATGAATTTACTGCATAAAAAAGATTTATATGTGACATTTTGAAAACATTCATGCATTGTTGCAAGAGAAGTGTAAAAATCTGTAATATGCTTGCACTCTCATAAAAAATCCAAGTCCAATACAATAATCAATGCAATAAAAAATAAGTTGTCGAAGTATAAAAAAGAGGGAATTTTCCCTAATATGTGATTATATTAAATGATTGTTTTTTAAGATTATCACCCCGCAGTCTCCTGCTATAGAGGGCCTCTAGTATGGGGAAATTGGATTTTAATTATTTTATTTAAAAGGTTCCAAGTAAATAAATACATAAAGGTCATTTCAACTTTTTCCTCTCACCTCAGTATGTTTAAAAACCAGAACTCCAGAGCCACCCTTATAATCCTTGCCGCTTACAGCAGACTTATCAAGCGTTCGCCAACTCACAGACACTTCACCATCGGCACCATCTTTCCTGAGCACAGTAATTTGGGCTGTTCCAACTGTCTCCTTTACGAGGAGGCCCCGTTTTGGAAAAGATATTATTCCAGGCTCTAAAAGGATTACAGAATGGTAATATATTAAAGAGAGCTTAGAAGAGTGTTATCAGGGTTCAAGGATTTCAATGGCAACTGATTTTTAATAAAATTATCTGTCAAGAGAAGTGCATGAAGAGTTACAAAACCTAACTTGGGCCAAGGCCGTAAAATTCAACATGTAATCAAACGGAGATCGGGATGGTGCGATGGCTAATGTACTGACTTCCCACTGAGAGGGCTCGGGTTCAAATCCTGGAGAATGCAGATATTTTTCAGTGGTATCGTGATCCCTACTTGAGGCACTTTGTGGAGAGCACTTTGAGTACGACCTCCATCAGATGGGATGTTAAATTGCAGACCCCTTGGTGCCTTTCGACAAGAGTAGGCTAATGCCAATACCTGGTTTCTCCCCACCCTTCCTCCTTTCCCATCCATCCCTAATGGTTCAAATGACCTGTCAGTTACCTCCCCTAAAAACTTCTAATTTGACCAAGCCAAACATTGGTTTGATGGTAAAGATAAGAGTTTTTTTGTCCCTAGCTCTATTGCATGCAAAATTTACTTATAATTTAATGGAGGGAAGTTACTTTCCAATTTCTATCTGTGCAGAGTTGCCATTTATTTCTGAATGCAGTATTATATTAAGTATTTCAGATTTTAACCTTAAATAATCCAAATGCATATACCATACACTTTTCTAGCTCACTGTATAAAAATCAAAAGGTTGAGTGGACTAAATTTGTTGAAGTAATCTCGGTAACAAATATTTTATTTAATATATTGGGAAAGATGTAATAAAGTTTCTTTCTCACCTCCTGAAAAATTATCACCTTTGCCCTCAATTATAAAACCATGGACAAATTCTGAAGTATATCCTGTTTAAGACAAACCTGGAACTATATTTATGGTGATTTTTTCTTTAGCTCCCTGACATTTCTCTATATTCCATACAATAATAAAAATCCCTTACTTTCCCAGATTTTCCAAATAGGTGCCAGCCTTTTTGTAGTTTTCCCATAGACTCAAGGCAAACAAACATTGAGCCTTGGACCTGCCTGTCCATTGCCAGATCCTTTATAGAGAGATAGATAGAGGTCTTTATTTGGGCACATTTGAAACCTAATGGTTCCTTCTTCCATTTCACCCATCATCATATACATATTATTTTAGGCATAAAATTTATAATTACATGCTAATGTACACATGAACACATATAGACAGACACAACTTCATTATGCACAGATTTGCACATCAAAAAGAAAAGGAAAAAATATATATGTACATCCCTATGTACATATACCAATTAAGGATACTCCTACACGTACACACATACAGTAAATGGCAGTAAATAAAGAGAACAATAAAATAAGAAAAGTCTAAGCAAGGAATGAGGTTTGTGGGAAAAGCTAGGAAGAGCGTGGCATTGCTAGTAGAAACCCACACAGTAAAGCACCCACAAAGAGAAGAAGGGAGTGAAAAACCTGCGAAAACCCTATTAATTAGGGGAAAGATACGTACGCATTGTCACAATCATTTTTACATAGTATACATATTATTAAGTTACTGGAATTCAAATGAAGAAATTAATTATATTAACAACACATTAGGATTATTGAGAAACATAACATAAACTAAAAAATAATGATGCAAAATTCTACTGCTTGAGACAAAAGAAAAAGTAGAAACAGTGATCTGTATAGCAAAATTAGAGTGGATAGTGAAATTAGGGAGGGTATACTGGTTAAGTTTTGTACCTGAGGAAAATGAACTTGTGCTCTCTTAAATATTGTTGTGGATGGAGAGTTTTATGTGTCATCTGGGAGAGAGTTCCACAGATGGCATGCTGTAACATGAAAAGATTTGTGATAGATTTCCATGTGATAATGTGGGACAAGAAGTTTATTATTAGCCCTAGTATTCCTATTGTAGATTGAGCTGAAGAGGAGCAAATTTTTGTATGAACATTTAAGCGTATGGTTTGAAAATATCCTGTAAAAAATTAAAAGAATATGTAAATACCTGTGGCCTTCTAGCTTTAACCAGGATATTCTTGCAAATGAGTCGGAGATATAATAATATTTTCTAATACCACATATGAACCGCACACAAGAATTATGGGTCCTCTGGAGTTTGGTTTTCAGTTCTCCTGAAAGGTCTTGGTATACTACATCACAGTTATCAAAATGGGTATGAGAAGAGAGGATACAAGAAGCATCTTTAAGGAGGAAGGAGCAATATGCTTTAACCTTTTCAGTGAATGCAGGGGTGAGTTAATTTTTCTGCAGATAGCAACTGCATGATCAGTCCAAGATAATGTTTCATTAATGGCTATACCTATATTATTTACTGTCCTTAGGTATGGTATGATATTGCAATTTTAGTGGGGGAAGTTTATCAGTACTTATTTTAGAATGTAGTTTATGGTATTCAATTATAATGGACTGAATTTTGCTTGGATTTACTTTAAGTAAATTTTATACCCCATAGTGACAGACTAGTAAGATCTGAATTAATTTCGTTAATAATTCTAGGTAGGTTGTGAAGGCAGGACTGATGATATATTTGTAAATCATCGGCATAAAGGTGATGATTGCAATTAGAAATACCTTCACTAATATTATTTTTATACAGGGGAAGAAAGCAAGGGTCTGAGAATGGATCCTTGTGGAACACCCCTGTGTATTTGAAGCCAGTTAGAGGATGAATTAGGTGTGATGACTCTTTGAAATCGGTTACTTAGGGATGAAAGAATCCATTGTAAAGACGAGGAAGAAAAATTCAGGATTTGAAGTTTTGCTAAGAGAATATCTTTGTCAATAGAGTCTAAGGCTTTGGTTAAGTCTAGGAGACTCATGATTGTTACCTCTATGCGATCCGTGGTTAGTCGGATGTCATCTGAGGATTTTAAGGAGGTAATTTTAAGAAGATCAGTAGCTGTACTGTGAGAGGACCGAAAGCCTGATTGTAGAGGATTAAGTAAGTCATTTTCATTGAGAAACTTTGAGATTTGCTCATGTATGAGTCTCTCGAATGCTTTTGACAAAGAAGGCAGAATGCTGATTGGCCTGTATTCAGTGATACAGTGCCTGTATAAGTGGGTGTGGATTTTTTGGGATGGGAAGAACGATGGTGAATTTTCAGAGCAAGGGATATGTTTCAGTTAGGATAGTTATATGAGTTATAACAGGAAGCAGATTGGGAAGTAATTTGCATAAGAGAATAGCTGAAATTCCATCAGCTCCATCTGAGGAGGACTTGCTTTTTTTTAAGGCCATGCAGGACTTGCATTTGTGTAATGGGAGACATTTTAAATGAGCTTGCAGCAGAAACTGGAAGTGGTCTAGAATTGTACAAAATGAACACATATTCATTTTTCATATCAAAATCAATTTCCATCAGCAGGGTTGTGAATACACGATTTAGATCGTCTGGAGAAATATCAATAGGTGGGAAGTGTTGATTTTTAGTTTTGCTGACACCAAGGTGCTTCAAGCTTTTCCAAATTTGTGAAGGGGGCTCTTTAGATATTTGGAAGGCATATCTAATTTTAGAATTTCTAATGACTTGCTTAGTTTTGTTACGCAAATTTTTTGTAGATATTGAATAAATTTTCATTTTTATGTTTTTTAAATAGGCTATAGGCTGTGTCATGCCTGCGTATCAAGGCTTTTATGTCATCTGTTATCCATGGGGAACATGATTTTGACAGTCAGATTTTTGTTAATGGTGCATGTTTGTCTCCTAGGTCATTTAAGAACGTATAAATAGTTCTACTTTTTTATCTATGTCGTCGATGATTTCTATAGACTGTCATGGAATGGTCGCAGCATCGGATACTAGGTCTTTGTCATTGATGGACTTAAAATCGCGAATAAGAATATATTTCTGCAAAAATTTAGGACATCTGAGTATGTTAAAAATAATACATCGTGCATTGGCTTAAATCAAATTAAACATTAATATTACTTAAATGTCCAAGACTACTTTTTAATACCCTTTGTCTCCATAGCTTAAAACTATCTACTGCAAAGTGCATTTTGATCGATAAATTAGAGATAAGTGAAAACTGTTACTTAATTTTCAGCTTCCTTTACAGAAAAAATACTGAAATTATTTTAAATCATTTGTGAAAATATCCCCTATGAGGTTTGTTGCATCCACTAATACCCTCAAGTATGCACATCAACATTATTTACACTGATAAACAATTGAATTAACAGTTTTATTAATGAAAATGTTCAATTGAGGCAATAAAGGAAATATAACTTGAAAATAACTGCACAATATGACAATAGTGGAACAGAGTAGGGTATAAGGAACAATAAAGAGTAGAGATGGACCATCTAGACTATGAACCGGAAGCATCAAAACTTTAAGAAGTTGAGAAAATCATTTAATCATGAGAAAAAAGATATAATGATGATAAGAAAGAAAAAATCATTTATTATTAATGTATAAAATATTCAAACTTACCATCGTCATTGAGAATGGTTATTTCCATAATAGATATCCGTCCAAGTTGAACCTTTTCTTCCTTTTCCTCTCCATCTGCGACTGAAATGTCATCATCGACTATGCCAAGTTTAAGGAAAAACTCCTCATCAGGCTCCCACTGATTATCATTCACAATTTCTACCTTGACCTATCCATTAGAGAGAAAAATAAACTTGCATTGACAGTGTGTATGACCAAAGTTATCAATTTGCTGTTTGAATTTCATGTTCACTCCATCCCTATGCCTCAAACCCTATATTTTCCAGTTAATGAAGACTACTTGATACTAGTGAAAAAATATGAAGTATTCCAGAGGTAGGCTGTGATATTTCAAATATTACACAAACTGTACTCCAATTGAACATAATTTTAATAAAAAATGGCATTATGCTCAAAATCAACAAGGATGAAATAATAATAGTAGTTTTTATTTGCCTGAGGATCTGGGTGCATACATGTTCCAAGATATGCGGCATATCAATGATCAGAACATAAAAGAATATACATAGAAAACATAGTTACATGCTCAGAAATTCATCAACGGAGTAGAATAAATGAAACATGAAAAACTCCCTCACTTTAAATTTAAAAGTGGACATTTTTTAACAACTCTTGACAACTTGAGGAAGATTATTATACAATGCGAGTCCCATGTTCTGGGGGGAAAAACTGGACTTGCAAGTTCTTATGTAGTTCACATGTAGATGACTACAGGTTCTAGTGTAATGGCTGTGAATGCCATTATTAGTGGCATATAATGAAACATGGCATTTAGAATAAACAATAGCACTTAGAATATACACACAGGGAAGAGGGAGAATACAAACTTTTTTGAAGAGAGGGTGACATGGAGCTCTGAGGGGTGCATTGCACATTAGAATTCCTTTAACTTTGGTAGGATTGATGCATAGAGAATCGGATTAAAATAAAGATGACAAATTACAAGTACCTCTATTAATATATACTTGCCTGTTTTTCGGTCTCATTTGGCTCAAAGATAATGATTTCATTAATGGGAATATAATCTTCATTTTCTTGGGCAGTTCCATCAATTGTTTCCACCCTGAAAAATGATGCAGATAGAATGACATTTAGAAATATGTACAAAGGAATTAATGTGTCGTATAAAATACAACAATGAGGTGAAAAATTAATTACTTGACTTTAGCCCTGTGCTGAAGATCTCCACGGCGCGTGATGGTCACCTCAAATGTGCCCACATTTTCTGGAACTGCCACAGTTGCTGCCCTAAACTCAATCACAGCCTTTCTGAGCTCATCTGGCTCCATCAATTTCCCAATATTTGGTGCATTGGGGTGTTCATTAATTGTGTCATAAACCTAAATGAAAAGCAAATGCTACATTATAAATTTGCAGTGTTGTGCATTTTGAAAATATATCAAAAGGAGAATAGTTAAGAGAAAAAAGTGAGAATGAAAATGAATAATTATGTCTGGGTCTATGCAGGATTTGTGAAAATGAGCCTACATGTATAAGAATCCCACTTGAAACGTAACGGATATATTCCTTTTGTCAACATAGAATATTAGTTTGTGGCAGTGAAATAGGATCCTCTTGCTTGAATACCATCCTCCTTGCTGGGCTACATACTCTAAATTCGATTTTCTAAGGCAAACATTTTATTTTTAAGCATCCTGCTTCAGAGGATACTAGGGCTAACAGAATAATAAATCAGGAAACATGGAAATTGAAGAACTTCAATCGACAACATGAAGGAGACCAATAAAAGTGAACAATGCTACATTATAATTTATTCATGACAAGCTGAACAGCGCTCCAGCATCATCTGATTTAAACTGCAAGAAAATTATTAGGAAAGTGTTAAGCATCATTTGAAAGAAGTTATTTAAGGAGCATTGAAAGGCTATTTTATTCACATTGTAAAATCAGAGTGTAACAAACACCCATCATCACGCTAAATGACCAGAAAACAAAGGAATATAAAAATACAATGCACAAGCTTCTGGTGACATCAAGAGATTTAAGTTTTCCTGTGTGTTCACACTCATATCCATTTATCTACCTACTCCATTGAACAACTATATAACCAAAGCAAGTGTTGATAGAAAGCCTTCCATTTCTTTACAGATGCATTAGCATTTTAATCAATTGAAGGCATTTTACAATGATTCATTCCATGAGTATTTTGCACACATTTATAAATAGCATAGCACATTCAGCAGGCCCTATTTTTTTCCAATCAGTGCAAAATTTTAACATAAGCAGCTTTTATATAAAAAAAGGGTATGTATTTGTGGAACATCAATATTATACAGATTTTTCCCAATTTAGAATAACTTCAGAAAAAATTCAATACCACAGTCCAAAAGCTTTGGCAAAATGAAAATAATGTTCATTGTGGTTTTTCTATTTTGTGGCGCTATTTTTTTCCATTTGAGACTCAAAAGAGAGGGGAATACGGGACAATATTTCATAAAATTACTTATTTTTAAAGCATTGCAAATACATGATTAGTACACACTTCAGATTTTTTTCAAGAATTCACTATTCACCCATTGATAGCAAAGAAAACACATTAATTGAATTATATACAGTGAAAAAAAGTTACGAATGGTTGTAATACAAATTGTATAGAAATACATGCCTACTTACACAGTGAAACATTATAAAATGAAACTTTCAATAGTTTTATTTATTTATGTACTGGGAAGGTTCAGAAATATCCCCAAACATTTCCTGCATAAATTAAAATACCATATTTCTTTCAAATAACAGTCGATGTCTACTCACTCAGCATTGCGATTTTAGAATGAATTAGAGATAAAAATCAACATATTCATGCTCTGAATGAGGGTGGAACCCATGCATGATGGGCAAAAAAGCAGAGGATCCTAACAATCAGTATGTGCCAATGGCAAAGTTGTTTAACTGTCTTGGAACAATAGGCTGTTGATGAACCTATGCTCCTGGGCTTTAAAATACTTTCAACAGACTGCGGCACACTCAAATCATCAATCAGTGTTTCACTTTGTTTTGCCGGTTAATTAGTTATTTACTAAAAGCATCCCTAGTTTAGGTTAGTACAAAAGGAATATATGTACGTGCCAGCATACAATAATTCAAGTGAGATTGAGAAGCACACAAAGAAGTATAATTAACAGCAATCTTACAAGCATGCAACTACAAGTGCGTGATTGGATTTAGTGCTAGGACAATTTTAGTCATCATAAAATGATGCCATTATGCCACTTAGTAGCATATATTTGTAAATGGATTACTGAAAAAGTATCCAGTGGATCATGGGTTGAATAATTAATGAATTAATAATTCAGTCTCATTAGGCTGCATGGCGTGGCTATTGCATTTGAGTTTAGACCTAACATTATATTCATTCACTCACACTGTGTAAATTGAAATGGGTATGGTTTGAAAATTATTTCAATTATATTGTAAGATAGAAAGATGGATAATGGATCCACAAAGTTTACATTATTTTATCAGCTATGCATTTCCTTCATTGATTAATGGGAAAAAAACAGTGAAAGTTTGCAGAAAATATTACTTATTAATTACAAATCACAATTTTTAACACAAGTGTGGTAACGGTTTGCCTAATATTTCTAACAAGATGGATAATTATCATATCATTCCCTAAATTCACTATCTTAGTTAGAATGCAATAATATGTAGCAAGCAAATTCTATGAGTTGTTAAAGTTCACAAGGAGAGGATTACACAGGGCACCATAAGCACATTCACTTCAGGGTCCCTAGCAGTCACACAACTCCTTTGCTTTTGCATGCATGCATTCATCCTCACTGGAGTGTCAATGGTAGTATGGCAATGTAACCCTTATCATTAGTGACCATTGAAGAAGCCACAAAGAAGGACTCTACCCAAAAATGCACCATATATGTGTGTGATGACAATAACTATGTGCACTTAAAAGAAGTAGTGGTTAAGGATAGGCACCAATTGATGTAAGACATCATGCAAATATATACCAAAGCTGAAGCAAAACAAGCAAAGGGACATGCACCATTAGCCACAGTAATTTTTTTGACTTGCTAAACAGTTTAGAGAGAGATGCAGTTGAAAAGAGAGAAATATGGATAAAAAAAGGATGTTATAGTATATATTGGAATTAATATATGTAAAAAATTTACTCTTTTGCTGACATAAAACAGACTTGAGATAAATAATAAAACTAATGTTCTACAGATCAGGCTTCACTACGATAGAATAACTTAATGGAAAATTATCCTTTCTTACTGTTTTTAATGGCTTGTCTAAAAGCTGAAATCAATAAAGTATATTCTCATCAGTAGGCATATCAATCACTAAACCCTGAATTATATTTTTAATATTCACAACTGCTTAGACATCAAAAGAGACATAAAATTCTGTTCAGACTAATACATATAGATAATCACCATAAGGAACCATCATATTTTTCAGGTTTCAAGCCTATTTTCCACCTTTTCTAGAAGATGATTCCACTGCCATTCTAAGTAGCATCCTCATTCTAGGAATGTAGCTCCTTAAGCTATTTCAGAGTACACTGAAACAGGGCAAACCAAGCCCAGGACACTATGTTCTGACCAAAATGGCCTTGTAAACTAGCCACACTTGAAAATGGTACCTGGGATGGCAGCAAAACCGTTACCAAGAAAAGATACTATAAGGTTGAAACCCTTAAGAAAAAGACAATTCAGTTCTGAAACACCACTGAAGTGTAAGGCATTATATAGAGCCATGTTTTTACATATTCATATATCATGCACAATGCAATTAGTTATTTATTGCATGGAAAGTTAAAGTAAATGTCATACATTCACTATGTAGTAATATTCTATTACAAGCATATATATGTATATGCTTGATGTGTGAATTTCACATGCCATCAGGCTTAGTACAGGGCAAACTCTACCATCACCTATCAAACTGATTGATTATTGTGTTTATGGTTATATATACATAAACAATAATCAATTGATTTGGTAGGTGATGGTAGAGTTCACCCAGTACTAAGCCCAATGGCATGTAAAATTCGCACACATTTATCAATATATATAAACATATGTGTGTGTGTGTATATATATATATTATATATATGTAAATATATATATATTTATATATTTTCTATATATTACGTGTTATCTGCTTTATTCTGTGTTCTATTGTGCCGTCCAAAAGTTATATATATATATATATATATATATATATATATATATATATATATATATATATATATATATATATATATATATATATATATATATAAACAAATAGATGTAGATTTTTAAAACATAGAAACACAAAGAAAGGACACTCACATATGTAGTTTTGAAGTTTCGACGGCATGACTGTTGTCATCAGAATGACATTCTCGGGAAAGAGTGGAGAGGATGTGTTAGGGAAGGGTGAGGGAAGGAGAGGACCAATAGGAAATGGGCAAGGGGGTGGGATGGGATATGTAAGCAGCTATTGGATGCTATATATATATACAATACATTACTGTATCACCGGATCTGATTAAACTTTACTTTTCTGAAAATTTAAAATTTGCAATGATAAAAAAACAGCAATTATACATCACATTCACTAGTGAAATAATTGGATGAGGTAGATGCATTGCTGTTCAATCAAATTTAACATGTTCTCTGTGAAATCATGTGCTGCTTTGGCGGGTACATTAAGAGTTGAACATTATGTTTGGTCACACCTTGAGGTCTACTGAGATTCCCTCTGGAGGAACTCTCACGTGGATGAATACAAAATCATTGTGAAAAATTTCAATTATCTAATGAGATTACGATTCTCTTTTCACAAAAATTGTCAATACAATGCACCAAAATGTATTTGCTTAGGAATCAAGTATTTTGGGCCACATTTGGTTTTTTGGAGTATAATAATTTGGATTCAAATGTACACACTTAAATCACCTTATCTCAGCATAAATAAATATTAAATAACAGCTATTAAATGTAATTTTCAATCGTAAACATTAATTTACCAACTGGCTTTTAGCAATTGAACAATGGATTTTTACATGCAAGGCAAAGACCACTGACTATCTTTTTTGACCTCGCTATATCTATAACACCTTTCAATTCCACCCTTCACCACTCCCAAAAGCATGCAGTCTTCCATTCAATGTTTGACTCAGTGGCAGTCAAAGATCTCACTCTCGAGTAAAAATATCAACAGCGAATTCACAAAAGATGAACAAATCACCTCTTAGAATGATACTGGCTTAAATTCTATCTCCCATTGTGTTAATGATGCAAAATTGTCACAAATAACCTTTATTCCGAGCATATCATACCATCAAGCCATTCTATGAGCTGTTCTCATATTACAAACCCATCTTAGAGAAGCCTATTATAACCTGATGAACCTGGAATAGTTTCTTAGCAATGGAAAAGATATATTGTCTGCATTAGTCCGTATTGTCCTATGACGATCATCATCAATGGAGGAACTGACCTGGTGGAAGACCCAAATAGCCTTTTCCATAGGGATCTATGAGTTAACATGCAAAACATTAAACTACTTGTATGACATATCATACATTGGTCAGACTGGCCATTTGCAATCAGGTTAGAAAAATCATGATAGGTATTTCAGAAATAGCAAATCTATGTCTAACTTGTGATATATTTATATGAGAATGACTATTATGGGGGGACTTCATGACTGAGATTTCGTGCAAAGTGGCAAAGGGTAGACAAATGAACTCTCTCGATCAGATGGAATGACCCTCCACAAATACTAAATTCATTACGAAACTTTGTAATGAATGTTTTGAAAGACCTCACTGTCCCCTTCCATCTGTTCCAAGCCAGAATTCCTTCACCTCTAAACCTAAATTAGTGTACTCTACTCTAATAAGTTTTCTCCTTCCTCCCTCCTCACTATCACCATCTACCATAAATATTCTTACGGTCTCCCTCCCATCCTTTCACCATGCTCTACGTTTCCTTAGCCTTCCTCCCCTCCATTTCTATGGCATTATTACCTATCATGCTACACAATGCATTTCTCCACTTCAGGATAGCTGAACTCCTTGTCCCATTTAATCTTTGTTGAAATCTGTTTCTTACTCTACATTAATTGTAAAAAAATATATAAAAAATTTGATATTTTTTTACAATTAATGTAGCTTAGTTTCCAATATTATTTTAGGTTAATTAAAACATATTCATCATGCATATTTTGAAAATAATTATTGTTTAATTTTATATAATTTTGTGACTCACTCACTACATAAAGCCATGAAGACTTATCCAGTCAGTGGGAGAGCTATGAAGATATTTACATAATTTCATGCTGCTCATTGATACATGTACTTTATTGTATATTTAACGTGAAAAAATTCCAAAGAATAGAGATAGTTGCTTTCCAAGTTCTTTCATTGTCAGTTTTATTATAGGTAAGAATGTGGAATTTTAATAATATAGACACTGGATGCTTGCTTATATATTTTCTAAATTATGATATTCTAAGTAAATTACGAGTTTACTTCAGTAATATGAAGAAATATGTTACATATAATAAAAATAAATAACAGAAATATATTTTGAAATAGTTAACAAGAACTGCCAGTTGACTGTCATGATAAGAGGGTGTGAGGCAGATATTCTAATGCTGGAACTTTCAAACCAATACAGCCTAGGTACTGTTTATATATTGCAGAGAAGATACACACCTCTTGAAGTTTTATACTAAGTTTTGGCTGTGTCTTGCGCCCACCAGAGAAATTTCGAACAGCTCCGATTCTGTACCACATACGAGAATGAGGCTGCGAGTCAACAAGTCTGAAAAATAAATTTCAGTATTATTAACTTTTCATCAAGTATGACCATTAGTACGGATTGAATAACTGAGAGAAATTAACCATAAAAAAATATATACATAATATTTTACTGTTACTTAAATGTTATACACAAAAGAAGTAGATTTGTGCAAATATTGCTTGTATGTCTTTATTTTTACAGTGTATCATGAATGAGTATGAATTTAGTCACAGTAAATGATTAGCAATTTTTAAAAGTTTGCATGCATTATAAAAATCACATACCATTCACTGATACACAAAATTAGAGTTGGCTTAATATACTTTTCTTTCAAATTCAAAATATTTTTCAAAGACATTCTCTAAACTATAATGCAATATATTTTAAAAATGGCTAGTTTTTAAACATTTGGATTTAAACAGTTGGGAAGAGAAAGATAGTATACTTATGATAAAATTTACACTGGATTTCTATGCTGTTGCCCACTCATTTAAGTCAAATTATAAATTCGGTAATTCAATTTACAGTCTTGCCTTAAGGTTACTCTTTCAGATTCAATAGTATAATGGACTAGTGTATATTAGATAGTTATGCATTACACACGAGCCACTGAGAATAATTCACACTAATGACACAGTTTTAGTATTAATTTCAAATTTAACTTTGAATTATACTCCTGTTTTCTACTTATAACTGGTCCAATTGTATCTGATACTATTATAGTGTAAAAAGTATCATTTGACATATGTTTACTCTACTTTGTAATGAAATAACACAGCACATAAGGTATACTTTGTCCATTACCCATTTCAGCTTCTGTGTAAAGTAAAATTGAGGAAATTTGATAACACAAAGACAGCTTTTTGCTCAGTGCTACAGGCTTTAGTTATCTTTAAGAATAATCTTACTTTGAGGCGGCAAGTAATGCTGCATCTTCATCTGAAAGACCAGGATATTTCTTCACTTCTTTCACAAATGCGACTAGTCCATCCTTATCAAGGTTACCATTCCGGAAAAATGTCTTGCCTCCCAACATTCTTTCTCCTTTCAGATGTGGATTGTTCCATGGAACAAAACATATTAAAACCTTAATTTTGTTTGGCAGGTGTACAGAAAATATACATTTAGCATTCTTTATTTCAAGTCGACGACTAAATACTTTCCGATTTTCATTTTCGTAGCACATAAATAATTCCTTCATCTGTTTTATTAAAATCCCACAATGTGTAGTAGACCATGAATTCCATATTTGATTGATTGTAAATGTTCCAAATCATGTTTACTAATAATAACTTACTGATATGATATAACTTTGCAGTTCATATTTTCATGGCTCATAGAACTAAAACTTGGTTAACATGCAATGAGTAAACTTTTGCAGGATTATTTCAAAAATATCAATTATTATGGCAATAATAACTATAAATTCCTAAACTGTTCACTAACTAGAAAAATATCTAAATTAGTCTGAAATATCTGAGTTTAACTGAAATGGGATTATAATATATAAATGCAAAATTCAGTATACAATTAAAATATATTTCACCATTTCACAATGTTTTATCCTTGTGAATTCCTCATAACCCCAACCATCAATCTCACATAGCTGCCCTTTTTATTCTAAATACCTTCTGAATTTCCTGTTAGTTGCCCAGCTCCCAATTCTAACTGCTTCTTCCCTCCAAAACGCAATGCTGAAGCACCTCCACATGTCCATGTCTTATCAGCCATGTACGCAAGGATAACAAGGAGTGGGAAGAAAATGAGGGTGAGGGCAGCTTCCCACATGTCCACAACTTCTGGTGTCACAGCAACAAGGATAACAAGAAGCCAGGCATAGGCAAACAAACTGAAAATCGTAGTCACAGCAAACACCTTAAAGAAATGAGAGTATAACATAATTAAGGACATGTTATAATATTATAATGAAATCTTTGCTCATTAAATAAAAGTTTCTGGCGTAACTTGGTGGAAAATCTTTATACTGACTTTTAATAATCAAACCACTTTACTTTTCCACATAAACTTTTTCTTCTTATAAACTGATGATGTTGTGCTATAACGAAACTTGGGTTGTAAAAATTAAAAAGTTTATGTGGAAAAGTAAAGTGGTTTGATTATTAAAAGTCTTTGCTCATTATCAAATATAGATACAATATTACATTTTTAATTTCATTTCCACTTAATCCTATTATGTGTAGTCATAAATGATAATCCTTATCACGATTCATCAAAACTTCAAATTTATTTAAATAATAAGCAGTTTCATTATTTGTACAAGAGCAATTCCCATACAATCCTTTTATTTTCAAGTATACATCATGAATAAAATATTTAATGGACAATCATACAAGTAAATAAGAGAATATTAATTTTAAACGTAGTCATGTTTTCTGCTTTAGTATTCTTATTCCCTGGATACTTGGGTGATTTATACAGTATAAGCATCTAATTAAGTAATTATTCTGATTAGGTGATCTTAGCAAGTTATTTCCCATAAGATAGTGGAATAAATAATAGCATACAATAGGCTATGCATTGGAAAATACAGCACATTGGATCATGATGTTGAAATGCAGAAATACGTATCGCATTCAAAAATAAATCGTGAAATTTTACTCAGCTATTTAATTAAGGTCTGTCAACATAAAGATGGAATTTTACTAAGTTAAGACTCCTACAGTCCACTTTAGGAGATCGGTAACTCTGGTCAGACCTTGGACTTATCCACACCTTTTAACCTGAACCATTTCAAGTTATTTTCAAATAAGGCACCCATTATGATGTTGAGGGCATACCAAAATCCTGAGGCAATCTTTCTTTTTATAAATGTACCCCTTATTTTCCGATTAAGGTCTTTTTCGATCGATTTAAAACACATCCCTTTGACCGGTTTTCGCACATGCAACAACCTGCTCTCCTACCAGGTTTGAGGCTATTTCTTACAAGCTTTGAAGTTAGGTTTGAGGTTATTCCTTGCATTTGTCGAATGGAGATCACGTAGATGGGCAACGGATACAACTTCCGGGATTCACTGAGATTAAGAGCATCTAAATCAGAGGCGGGATTTGAACACACGGTCTTCAAGGGTCGTGTTTGGAATCGATCGATATCATTCCTATTAGATTATTATTCAAGAGTCAAGAGAAAGACATTTATGCGAGCGCTGTTCAAACTTTATGGTATGGAAAGAGAAGAAGTTGTTTCGGGGACATTCGAAGAGCACAGAAGAATACTTGGAAGGGAACATTATTGCGAGTAGCGGGAAGTTTAAGGCTGTGATGAAAGGGAGATTGCAGGGTGAACGGGGAAGAATGAGGACAAAAACAGTAATTTTAGACAGCATTAGGTTCGGGGAAGAAGAAATATGAGGAGCATAAGAAGGCACCTAGGTGTTGGGGGAAACGTAGACACCTATATTTTTTTCAGATATGCGTGAGAGATCCACAAGTATATGTTAGCAGTTTTCAAGGGCAACCCAAGAAACCTCCGCAGAGACCATACAGGCAGTTAATGCCGTCTACATTTAGGGTTGATTCAAAATTCACACTCTCATTCCTTCAACGGATGAGCAACATGAGTTTTCAACGAAGCGCATATTGGGTGGGACATTGAGTGGTGTCCTACGACTAAATTTGAATATCCCATTTACGTACGCAGGCCGCTCTGCCCTCATTTCGGCAGCAAGAGAGGCGTGCAAATCAATTCCGCCGACTGGATACCGAAATACGATAAGAAAATCAAAACGCGAGAGAGGAACGAATCTTGAAGCTTGATTTCTCCCCCGATTGGACGCAAAATTATGCATATCCAGAGCTTAATGATTCGGAGTAAACGCTGAAAAAGAATAAAAAACAGGCTCGAACTACTCATGATAACCGGAAAGGAGGATAATAGAATCGAGCAAGTTGAGATGAATCCGGAGTGATTCCCGCTCTCGGATGCAATTGAGACAACTCGCATCTGTCACGTGAACGAGTTTTTCGCGGAAAACGAGGCCACGGCATCGAGGAAGAAAGGAAGACCCACGGGGAAATTTGTTATTTTCTCCGCGTTGGCGGCGACCGGCGAAGAATTCTCTCTGCGGTCAAGAGCTCCATTAGCAGACCGGGACGGAGTGCGTGGGAAGGAAACTTGGCGCAGATCCGCGGGGTGGACGGCTCTCTCGACTGCTGCGAAGATCCCATTGAGTGGCAGAAGACCCGAGGGTCCATTGCGGAAATTTCTATCCATGAGTCACACACACACACAAAATTTTAATTTTGGGTAATGTCAACAAACCATGTAAATGTAAACACTCCATTTTACCCATTTCTTCAATAATGGCCCACCGTTGCGGACTTTTTTTCGCATCTGTCGCATTCAAACACTGATTCGTAGTAGCAGAAGTTAGTTATACGGGAAGGCGACCGACAGCTGATGTCATTTACTTCATTAGGGATAGGTGTGTGGCTTGGTAGGGACTGATTTTTTTCAGGGCATGGAAATCCGACGTCGACATTAGCCCCTTCACCACGAAATGCGCCGAGGGGCCACACACCAATTTATGCGGACAATGATCTTCACTTAACACTCCCGAGTAGGGATTTGTACACTGCTGAAACATTTAGCCACCGCCAGGATTCGAACCCTAATGGTGTGAAAACATTACACTATCCCCCGCACCAACCCGACATCAACCCACATTGATTCATACATACTCTTTCGTTCCTTAAGACTTCTCACATTGACGATCTTGAGAGCCCTTTCTACCACATCTACCCATGACTTTCTCCATCTACCCCTTCCTCTCTCAAACGCTTCACTTTTCTCTCGTATGATGACTTCAACTCTCACCCATCCTCTCCGAACCCAATAAGATATGGTACCTGAAAAATCACACAGCTTGGTTGGAGCTGACGGTGTTCAGATTTGCCCGGAAATCGAACCCGGGTCCTCCCGTCAGTAGTTCAACGCTCTACCCCTGGACTCGACCCACACCACATTGTTTACATAACAAATTAAATTATTGTAGGATTTAGGTCAAACGATGGAGGAAATAATAGATATTTATTAAGTCTACGGTAATATGCAACATTGGTTGCAAATATTATTCTTTAAATATTACTGTGGTGTTGAATTATTATTTTACGTTGATGGGGGACTTTATTTTCCAGTTTTGGTATTTAAGAGCATTTTTATACCACCAGATATCTTGGGAAACGCGATCTAAGTGAATTCATTTTTGTACTGCTTTTAGACAGTTCCATCAACGAATGTTTCATTTAAACCAAGATGGAAGTTTTATTCGCACCTTTATAGCATTCTTGTGTGATAGCTTTGAGACCACTCGAAATCTGCTTTGATACGAAAAGATATTGGCCCATCTGCACAGGGTGTCTCGTTCGAACGACTTCGGAAGAGTATAAAAATAAGCTGAATTGATGGCAAACTTTATTTTTCATTACGCAATTTTATATTCTTTATTATCACTATACTACTTTTGCACCACGGCCATTTCCTTTGCGCGAAATAAATAAACTTATAGATTTATGGTTCGGCGGAATCGTTCTCGCGAACGAAGCGACAGAGCATGCCATGCCCACGAACATACCATAATAAATGTACCACTTTTATTTCCAGCTATGCCACTCTTACAAAGAACTGCAGAAGAGACCACGATATGTTTTTTAACGGAGTCATCGGCTAAGCATCGACTTGTACAGATTCCCCAGCGTGAAAATCATTTGCATTGACAGGGTCTCGAACCTGGATGCCCTCGATTTCCGATTGGCTAAATATCTAGGTCGGAAATCGAGGGGATCCGGGTTCGAGTCTTGATAGAAATGAATGGTTTTTACTCGGTGAAATTTCTGCATTTCGATGTCACTCTCAATTAACATGATTGTTCATCATGCTTTCTCCAGACAAAAAATGAAAAAGGGTGCTAATGGGTCACCGACAATTTACAAAAGATTTACGTATCTAAGGCACTGTTGGAATGTTGGGATTTCGTCTCTAATGGAACTCTCACAATGACATGATGATGACCTTCCTTCAAGTCTACATTTATTGTTATAAAAACTTGTTTAAAAAAATATTTTGGCAGGAGTAATACTATTTGAAAACTAATATCATATAGCAGATGTCAAGGCACGTAACATATTTTTTCCAGCATAGGTTAATGACATCATAGCATAGCTATTAGATTAGAAGTACCATACTTTCCTTCTTCTTCGAGGCACAAGGAATAGATAACAGAGGTTATCGCTTTTGGAAATCAATAGCTTCCGATGCAATTTTGAATTTAGCATAAAATGTATGTGAAAAACTCTTGTAAATGGATCATTCGAAGCTTTGGATCAAGTCTGCATCCAATACGTATTGGATATCCTTATTTCAGTAACAGCAGTAAGCATGTATAAAACGGCCTCGATGAATGTGGTGTTCCGAAGCACCATTTACACAGTGCAGAGACCGCAGAAAAGAGGGGTTGCGCGGGAAGGCGATGAAGCGCACCACTTGGTTTTCAACACAGGGACTGCAGACGCCGTCGATACGGAACCGCTTCGACTGTCAACTCGTAACTGGTCACGCGCCGGGACGTGACTCTCGCGATCGAAATCACTCGCGGAGTCCGAGCTCACCGATCGCGAGAATTCCTAACGGCTTCGCTAAATTGCTTGACTAGTTTAAGCAGAGCGAAGTGGTGGCACGTATCGTGGGTATCCGTGCAAAGACGAGTACACGACAAAGAGAACCGCCCCCGTGAGCAAGATGAAGAATCGGGCAACTTCCACGAATTTTCCGTCGACGGGTACGTTTTTGCCTAAGCTTAAAGTGTAGCTCCTTCATACACCTCAACAACGAAGGCCTCCTAAAATATTCTGGGTAACTTAACTCTCTGTCGATGAATAATTTGTATTAACGTTATTTTGTGTGAACACACTTGAAATTAGAAAAAAATAAGTGGATCGGCCTAAGCATGAATGAAGTAATTTATTATTATTTTTATTTTACCTAAGGAATAGAGACCATTACCAATTGCACAAAAATAACTTTCTTCACTATCCCAACAAAAAAAAACCAGAAATCGGATACTACAGTAAGTCCCTCTTCAATTCTGCATACTTCCTCCTCCCTTGATCCCGTCCAACATGCTGATCCTATTCCTACCCCTTCCTTACGCGCTTAATATTCTCACTTCTATCACAATCTTAAGCATCCCATTCCCAATCAAGACGCTCTCATCCGACGCTTCCCAATCATCTTTCCTGCCTCCTTTGGATTTCTTCCAACACTCCTTTCCTCACCCCCACCATGCCTAGCACATCTTCATCGGTTTCCCTGTCCACTTCACCTTTTCCATCCTTCAGCACACCCACATTTCAAAAGCCGCCATCCAACGTATGCCTATCATCTTCCTTCAATGGCCTTGTACAAAATCACGGTCCATATAAATGTTTTGACGAACCGTTTTTTCCTTACTCAATATTCAAGAAACTGTAATAGTAACTTTAACGGAGTCACCCGCTATGTGTGCATTATAATGCAACCATTTCAGAGAGTAAAAATCATTCGCCTTGACCGGGATTCGAACCCGGATCCCTTGATATCCGGCCGAGTGCTTTAACCACTTAAGCTACCGAGACGTCCTCTTACACTCTGAAATTTTGGGAGCTTTAAAGGAACAAGATGTAATGACGAAATACCGTACATACAATGTCACTTCAGAGTGTAAGAGGACGTCTCGGTAGCTTAAGTGGTTAAAGCACTCGGCCGGATATCGAGGGATCCGGGTTCGAATCCCGGTCAAGGCGAATGATTTTTACTCTCTGAAATGGTTGCATTATATTACTCAATATGATTATACGTAATGTAATGTTTCGTGGACAAACACATGCTGAATACCTCTAACGGTACATGAAATTAGTAATTCCTGGAAACAGATTACCTATGCCCTTTTTAGCACTTTCCAAATGACATATTGCAGATCTATCCTGTAAACACGCTATATTAAGCGGGATAAATTTCAATCTATGAATTCGGAATAGGTCCCGAATAATTGAATAATGATAAAAATGTGATAATTTAGATGCAAACAGGGGATGATGAAGATTGTGATGGAAGGGTAAACGAGAAAGAGGTAGGTAAATGAAGGCCATTTGGCTTTAAGAGCCCAACAAGTTTGAATAATCTGAAAGGCTTGCAGCAGATGTTGCTCGTTCGCCCGTTTCGTTTCCGAGCTCTCGTGGCTGCCGAGAGACTCAAAAGGTAAACACGACTTCGCACTACACATCGTGACCTCTAAAACTAAGAAACTCGCCGCAACTTCCACTCCACCTACGCATAATCGATCAGAAGTTCACGGTCAAGTGCATCGCTTCTGGCGCAAAACGCATTTACCATTATCTATGCTGTCATCGAGGTTCTCACCTATTCCAGGACTTGGCAGTAATTGCCGCGAAACACAAGATCACGTCTCATTTTCTTTTCTTGGAGAATCAAAGAGATGTGCGGAGATTTTAAGTTACTAACGGTCTCCTTATTCATGTAAAAACCCAGATAAACCCGTCTTTAGCTCCTATATAGTATATAGTATAAATGACCCCCAAATATTTTCATCATTTTTTGGGAAAGAATTAATTTCTGAAAGCCCTATGCTGGAACATTCCGATCATGCAATCTTAACTTACGTAGTATTTTTTGGCGTCTGATTGATTAATCTGGTAAAAATTTGATTGCTAATGTTGGTGAAAATTCGCTGCAAAAGCATCGGGCACCCCTTTTTAAATTTGTTCAACTTTCTTATTATAATCGCCCCAACCCAAGGGAGTCTGTGAATCCATTCATCTGATCCTTTATGAGTAATATTGCAATGGACCGCCTGAGGACCAACAGAGCTTCGATCAGACTATTCTCGGGATGGTTCATTCATTTCAGGGAGCCAGACGTAATTTACGTCTGATGAGAGGAGCTAGGGCGCGGTTTTCCATAGTTACCTTGATTTTAACCCAGCGGTGTTATCCCACTTCTGAAATTAAGTTTTTTGTTACTCTCGTATGAGTAAAATGATGAATGCCATGTTTCTTCTAGTCCTTTCTTCGAATGCCAATGCAATTCCATAATTCAATGATATCCTGCGCCAGAAATGGGTTCACTTGCAGTTCAGATAAATACGTCGGGGTTTTTGAATTCATTTTCCATCAGACGCATTATAATTAAAAACAAACGTTTAATGATTTTTATTTACTTTTCATAATCAGATGAGGTACAGTTTTTGCAGTTGTTCGAATCATTGGAGAAGACCTCTCTATTTACACTCTCGATATTACCGAAATTCGGACAGTAGAGTATAGGAATTCGTCATCGAACCATTATTAAAATATCTTAATTCAACATGATTTATGGAAACGGATCCTGTATATTGGCCGGTGTAATTTCAATAATATGTATACAATTGCATTTAATAGAAACTTCATAATCTTTCTTCAGGTTCGTATGTAAGAAGATTGGTGAAGAAGAAGTTTTCTCTGAACAAATTACCTAACATATCGGGTTTTTAAGCAGCCGGCAGGTTAGTGGATTAGTCGGAAATTAAACGGGACGAACCGATCGTCACGAGTGAATTTCGTTGGGAGTCTACTTGCCGGATTAACCAGCAGGATCCGCACAGTTCACTCGGTGACTCGAATGGGACCCTCAAGGTACTTCAAATCTAATTACTTCTCTCACTTTTCGGTCGTTAATAGAGTGGCACGAAAAAAGTCCTCGTCGTAGCGGAAGTACGGGCAATGCAATGGATGGCTGCCAGAAACCCCGAAATTAAAGTTTCACGAAATTTCGCCCCTTACGACTTGAACACTGGACGAAACCTCGTGCTCCCTTTCCACGGAATTGGCCCAGATATCCGACAGCCATTGCGCGTAAATTTTTATCCCGAAGCATTCGTCCGATGGGAATGAAAACGTAGTTTTTTTAACTGAATATAAACATTAAGAATTGTCTGAGGATATTGGGAAAACGTTCCACAATATATGAAAAGATTACTTGGCAATTCTCTCGCTCTTATTTGATTGCAAACCTTGTTTTAAAGAAACGATAAACGGGATATACACTATTCAGAAAATAATTCAAGAATGCAAAAAAGATTCGAGGGCTCTCCAGAAAGTAACCTCCATTACGCTATAAAAATACACTGGAATATATAAAAAAATTAATCATTTTAATCTAAAAACTACATTTCTCAAAAATTTGTACATACTAGCCAAACAGATATAAACGTTTACCATATTTCTGAACTAGTTTTCAAACTCCTTCGACATGAAATTCTGCCGCCTGAGATCGCAGCCAACCAATGATGGCATCTTGAAGTTTCTCGTCGAGACGAGCATAAAACATGTAATAGCCTAACTTTTCAGTCGTATTGCCATGCATGCAGAGTCATAGAAATCTGTGGAAAACTCTCTGAAGATTTCAGATGTCGTAAAACGCTGGTTTTAACGAACTTTTTCGTCAATTTTCCGGTGTAGCTCGTTGTTCACCAGAGACGGGCGGCCACTTCTGTCATTATCATGCACAATTATGTTCACTCTTAAACGAATGACAACACTGACGCAAAACTCTTATCACTCATCACATTTGGTCCGTACAAACCACAAATTTCGTGATGAATATCAGCAACTTTGAGGTTTTTTTTGACAGTAAAATCCTTATCACTGAACGAAACTCATAGTTGGCGGGGATTCCAACTGTATTGTTCAATTTGACTCGCTGGAGAAAACAAACGACCTTCCAGCCACTGCAGATAGAGGCGTACTAAGCTACTGTGCGCATCAATACAGCAACCAGTCGGCTTCCTCCTTTAATTCTCGCGCTACCAGGAAACGGAGCTTACCATCTGGAGAGCCCTCGAACTTAAACAGATCCGTGAAAATGGAAGTTGAAAGTTTTGAAAGTGGAACCCATGGCAGATTCATTCATACTATTCTACTTATTGAAGGTAGGTTTTGGACGGACACCCTAAAGACTAAATATTGCTACATATAATGAGAACTTCCTCTTGTTTGCCCTACATTATTTTCATCTTCATTTCTTCGCCACTTCCACCTGCCTTCACACTATTTAAAGAGCCCACTCTCTTCCTCTACTTGGCTTACCCAACGTTCTCATATCACGACCGTCAACCCCCCTTCCTTTCATTATTACGTCCAGCTTTCTCTGCCTTATTCAGCTTTCTTCTAGTCTCTTCCTCTCTTTTCCCATCCTATTTAAAACTCCAGCATTAATTTTTTCTCTGTCATGGTCGAGAGTCGAAAAAATATGTAGGAATCACTAATTGGTCTGCTCAACGACTTCAAAAGTGACCAATTATTCCTGAATTTAAAGTCTAATAATTCCGAAAATCTTCAATCGTCTACGGTAAGACGACGCTGGAACTAAAACACGCGTTCGGGGAAAAATGTTAATTAAGAAACTTTAATGGTTTAGACTTTAGACGTTAGTTAAGGTTTTAGTAAAGGTCAGGAAATGTTTGTTTTCTTTTCAGCCGGTGCACTTCAAATGGGGTCTTCTCAAAAACTGTGGCGCGCTCTACTGAAAGGTGAGTGAAAAATTCATTTTCAGTTTTTTTTTAATTCACCCAATGCTCACGTAAATTAACTCAGTCCCGTAGCTGATGAAAAATCACTCACGCATCGTGAATTCGCGGGAGTAGCAGCGGCAGCACACGATGGCGTTCATGTAATTCAAGGTTGCCGGAGTGCTTATGTCGTTCGATTTGAGGGGATACTTTCAAATTAGTCTACAGCAACGTGACGCGATACGACAAACTTTTGTTTGCCCACCTGTTGAAGGATAAAGGTTCTTCGCGTCGAGAACAATTTTCCATCTCCCTCGTATAAATTATTATTCTCGGATAACAATGAAAAATCAGAGCAGGCCATTGAATGTGGAGTCAAAAGGATCCCAAGGACTCCAATCTACCGTAAGGCAATCGATAGTACGCCTAAGGTATTAGTTTATTCACGAAGTGAAGGAGCCCGTTGCAGAAGTTCAAAGGAAACGGTTCCCCATTGTACTGAGACACGCGACGTGGAGGGAGTTGTAAAACTTAAATCATTCTGTATTCAGAGGAGAAATTATAAACGTAATCAATTTGTTTTAAATCGACAAGTTTTACATCGCACTAAGCTTGCATTGTTTCAGATTCATGTAACTGACACAGTAGCACTTGCTGCACGCCATAGCATGTGCTTAAACGATGATGATTTCCGATATAAAGACAACATCACCATTGTTCATAATAACACTGCATGATAATGATATTTACTTCCCCACTAACGGACCGCTATTCACTCAAGTTCGCGTTAAAAAATTTGCATATGTTTTATACCATGTGAATAGTTGACATTCAGTACAGTGTGTAAACCTTGTCGCTCGGCTGATCGGAAAATCAAAAATTTATGTTACTGATAAGTTGAAACACAATTATTTTGGATTTACAATTTTAGGTTCTTTTGAGAAAGGATGTAAAAGAGAGAGCATGGTAGAAAACAGAAAAATAGGGAGAATAATTCCGTCAGGAGACAAAACGGGAGAGGCCTTTCATTGATTTATCAAAGAATACTCCACGTATATGCTCTGTTTTTGTGATCTGGGAGCCTTCTCATACTTTATTAGAGAGTAGCGATGACATTTCAGACGAGACATCCCGCCCGACACAACGATTTTCTCACTAACAACGCAGTTACCCTTATTCCCTCGAAACACTTGTGGGGTACCTAGCCGTTGAGAAATACAAAAATAATTCCATCATCAACTGCCATCAATCATTTGATTGGTTTTGTCCCTTGATATGTCCATTGATTGTCCCTCTTTATATCTCAATATTTCTTCTCTGAAGTCTGTCACAATCTTATTAAATAACTGACGCGAGATATTCTTCTGCGATTCCTCCCTTTCCCTTAACGGCTGTCTTCATTAGTTCTCTCTGTCATAAAACGTGCCCGTTACGGTCAGTCTAGATTATTTTCTGAGCTTTAAGTAGGTTTATTTCTTCTCCCAATCTTATGGGAACGTCTTTGTTCTTTTATTCGATCGTCATTGTTTTTATGTAGTGCCAAATTTAAAAGTTTATCTACCCTGGTCCCGCTGCGGAACCGAAAAAATAATCAGAAATTCCCTAACCCTTTAAAATTAAGAAGTTTAAAAAAAAAAATGAAATCACCCCCGGCGGTAGCGGCTCATTCAGTCTTCTCCTCTGAAACCTCCAAGAATTGAAGAGTAATTCTGTGAAGCATACCTCCCATCACGTCCATTTTTTGAAGGCGCTCAGATGTTACGATATGGCCCTTTTCCATCGGGGTAAATAAATAAACACACCCCCAGCACATCGCAATGGAATCTGGTCGAATATTACATTTTTAAAAATTGATTCAGTATCAATTCGGGGATAGTTTTTCGGCATTGCCTCCCTCATATTACAGTTCACCCCACAGGGGATTCATCAATTATCACCAGACTGTTCAGATTACATCAATATTCGTTTGACATTAAACCTCACGGAAAAATCAAGGAATTCATTATTCAATACGTTTCTTGGCACAATACTATATTCACCATAAATATCCTCACCGTATCTCGAATGGCTACAGAATACTTATTCTTTGGCAGCTGTGCAAACACTAAGATTTAAAAATTTTTTTAGTATTGGTATTCGGCAAATCTAATCGACCCGATGTATGGCACAGCAGCGTAATGAAGTGACTGAAATTTGCAACTCCCAATTGAGTAATTATCCCTCCATTTCAATGGAGAAAAGGCAAACGAAGCTAGCTATTTTTACGTCAGCAATCCTTACTTCAGAGAATTGTTTATAGGGATACACTTGAAAAAAATGAGGGAGGGTTTCACTTTTTTGACATGGATCTTAATCAATGGCCCTCCCAAGTGAAAAAATATCCGAATATCTATTTTATGGCCAACGAAGTCTTAAACGAGGCAAGCGTACGGGGAAAGACAAATTTACTACGAAAAGAAATGCAACGTTTGCAGCCAGGAATTAATTTTAAGATTGAGGGATGTATATTGCATTAATTTTAGATTTACGCCCCCAGTTTTCTTTAATTATGATTACCATTCTGTTATTTTAGAGAAATACTAGAAGTACCAACAATAACCACTTATATCGGTCGGAGGAACTCGTAGATATTTGAATTTTTAGTTTTACCTAAATATCGATTTCTTTGGAAATCAAGTTAGAGGGAACTACACGATACATAACCTTCATGTTATTTTGGCCTCGTACTGATTTTAAATTTTCGTCTTCATTTATTTTTAACATAACAAACATTAACACGAGGGAAACAACAAATTATACATGGCACAAATGCTATGTTAAGCTGTATTGAAAAATAAGTAAACCAACTCATAAAGCGGAAGCATGACTCATGTGAAACAATATTAGAAGTTTATCCGCGTTATTTGAACATATTGTTGCAATAACACTGTTAAATTCAGTTATAAGTTTCCCTTTTGGGCTTGATATTGGCAGCAGAGGCGTAGCCGGCCTGAGCATCTCGTATGGGCTCGCACCAAAATTGAATTTAGTGCGCGCCTCGCCAGGAAAATTCCATTACGTATACCCAGAGCACCTTACGGCTTTCCAAACCTGTTCTGTATTCATCATATGTGCCAAATGTGAGTTCGTCAGTCATCCATCATAGTTCACAATGCATTATGGTGACAAATATCCCCATGAATAATAGCAGTTTAAACTCTGCCTTGCATAGACTGAACCTCTGATTCAAAATCTTTCTGCGGTATTTTAACTATTTCTCCGATATTTTATTTACCAACGAAGTTAACTGTTTCGGACTGTTGTCATTTTATTTGTCACTATCATTTGTCTCTTAAATTTAAAACCTGCCGCTGTATGTTGTCATGGGCGGACCACAAGGAGGTAATTTTGATCAATCAAATTTCAGTTCAATCAAATCTTCTGTCAAATTTCAAGAAACTGCGGCAGATGCCGCAACAGTAACTTTTAACGGAGTCATCCGCTACATGTAGCATTACAATGCAACAATTTCAGAGTGTAAAAATCATTCGCCTTGACCGGGATCCCGGTCAAGGCGAATTTTCCATGCTTAAGGCTTTAAAATATGTTACCGAAACGCATTCCATTTATCCTGCATTACATAAATGTAACCTGCCACTTGCTATATCCTCATATCCAAATGGATAAATTTTAAAAGCTAAAGCACAGGGCCGCCTAACGCTCCACGCTGACCTATCAAACGGAGTTATTAGTCGGGGACTGCTTTTTTGATTGCATTCATTCACCATACCATTCTGTTAAATACAATAAGAGAATTTTTATCAATCAAACCACTTTCCTTTTCCACATAAACTTTTTATTTTCACAACCCAGGCTTCGTTATAGCATAACATCATCAGGTAAAAATACAAGTCAGGCACCGTATATATACATATCTCTGGGCGGAGGGGAAGAGGAGGGAGGAAAGAAAGGATTGGTTGAGGTAGGAAGAGGGGGGCTGAAAGTCTATGGTTTGAGGCGGAGAAGGAGGATTGGTAATATTGACAAATTAGCAATAATTGAATAATTAGATTAGATAAAAACCAATTAGATAATTAGCAGGCTGGAAGGATAGGGTCAATACAATGTTGCAAAAAGCCTACCTGACATTGGATTAAAAGTTTATGTGGAAAAGCAAAAGTGGTTTTATTTATGTATTTTTACCTGATAATGTTATGCTATAACGAAACCTGGGTTGTGAAAATAAAAAGTTTATGTGGAAAAGCAAAGTGGTTTGATTTATAAAAACGTCAGTATGAAGATTTTCCACCAAGTTACGCCAAAAACTGTTTTATTTATAATAAGAGAGATAAGAGAGGTCTTCAAGGAAAAAAGGCGGCAGTCTAAGATACGCCGATTGCATCCTGATAGCATATTTATTCTTACCATCGCTTCACAGTTTTTTGCTTTAAAATTTCAATGTTCCGCGTTTAGGATAAAAATTCGCACTGAAGGATACGTGAGAATGAATAGTACGTGTAACTCCGCTCCATAAATTATCACGTCGATGAAACTTGGCCATCACGTGCGGTCGACATAAGAAATGAAGTTGGCGAGTTTCATCTGAGGAGCTTCTTCACCCAACCAGCCAATCCACTCCGAGAGGCAATCCCCATCACACAAATCAAACCACCACCACACACACACCCACGCGCACCCAAACTCACGACCCCTTATCGACCGTTAGGGCGTATCGCAGGGCAAAAATCCATCCGGTCAATGATGAGCTTTTGGTAGGGAAACAATTTACGACTGGAGGTGGTGGTCTCGGGTGCGGAGGGAGAAGAGCTTGGGGGAGGGGGAGCGCAGATAAGAAAGGATAAGAGGGGTCAGGGATGCGGGAAAAAGGGTGGGGGAGATGCTGGAACTGGAAGGCTTAAGGCAAGTCCATGGCGAGCCTTTGTTACGGCCGGGGAAGTAGAAAGGGAGAGGGAAAGGTAAGGGCCGCAATGAAATCCTTCGACTGCCCCGCTCCACGCAGAAGATATTGGTAGCGGGTGGAAGGTAGGAACCCATCCCATGAGCCAGTCGTGCTAGGTTTTGTCTTGCCGGTCACGTTGCGCTATTACAGAAAATGTGGTGGTCAGAGTTGAGACTACAATGGAATTTCATTGGGGAAATATTTACCTTTCATGAACCCGCCTACGTTTCCACATCGTTGCCATTCTGTGGAAGCAAGGGATTTAATTTAGTTATCACTGAGCATAGCACGAGTTCATGGTACTGAAGTTCTATCCGTAAATTTCTCCTGTATCCTATCGTGGGCGGGATGAGGCCCGCGGGACGTGTGGGACCCCATATGGATCCCAGGTGGGTGGGACACACGGCGCTTGACCTTCTTTTCGCTCGTGCAAATTCTTAATTGTGTTTCCCTGGGCGTGGCCAAAGTAAGAAGTCCCGATTCGATTTCTCGCGCGATTTCCGCTTTCAAAAATCGATTGTTCCGATTCGATATCCGTTCAATTCGCGCGCCGATTCCGAACCAGGTTCGAATCGAAATGATTTGGATGGAGCGGACCAATTTTGCAAACCTTCGGGGATATCGCAGATTTCCACATACCTCCTCCCTTGGGGAAAGAGTCCTTCAGCGATTCGCCTGATCCCCCCCCCCCGACTACGTTGTAGAGTTGCGTTCTCCCCTCCTTGAATAATCGATGTAGCTTTTTTCTATCAGCGCCAATTTCATTCCGCTAAAGCGATTGGAATAGATTGCCCCGCAATCGATTTAACGGACTGAGCGGTTCCTGTTTTTCACCGGAATTCATTCTCGAAAAATGAAACTAATCTATTTTATCGCATCTAGTCTCCCATAAGACTTACATCTCTCTACTGTAAAGTTATAGTTTATGACAGAGGAATAAATTCCTCGAAAGGACACACCCGATTTTGCATTCTCCAGGTCTTATGCAATCAAATACTTCACATACTCTTATCATCATCAATAAGTTCATAAGTCTCTTTTCAATAACGCTTCCAAACATTTTTTTCATTTATGCTCCTCCTAACCTAAAGATAAAATTTCGCGTCTCCCCAAGGGAAAATCCTGCCTAACCGTAATGAAGTTAAGATCATAAAAATGAAACTGGTTCCGAATAAAAAAATATTTTTCATAAATAAACCGAAATCAGAAATTTCGCGCAATATTGAAATTAAATGTTTTAAATACTTAATTAGTCACAATAACGTGCCAAAAAGGCACTAAAACAGTGTCCGAATAATTGTGTCTTGTGGCGCATGAATTGCGTTTTACACAAAAACGATGAAACATTTAGACTTTTTTTTATCACTATTCTTGTTCAATTTTTTGTCTCACAAGGGAGACATTAAGAAAGAATGAAAGAACATCTGTGCTAAACTCATTCAAATTTAATCTCTTTCACAGCCTTCAGACTCTTTGTTTCATCCATCCCATCCGGTGCATTCCGTCACTGTCCTTGAAACTTAATTCTCTATTCACACTTCCTTTCATAAAACTATCACATGCCAAATGTGTGCAAAAAGTATATCATTAAATAAACAAAATGGTACACTTCCATCATAATTAGAAATATCAAGTTTCGTTTAAAATAATTGATTTTTCGAAAACTAGATCTTCCGGAGAAACCATAGGCAGCACAGGGAGAGGAACGGAACCCCCTACCCTGAAGTGTGAATTTCACACGTCGTATAGGGCTTAGTCTCAGAAGAGTTCTACTGTCACCTATCAAACTAACCTTGATGGTGGTCGTGATATTTTAAGACTGCATATTGCTGTCGTTACGGATAACTAAGGAGATAGGCTAGCTTTCAGTCAAAATTGGAACCAGTGTAATCACATCAACATCTAAAGAATGCACCCCAAAGTGTCGTACGGGGGCGTGTAAGGGAATATTATGACATCAGGCTTTTATGAATAAATATTCACTTACACATAAATATATGTTTGCACATAAACATGTACATACCAATGCAACAATTTCAGAGCGTAAAAATCATTCGCCTTGACCGGGATCCCGGTCAAGGCGAATGATTTTTACGCTCTGAAATTGTTGCATTGTAATGCACACGTAGCGGATGAATCCGTTACAAGTTACTGTTGGGCATCTCCCGCAGTTTCTTGAAATTTATGTACATTCCATTTTACATAATGTAATAATGGGTGTGTTCGAGTAACGCAAAATATTTTCCTTTTCGATCGAAGAAATTAGGGGCGGTTACATCTGATTGAATTCATCCGCAGAATACACCAGCAACCCATCGCAAGAGTGTACGAGTATTTGGCGGAGGATGTTACGACACCAGCTATTAATGCTTAAATATTCACTTATACTATATGAGTATAAATATATATTTCAAATACGTTAGCACATGTAAACACAGGGTGTTCAGCAACAGAATCATGAAAAGTTATTTTGATTTACCTGGTCGCAAAATCATACATTTTCACAGCAAAGCCCGTCCAACGAACAAAAGACTCCCCCAGTCCGATATATAGGTACTCGTACTTCGTTCCGAAATCGACTTTCCCAGTCGGATCCCTTTCTCGGGCGCGGACCTGGTACATCGTTCAAAGGAATCGTTTCAACGTTTCAAGACGGGGCGGAAAGATCCGATGCACAGAGAGAGAGAGAGGGAGGGAGAGAAGAAACTTTCCCGCACGGTTCGTCGGGCGTTAACCAATGCATTCCGGCCACCTGGAACTGCGATCGTTAAACCTGTGAAGCGTTAGGTAGCAAGGCGACCTGAAATCACTGCATTCATTCGGATTAAAAGTAAGTTAAGAATGATACATGCGGTGGAGTCTCGAGGAGACACGTTGTATTCGGACATACAACTCCGATACTGACATATTTATTTTCCAATGTCGATCGCAATACAAAAGAAATATCGGCGCGCGCCCTTGATATGTCTTTTCATAATATTCCTGAAAAAGTAATTCCTCTGAGTTAAATTATACTATTTATGCATTTAGAATCACTACGGCATAACTTCCAGTTAAAGATAAAATATAACGCAAACATTTGCGACCCGTCATCGATATTGTCGGATATCAAAGATTACGATCGTTTCGGCGACATTTCGTTGCCACGCCGATGTAAATAAATATCTACTGGGGAAGGAACTAGCAAAGAATCGGAATTATCTGGTATTATATTGTATTCATTCTACATGGTATGCTACAAGCCACCGCTAGGGTGTGTGGCAGGGACGATTAAACATCGAGCATGCAGGATCACAAATGAAGTTTTCCCTAATTTTTAGTTGCAATACATTTGTAAAATAAATCAAAGAAGAAATATTATGATAACTACAGGTACGTGCAAATACGGTCTCTTAGTGAAAGTCACTTCTTTACACATACGAGATGAGCTGTAGGCAAGGGCAATATTTTTATATAAGGGCATAATTCTTTATTTGTTTCGATATATAGAAGGGCTGATTTCACGAGAGGCGTCAGGTAATGCGGTTACGATCCAAACTGATTAGTACAATAATTTTACTGCTTAGGGACTACTTATTAAAAATCATTAAGTTTACCAAATAAGTAATTGAAGAAAATCACCTAAAATTACGATTATTTCAATGTTGGGCAACTTAAAAAATGATTGGGACAGAAGTACCTGAAGCATCATCAGTAACAAGGCAAACAGCTTATTTAAACAGAAGTGCCCTTAGACTGAAAATATAGACACTTTAAATCACACACACGGAAAACCGGTCAGGGTTAAATTGGTCAAAGTTAAAGTTTAATCCGGTCGATTGGATTTAATGAGATTGGATTTGGAATGGCACAAAGGAGACATCAGCCGAAGTGGAATGGAACACAATTTGTCACAACGAAATTTGGTGCAGAGTTTGGGCAAAAGTTCGGCGTCGAACATGGATAATATTCAGCGATTGCGCAGTCGTTCACGGCGGAGAAAGAGATACAATCCCTTGGAAAAGGATCCATGATTCTATCCCACGTAAATATTTAAACTTTTCCGCATCCGATTTCTGTTCTCCGAGCAACTGTCTCACGAGGTAATTCTTTCCGTAGCGAGAATTATTTTCACCGAAACTGTACATATCCCGATTATGTATGCAACAAATTAATGCGCAAACGCACACTTAAATGGAATTTTAAAAACACGATAACGAAAACTCAGTGTTGTCTTCTTCTGAATCACTCATACTATTATTATTAGGTAATCTACCGGTTAAGGTAGGTTTTTGGATGGACACAACTATCAAATAAACATTTTGTAACTCCAAACAAAACCCAGTCTAGCAATCTCATCTATATCAGGTCCCTCTTCATCTCTGTGTACTTCTTTCCTCCCTTCATCCCGTCCAACATCCCTATCCTGTTCCTGCCCTGTCCTCGCTTGCCCAACATTCTTCCCTCTATTACCTTCTTCAACATTTCACTACCGCTCAGTCGCCTTTCATCCATTTTTCCTGCCTCCATAGGATTTCTCTCAACAAACCCCTCTCCTCACCCACCATCTCCAGTACTTCCTCATTTGTTTTCCTTTCGGTCCATTTCACCTTCTCCATTCTTCTCCACACCCACATTTCAAAAGCCTCCAATCTACGTTTATCCTCCTGCTTCAGTGACCACGTTTCCGCGCCGTACATAGCTACGCTCCATATCAGAGTTTTTACGAGTCTTGTCTTAACATCCCTACTTAACGTCTCCGTTATCAACTCCCTCCTCCTTAAGAAAGGCTCCTTGCCTAGCGCAATTCTTCTCCTTACGTCCCTACCACTTCGACCGTATTGGTCCAAAACACTTCCGAGATGTGTAAACTGTTCTACCTGCTCTATTTTTTCCCCGCCTATTTTAATATTTAGCTTAGCCTTTTTCTTTCTGGAAAATCGCATAACCTTTGTTTTATTAATATTGATTCTCATCCAATATTTATCCCACTGAACCTCCAATTCACTCAACAATGCTTGCAACCCCTTGGCTGACTGAGCAACCAATGCTTGGTCATCTGCAAACCTAACCGATTTTACGAATTCCCCTCCGACTTTCATTCCTACCTCCAGTTCTTCCCATGCCTCTTTAATCAATTCCTCTACATATACTTTGAACAGTACCGGTGACAATGGGCAACCCTGCCTTACACCTCTTCCTAACACTGCCCATCCGGACTCTCCGTTCCCCACTCGCACCTGAGCAGTCTGAGACATGTACAGGTTGCGGATCAGTCACTCATATAAAAAAAGAGATATTTCTTTCAGTAGTTCCTGCTCATTCTTAACCACTACTGCACGTAGCCTACCAAAATACGTTGATTTTTGACGGGACCTGAAAAATATTCCCGACGTCGTGCAATTCACATTTTCGCGTAGCATACACCACATGTATTATTATTATTGGGTAATCTACCGGTTAAGGTAGGTTTTTGGATGGACACAACTATCAAATAAACATTTTGTGACTCCCCACCTAGCAAACTAATCTATATCAGGTCCCTCTTCATCTCGGTGTACTTCTTTCCTCCCTTCATCCCGTCCAACATCCCTATCCTGTTCCTACCCTTACCTCGTTTGCCCAACATTCTCCCCTCTATTACCCTCTTCAACATTCCACTACCGCTCAATACGCCTTTCATCCATTTTTCCTGCCTCCATAGGCAACAATATTTAAGCACTATGTTCTTCTCCCGTCCACTCTTCTTTCCGCACATTCCGGGTCTCAATGGAAGATCACGAACTATATATGTCCGTAAAGCTCCTTTTTAACGGTAAATATTAATACGTTAGAGATACAATTCTGTATCCCTTTACCATATGGTGACTCACGAAATGGTTAGTTAAAAGGGGTTACTATTTCGAATCGAGTAGTTCAGGGATTAGATGGAGGAAGGGACAATCTAATCTCCATCTCGCCACAATTGAGACATTTTATTAGTGTTATTATCATTGTCCACGTTGGATAGATTAAAATTTCCAAGCTACCAATGAACATTTCACACTTTCAGCGGTTCAGCTTGATGAGGGTATGAAGTATCCTGAAATAATATTACGTTGTTTCCCGGATGCATGTGTATGGAGACGAAATAAACATTTTCAACGCAGTGAAAAGTTTCTGTTCTGTGCTATTCATCGCCAATATTGCCTAGTTTTTACATTTGTGCCCATAGTTTATTCTATGAAAAATTTTACATTCATATGTTCAATAATTTAACCGATGTTGTGTTTGATTAATAATGATTCTGTAACAGCAAACGATTATGATATGCATTTCGTAAAACATACGGTTGTTTTTTCTCAAAAGTGTTTACCAACCATGTCTTGGCGTTTATTGATTCCCTTATCGCTGAACAGTGAGTTAGAATTAATGAAGGAAGGAAGGTTACAGGTTACGGAGCGGAATGCACGGAGCACTGGACTTCTTATTTTCTCATGGCATTATATAAATTTTTATCAGGATTTTGGCATCTGATATTCGAATGAGATTATGTTTTAAAAAATGATTAATTAATTAATTTTTATTAATTAACAAGTTCTATAATTTTTAAATTAATAAATTGTTAACGTTTTAAACAATTAATTATTAATTAATTATTAAATATATTGATTTATTTGCGTAATGATGAGTGTAGAATGACCACTGCTTCATGGTCTCACTTACCTCCACCGGTTTTCACAAATAAATCTACTTTCATCGCGGTATGATGGTGACAGTTGAAGTTTTCTTAAAATAAAGTGTTTTCTTTAATTTCTAACGAAGCTCTGATACGTTTCCTTGAACTAACTTTTCCACCTCCACGATTTCAAAAATAAGGAATAGTTAAATCTTTAATTATTCCAATTTTAATAAGACCTTGGGCATTTCATTTTATCTCTCTTGATAGAAATCAGACCTTCAGAATAAAATTTCCCGAGCTAAATCAAATTTTCCAGGAGTTTTCCAAACTTCACCCATAGTTTTCAAATTTCTAGAGATCCCTTATTGCCGGGATATTTCGTCACCATGATAAAATTATTTAAATTACCCAAATTTATGTTTTGATGATAAGCTACTCATTTAGAAATAAAACTCCGGTTATGGCAACGTTTTGGTGCGAGAGAAGTGCCTCATACAAGGAGAAAGCGTCTTTTGTACGTAAATAATAAATATTAAATAAATAATTCAAAAAAGAATAAATATTAAAAGACTGAGTGGTCATAGCTTCGAATTCGAAGGAATGTTTGTCGTCAAGTCGAAGGACACTGCTAGAACCAACCACGGAGCTAGAAGGAGGAGAGCAAGGGTTTAGAAGACGTGTTCGAGGTAGACGTAGAAAAAACCACGAACTTCTCAGCGAATAGCGAGCCATTTTCATAATCTACAATTCTTCACCTACCAATCCAATCACAGTTAGCTCTCTAGGTGACGGTAGTGCTCACCTAGTACAATTAAGCTCTAATACGGCGTGTGAAATTCACACATCAGGGTATGGAGGCTAATGCCTTCCCCTGCGCCGCCCGTAGTTTTCATGATCCAGTACCCGAAAAATATGGTGAAAAAATAAGGTGGTACTGAGAGGCCCCACAAGCAGCACCGGCATTGAACCCTGGACAGTAGCCCAGCGGTCTACCCACTGGGCTAAGCTACCCACAAATGGTCAGGTGACATGTGCAATTTTTTAGCGAAGATGATTTTTACTAATATTCCCTCGATGTATTGACGTTAACTACCGAGATCAGACTGCATCATCTGGCTGCAGCTTCACTCAATCTTATTTTTGTATCAAGTTTATTTTCCTTGTGTGATGATGAGCCAATGAGTTAATTCTACGTAAAAACCCGCGATGCTCGTCATCGTGACGTACGAGATTAGCATTCACGAAGCGTGCATGCAAGGCTAGGGGATTTGATTGACAACGGACAGAGTCACGAACCTTACGAAAATAATTAAGGCGGGCCCCTGGAAGAGTGCAAACTTACGCGTAAGGCGCAAGCCAGGCGAGCAGGGGCGCTGAGCGTGGATCCACACCCCTTTTCATTGGGGCGGATCTGGGAATTCGGGGGTGGGGGAAAGAGGGGGTTGGCGCCACTCCCTCCGTCCGCCACACCCACTCGCGTTCCCATCCCTTGATTAATCCGCGGATAAACATCTCACGGCGGAATCCCTGACATGCGGCAGATGGCTCCCACGAGCTCAATTGCTGTTCCGCCGATTCAAGGGGACCGACATTTCCCGGAAAGCTTCGGAACAGAAAGGAACAACAACAAGATTAAGAACAAGGTAATCAACCCAAAGTTTAGTTTTGACGCGTGATATTAAAATACTCAGGACAGCGGGGGATCCTTATTTGTACCGCTTGGGTGAAACTGAGTTAAGACGTCACTCGATCCCGGGCCCTCCGACGGGACACCTCTACGATTATATTACCTGGCCTTCCATCGATCAGTTTATATCTTAATTAATTAACATTGATAGACACTATACCTCTATGTGTTCGTATAGCACTACGCTGGGTAGTAAACATGGTAGGTGAGAAGAGGGGGTTGTTGGGAGAAATCCGAAGGAGGTAAGAAAAGGGGATACTAGGAGTTTTGATTGGCAATGGAACGTTTAAGTCTGTACTAATAGGAGAGAATGTTGGCCAGACGAGGGACGATGACAAAATGAAGAGAGGCAGGATGTACGTTTGCGGAATTGAAGAAGGGTTTAATTTAATGTGGGGTGTCGGGTTGTCTTCTTAACTGAGGCTTGGAAGTGCAGCGGTGGTCAGTCCATACCCATACAAACTCTACTTAAAAAAGGTAAAGTCCCATTTATAATAATCATATGTAGTAGTAGTGGTGGTGGTTATTAGGAGGGCGGCGACCAAACGCTGAGGCCATTTTCGGTATTACAGAGATAGGCGGGTAATTTGGTGGAGGCATTAGCCTAAACTTCACAGTAAGCGGACGTCGTATTCCATTTGAAACCACATAGCACCCCAAGGGGGGATCAAAATACCACTTAAAAACCCTGCTACCTCCAGGATTTGTACCCAAGCCCTCGGGGTGGGAGGTCAGCACAATAACCACCGGATTATTCCGATCTCTTTCAGAAAATAGGTTCACTATACTCGACTCAATCGTTCCTTTCTAACACTAAAATCCCAAGCATTGGGAACAGTTTCTTAAAGCTACGAATGCAGTATAATTAACGATTCCGACATATTATTTTAACATGAATCGAATTTTTATTATCGAATTAACGTACAATAGGTGTTGGAGGAAACTATGCAAACGGAACTCTCTAAACAAGTAAAGTGAAAGGTTTTGGAAACTTGTTTACTTTAAGAAACAGGTCTCTGATCGGTTTTCAGTATTGCATCCCCCTTTATTAAGAATTCAGATGCTACCCAGAATGAAGTAACGCAGCAGGTGAGGCATTAGTAGTTGACATTTTTATTTGAGATTATTCATCAACGGTAGCTCTAACGTCAGAGCCCTTCACTTAATTGTTTTAAGGCCAAATCGTCAATTAACGTTGCTCAAAATAAATGAAAACTCTTTAAATATTAAGTTAACATTTTTCCATAGTCAATTTTCAGTTCATTTAAAAACAATATTAGAAAAACTACTAATTTTTCAATTTGAAGCTACATATTAATGTCGATAAGCTAAAAGAAACGCAGGCCATCAATTTGTGTAATAATAAGAAGTTTGGCAACTCTTGAACAAGTTTGACAGAATTCCATTAAAATGAACAAATTTTCATCAGTATTTCATTAAGTTTACTGCCAGAGAGAAGGTTTTGAGAAGCCTTAAAAAGCAATAATACTTGGCGGAGAGATGTTCCGGAGCCCTTCCGGAATATAAAATCATATTTGTCCCACACCATTTCCCTGCCTAGTTCATTTAACATAAATATTCATGCATCCATATCCGAACTCGCCGGCATCCACGGCGTCAATTATGTCAAATTCTTCTCCTTCCTCCTCCTCGAATAACCAACAGTCTTCCTTCTATTGGTCCTCGCTACATTTTCCCTTTCCCTTTTTGCGGCCTCTAATTTTCTCCCTATAACCTCATCCCCACTCACCCACCCTGAACCCTTCCTCTCTGGACAGATATTTGTCTCCGCATCATCACAATAGCCTCAGGCGGACCATTTCCAAAAGCGCGTAAAAAGGCAAATAAAAAATATAATAGAGAAGAGTAAACGAACTTCTACACAGAATATTTGTTTGCACGATGCGTTTCACCGTGAGATATATATATATATATATATATATATATATATATATATATATATATATATATATATATATATGGGTCGCGGTGGTCTAGTGGGTAGAGCGTTGGACTACTGACCGGAGGGTCCCGGGTTCGATTCCCGGGCACTTTGGGCACCTGCAGCTCCACCCAAGCTAGTTGATTTTTCGGGTACCAGATCTTTCTGGGAAACCATAACCGGCACAGGGAAAGGAACTGGCCCCCCTACCCTGATGTGTGAATATTCACACGCCGTTGGGCTTGGTACATGAGTGAGCTCTACCATCACCTACTAAACCGACCTTCGGGTTGATTACTGTGTTAATGGTTTATATATATATATATATATATATATATATATATATATATATATATATATATATATATATATATATATATATATATATATATACACACATTCAAATACGAAATCCCGCCATACGGCGCACAAATATTCATTCAAACATGGAAATAGGCATATGGAAAGGGGATAGGAAAACACATAACAGGCGAACGCAGGACATTTGGGGAAGGCGGTTTTGAGCAGATCACAAATGTAAAAATAAGTATTTCCTTAACCGGGATTTGAAAACCGGACCTTCCACTTGCCGGGCGGATGCGCTACAAATTACGCGTATTCCTTATACTTATTTCTATATGTAGTCTCTATAGTCTCTCTCTATATAAAGTCTCTATAATTATTTCTATATATATATATATATATATATATATATATATATATATTAATGTATATATATATATATATATATATTCATTCAAATTGAAATAGAGATAAGGAAAATGGTAAAGTCTGTTGTGTTTGTCCTTATATGTGTTCCTTTACCATTTTCCTTATCTCTATTTCAATTTGAATGAATATTTATTCGCCATATGGCGGTATTTCGTGTTTGAATGTGTATTTGGCCAATGTGGCTCGTCTCTTCTTCTGGCTATGCGTGCCATGAAACGCGCCGTTCCTATCCTTTATGATGTTGTATGCTTGCTAACCTACTGTCCATTCTCCTCTTGTGTTTGTCAATTTCTCCTTTGGTGGGTGTAACAGCTCCCTAACGCCATCTTCTGGGCAATGATTCGGAGCACTTTGGCGCTTTATAAGATCGCAGATTTCAATGTAAAAGTACTCTTCCTCGATAGCTCAGGTGGTTTAGAGCATCCGCCCGGCAAGTGGAGAGATCCGGTGTTCAAGTCCCGGTCGAGGAAAATATTTTTACATTCGTGATCTGCTCACATCCGCCATCCCCACCTCTGTTGTGTTTGTCCTTTATATGTGTTCCTTTACCATTTTCCTTATCTCTATTTCAATTTGAATGAATATTTATTCGCCATATGGCGGTATTTCGTGTTTGAATGTATATATATATATATATATATATATATATATATATATATATATATATATATATATATATATATATATATATAAATTCACTGATAGTCATAACAAACGCGGGTAAGAATGAACTCGGCCCTACCATCATTCACTAAAGATTCCTACCATTTCCTGGATAGATTAAATTCTATCTCCCTCCCTCCAGATGCCGAGATCATTATGGCCACTATAGATGCCACGTCCCTGTACACATCCATTCCCCACTCAGAAGGTCTCTCCGCCCTCCAACACTACCTCTCCCAACGCCCTGAGCCACACATCCCCAGCACAGATTTTCTCCTCAGCCTTTCCGAGTTCATTCTTACCCGCAATTCCTTCTCCTTTAATGATAATTTCTACCTACAAATCAAGGGTTGTGCCATGGGTAGCAGGTTCAGCCCGTCCTATGCAAACATCTTTCTTGGTCTCGCGGAGAATAAATTCCTGTCACAACAACCCCTGAAACCGCTATTGTGGCTCAGATATATTGACGATATTTTCCTTCTCTGGCCACATGGTCCTGATTCCCTGAAAACTTTCATTTCCAACCTTAATGCTTCGTCCTCTATCTCCTTCACGTCTACAGTTTCCTCCTCCCAAATCACCTTCCTAGATGTAAACATATCATTTATAGACCATAAATTTCACACATCCGTACATATAAAACCCACAAATAAACAACAGTACTTACATTTTAGCAGCTGTCACCCATACCACACCAAACGTTCCATTCCTTATTCCCTTTCCATAAGGGGTCACAGAATTTGCAATGACCCTGACTCCCTAGACAATTTCCTCATAAATTTACACCATTCCCTCCTCAAACGAGGTTATCCTGAATCCCTCCTGAATAAGAGGATCCGTAGGCATACTTACACTCCCAGACCTTCCACCACCGCGAAAAACCACCTTCTTTCAATTTGTACCACGTTTCTCCCTGGCCTAGAATCTCTGCGTTCTATCCTAAAGGACCTCTATCCTATCCTCAAAAACCACAATTCCACCACCAACCTTTTCCCCAAATGCCCCTCTGTCACTTTCAAACGCCCCGCCAATCTATCAGATCTTCTAAAATCTACCAATCCACTTCTTAAATCCTCGCCCCGTTCCAAAATCACTCCCAGACCCTGCAATAAACCTAGATGCAAAACATGTCCTATTTTCCTAACCAGAATCCCATCCCTCTCCCACCCGTTCTTTAACTCTCTCCCACCAATTCCCTACTCATCGTGTACCTCCAGCAATATTGTCTACCTACTCAAGTGCCAACTTTGCCCTGCCTTTTACATTGGACAGTGTACCACACCCCTCAATATTAGAATCAATAATCATAGAGCCTCATGCAACAATTCCTCCCTTATTGGTATGCTCCCAATCCCAAAACACGCCTCCGAACACAACAATTTCTTTGATAAATGCTATAGTGTATCAATTTTAGCATCCACCACCCTCTGACCCTCCACTCAAACTCAAAACAATAGAGCAGGCATTTATCCTACTCATGTATTCCTAGAATTACCCAGGTATTAATATCAGACATTAATTGCCCCCTTTATGCATATTATTTCATCCCCCTCCGCCCCCAACAACTTCCATATCATCCCCACCTTTTTTAAAATTCCCGCGCCATACACTACCCCTCCAAACTCCTCACCTCGAATGCCTTCCCCCCTTTTCCTTTCTTTTCCCCTCTTTTCCCCCATTTCCCCTTCTCCTTCCTACCACTGCTTTCGGGCCCTCCTCTGCCTCAGTTCTGTTCCTAATTCCTCTTGAGAAAGGTGGTTGGACCACCGAAAATTCGAGAACCAGTGAGTTTTTCCTCTTTTGTGTTTTGGTTTCTGTGTTTGTTATGACTATCAGTGAATTTACATTACACGTTTGTGGGTTTTCCAAAAAAGTGTGTATATATATATATATATATATATATATATATATATATATATATATATATATATATATTATTTATATAGCTATGTACGGCGCGGAAACGTGGTCACTGAAGCAGGAGGATAGACGTAGATTGGAGGCTTTTGAAATGTGGGTGTGGAGAAGAATGGAGAAGGTGAATGGAACGAAAGGAAAACAAATGAGGAAGTACTAGAAATGGTGGGGGAGGAGAGGGGTTTGTTGAGAGAAATCCTATGGAGGCAGGAAAAATGGATGAAAGGCGTATTGAGCGGTAGTGGAATGTTGAAGAGGGTAATAGAGGGGAGAATGTTGGGCAAGCGAGGTAAGGGTAGGAACAGGATAGGGATGTTGGACGGGATGAAGGGAGGAAAGAAGTACACCGAGATGAAGAGGGACCTGATATAGATTAGTTTGCTAGGTGGGGAGTCACAAAATGTTTATTTGATAGTTGTGTCCATCCAAAAACCTACCTTAACCGGTAGATTACCTAATAATAATATATATATATATATATATATATATATATATATATATATGTGCATGAACATTATAGATTTTTAAATATAGAAACACAAAGAAAGGACACTCACGTATGTAGTTTTGACACAAGCCTCTCTGGCCACCTGCAGCTCCGCACAAGCTTTGTGATTTTTCGGGTACCAGCTCTTTCTGGGAAACAATAACCGGCACAGGGGAAGGAACTGGCCCCTTACCCTGATGTGTGAATTTTACACACCGTCGGGCTTAGTACCAGGTGAACTCTACCATCACCTTGCAAACCGACCTTTGGGTTGATTATTGCGTTTATGGTTATATATATATATATATATATATATATATATATATATATATATATATATATATATATATATATATATATATACATATGTGATTTTTTCGAAGTAACACGGAAGTGCTAAATAAAAAAAAATTAGACAGCAACACACAACATGAGAACACATAAAAGGAACACCCACACGTTATTTCTTGATAATTTCGACGGAATCGAACTCCATCTTCCTCGGAAGATTAGTTAGGACTGACTAGCCTATTAGTTAGGACTTGCCTATGAGTCAGTCTTATAATCTACTAATAAGACTAGAAGACTAAGAAAAAAGACTAATCTTCCGAGGAAGACGAAGTTCGATTCCGTCGAAATTATCATGAAATAACGTGTGAGTGTTCCTTTTATGTGTTCTCATGTTGTGTTGCTGTCTAAGTTTTTATATATAAATATATACTATATTCATGTACATTCATGTATCACGAAAGTGGAAGCTAATTTCAACATTTAAATAGGAGTTCATAAACTAAAGCGGGTGAAATTGTAGGGTGTGCTTAGCTCAGAAGGGTTATTGACCAAAATGACCACAGCAGTTGAGACATTAGAAGACGATTTGCGTAGGGAAAAGAAGATTTCAGGAGGAGGAGAGAATTGATAAAAGAGACATTGAGAAAAGATGTTAAGAATATACTCGTTTAGATATGGATTTTATTTTTGTGCTGAACGGGAACATTTGTCGTTTAAGCAAGACTATAGGGGTACATTGGAGGGTTTTGACATGTGGGTGTGGAAAAGGATGGAGGAGGAAAACAAATGAGGAAGTGCATGGTACTCGTATGGTGGGGGATGGGAGGGGACTGTTGGAAGAAATCCAAAAGATGCAGGAAAGTTGGATGCAGATAATTTTGATTGGCAATGGGCAAGCGAGGAATGGATAAAAAAGGATAGGCAAGTTGGACGGAATGAATGGAGGAAAGAAATGCGCGGAATTGAGTAAAAGTTTATTTTGAAGTTGGATGGCAGACTTTGTTTTGTTAGGAGATACAGAGAAACATATCGCTTAGGCAAATCTTTAAGACAACAATATTAATACCAATAATAATAAATAATTAAATATATGCAAACACATACTATTATTTTTTTATCGGATGATGCCTATTTTGGTGAAAAACGGAAATACCATTACCAATAAAAGCTCTGTGAAAAAGTATGTTGTTCCTTCCTATGCTACAGATTTCTATTCCCTATTAGGTTTAAGAGAAACAAATATGTTTCGTACGTTTGTAAACATTGACCAGCTAACTCTTTCAAAGAAATATGAGAAACAACAACATCCTGGAGTGTCATCTCGGACCTTGTGAGACTTTTACCCAGCGATTTTAGATGGCGCATGAAGTTGGGTTTTGCATTAATTGGCGAATCGCGAGTACGCCGGTATAGATGGTTCTTCGCCAATCACGAAAAAAACATGAAATTAAGTTACCACGCTTTAAAGATCCTCGATCTCTCTCCCTGCACTTGGCAACGCACACCACTCGTGATGCGTCGGAACTAGGCGTTCCCAATGTCACGTAGTGGAGACATCCACGTCGATAATAGGGCGGAGATCTAGGAAGGGGGCAAGCTCGGAACCCGCTCCACTGGTTCCCTCACGTCGGAAAACAAAACGGGGGAAGGCAAGCGACGACATGCAAACAATCAATAGAACGCACGACAGAAACAGGACCCGCGCGGTTTTAAAGGAAACTTGAATCGCACGGAGACTTCCCGAGGCGGGAAAGGGAAGCGCAAAGACGTCACTCGCATCCACGGTGGAAATAACTCTTCCACTCGAATGGAAAAGCGCCTCCATAAGAACAAGGGAGAGAGATATAGGGAAGAGCGTCGTTCGAACGAAATACCCCCGCGTAGGGCACGCGTCGCTTTGTTGGGGAGCGGAGTTTGCGACCGACTCCACCGCGGAATGTACTCGTATGCTTTCGTGTGGTATCATCCCCCGGCGTCGCGAGAAAACTGGGTCAAGTGCCCCTTCAGGAACACGCTAGCCAGGCGAATCTTAATGGCGAGCCGGATTGCGACAACATGGAGGAGGATGAGTGATCCAAGCGTGGGTTGAGTACTTGCAGCGAACGAGACAGTGTCGCAAGTCGACAAAGAGACCATAAGTGGTGACTCAAAAAAACATTGCCTTCTTCTAATTCTGAAACAGACAAATCAAATGAAAATGCCTCTTCAGAATAAAGGAAACGTTTGAATTCAAGACTGAACAAATGTTTTCTTTGGCATCTGAAAAGGAAACATTTGTTGTCCTTTTCACGACGCAGGCAGTTAAACCAATCAGTGAACTCTAGTAAAAATCTCCTAGGAAGTAAACGAAGGATCATCCAATCAATATCTACAATTAATGTATTAGATTTTTCATCCACCAGAGAAGTTTGTGCTAAAGTTCACACACATACTGGAACGGTATTTTGGACTCAAATGGGCATTGATTATAAGAACTGGCCTTGGTAGGCTTTTGATGTATCCGGGAACTAAGCACCGAGACACTTCTGACCTCCACCTAACACAAAACTGAATTAACAGTCTAATACCCTTAATTATCTACAATAAACCTACGCTAACACCTGTTACCTATATTCCAAGGTGTAGGGATTTTCTCTTTTTTTCCCTAACGTAGTTGATACTGATTCTCACCTTGATTAATGCATTAGAAATATTTATTGAGGTTACATTATTTTCTTTGTTTGAAAGATGCCTCTACTCTGGTGACGATCTTTTGTCAACAAATCTTACACGCGTAATATGACAAGTTTTTTGTAACTACCAGTGTTTCAGGTACAGTACGTAATCGTAACTCTTCGCGTGCTGTAAATGGCTGGTGTGGATGTTCCCACACAGCATACTGGTGGCTTGAAAGGTATCCTGTAGATATGAATTCAAACCGTTCTTCAGCTCCGCCTTTATCCTCACCCACCATGCCCATAAATTTGTTTGTATTTCAATTTCACTTTTTCCATTCTCCTCCGCATTCACCCCTTCAAGGCCTCCCTATCTACGCTTAAAATGGCCATCCCATTAGAGTAAAGGCAAAAGAGAAGCATCAACTTGGGGGAGGGAATTGATGCAAGAGAAAGAAAATAAGTCGAGAAAAGATAAGTAAATATCTTTTCTACAGATTGTTCCGAAAATTGCTAAGGGACTACGTCTTTTTTTAGTCCTTATCGATTTCATTGCCCATGAAGCGATTTTCCTCTGCAGCAAAGTTTACGATCGCGGATCTCGCGTTAAAGCACAAATGTCTCCTGTGTCGAAAATACGAAATAATATCGTAAGTATGGGCGAATGAATGGAAAACGAAGTGCTCGTCATGGAAAAGTCACTTAGGAATTTCTTGATTTAATGGGATGGTGGCATAATATTTACTTGCATGGAGAGAGTTGGCAGAGGAAAGTAATAGGTATTTTGCGCATAAATGACGGTAAGTGCAAAGACATGAGAAGCCAAAAGTAGAGAATGAAATAAGACAAAATTTTGTGCGGAAGTGACTATGACAATGTGTCATTGATTTAAGCAATCACTTTAAACTTTCTCACAAAAAAATCCAAGGTAATCAACAGGCCTGTTTTTTTTATAATTGAGGGCAGCGCTCGCCTTTAACTTAGCCCTACAGAGTGTGAAATGTATACACCAGGAAGGGGAGCCCAGAACCTTTCCCTATACCACCTGTGGTTTCCCAGGAAGATCTTATACTCGAAAAACCACACTGCTTGGGTGAAGGTGATGGTGTTCTGGATCATACACATTTGAACCTGCGCCCTCCAGTGGGCAGCCAAAAGCTGCACCCACGCCCGTTCTAGCCATAACATTGAATATAATCGAAAATCTTATTAAATGACAGGCGTTGACTTTCACATTAGATATGAGGTTTCAGCAGTTTCCGATTTTCCCATTTTGGATGCTATTCTATTTATTCAATATACCATAACTCTACTTTATTCGATTGGTTATCATTTATCGCTGACGAATACAGTCACTGAAAACTGTATCCTATTAATTGAATTGAATATTAATTTTTTTCGAAGGAACGCAAAAAGTTGGTTTTTCTTCACGTTGTTCAGTCAATAATTATCAGATTATCGATTCTGACACAGAAAAAATGTGTTTTCTTTTGGATATTTTTTAAATGTGCTTAACCTTTGATTTTCAGGCATTTTATGCATACTATATACTAAGCAACATGGCATCCGCAACGGGTATTGCAAAAGGCATCGTATCGCATTCACAGCTCCATACATCGCAATTGATTCAACGTCCCGTCGGTAAGGCTTGCGATGTGACAATTTATCGACACCATGTCGGTATTTTTTTTCATTTCGGTCAGGTCAATATGGATAATTGGAGAAAACTGATTTTTCGAAGATCTATGTTTCCATATAAAAACGACATTGGTACCATGAACGTTGCTGATGACTTAGCTCCATAAACAGTTTGGGTGAAATTATAAGTGTACATATTGACGAGAGTAATTCGACAAATCCACTGAACGTTATAAGAGATTTTATTGTGTTGGTAAATGACCATATCGTTCGTATAAGACTATCGACCGTGGGATTACAATAGTCAATAAGGGCGTTACCGTCGATACATCTCGATAAGCCTCGATAATTATCCCCACGGCGATCCACCATCAAAATACGTTTTTTATTCCAGATTGGTATTGAAAAATTAATATCGCATAGCCCTTTCCTCGGGAGCAAATGGTGCTCAATGTTACACAGCGAAAAATGATCCAAAATCTGATTTTCGACTTTTCTCATATTTACCAGTTTTTCTGATAAATCTGAGAAAAATCTAAATTTCCTTTCCTCTCTTTAATAGCATACAAATCTCGAGAGTTTCACCATATCATTTATATCATTTTTAAATAAGTTAGCGTTACCGAAAAAGCTTTACGTACTATGTCATCACACAGTGCTTAATAGCAATTATTATTTTTATCTTGCTGTCTAATCTAAAAGTTTTAGATGGATACAGACTGATCATGGCATATTTCTTAGCTTCGTCTAACGAGGCACAACCTACATGTAGCACCTTAAACACAACGTAAACATTTCCTTCGATTTGGCATATATTCTATCACCCTTCTTTCCGTCCAACATGGCCATTCTTTTCATCCTCCTACCTTGTTTGCCCAAGTCCTCCCTTCTAACACAGGCTTCAACACTCCATTTCCAATTAATAGCTCAGCATCCATCTTTTCCTGCCTCATTTGGAATTCTCCCCACAATCCTCTTTCTCCTTTCCCGCCATGATCACTACTTCTTCGTTCGTTTTCCTTTCATTATCACCTTTTCCAAACCGACAACTCAAAAGCTTTCAATCTATACCTATCACCTTTCTTCAACGACCATGTTTACTCACCGTACAAAAACCACGCTCATCACTCCCTCCATGATTTTTCTCAAATATTTTCTTTGTTACTCAATGTCCCTGTCATACACCCTCTCCTTGTGAAAGATTCTTTGCCTAAACCAATTTTCCTTCCTAAGTCTCTACTAATTTGTTCATTCTTGTCTAAAACATTTCCATAATCGATAAACTGTTCTACCTGCTCTATCTTTAGTTAAGTAATAACTATAATGATAGTAGTCCAGTAACCACTCTACAATAATTGCCATGCTGTTACGAATATTTTTACAGGACGATTTAAAAAAAAATGATGGAAAGTAATAATGAGACGCAATCAAAAGCAATCTTGTATTGCCAATTATTATTTTATATAATCTTGGAGCTCACAGAAAAACAACCGCTGGTTCGCATGGGGGGGGATTCATAAAACAGACTCTTCTGTATGAAAATATATGTACAAGGTAATTTTATTTCATGTATTGTTTTCCAGGAGTTCTATAAAATAGCAGGAATAGTATTGGGCACGATTTTCACCACATCGGTCGCAAGGGAAAAAGTAGACACCTGATTCCTGGCTAACACCTTTTGTCCAATGAAAATAGCATTATAGAGGAAGATTTAAACATCAATGGCAGTATAAAACCTCACAGTTATGTGATGTAAGCATTGACAATATCTCTTCCATAGCAGGATTACCGATTTTTCATATCAACATAATTGTTATCTCATTTAGAAAAATAACTTAAGACCATTAATGCGATTTTTTTAATTCTCTCCACTGGTGTTATGGAGGACGAACGAGGCATAAACCCCGAATCCTCTCCAATTAATCTCTACCTGCGTCAATCTTCTGGTTACTCTCGGACTTTCCCATCTACCTTTGGGGGTGGGTTTGTTACCTCGAAAAATAGGCGAGACCCTCACGCGATTCTTAGGCTGACGGCCTTGAGGAGAATCTGCAAAATCTTTAAAGGTATGTGTACTCGGCTCACCCTTATCTGACGAACGACGCGCCCGCTAGTCTCGGTGGTCCAATCACGCAGAGAGTGGGAAGGGAATGGGCGGAGAGGGGGTAGCCGAGACAATAAACTCCTGGAAACCGACTGTAATACTGGGCGAATGGAAAAAACGGCGCAAAAGCGAGGAAACATCAAATCTCTTATTTTCCTGTCCTATCTCTCTCTCCCGTATTTTCTTGTCGCTTTAGACCAACATATAAGAGCATATCTGCGCTTTGACAACGACCAACAGGTTCTGCATTAATTTAGGACATACCCATTGGTTTACGTCTTAGGCATAACTACGAATTTTGGCGCGTTGAGCCACTTTATAGCAACCAAGAGCCGGCTATCTTTCGACTTGAGCTAAAATATAGTTTAGATTGAAATGAAATTAAATTATTGACTTTGTGATTCCCACACCAAAGTGTGTGGAATTACGAAGGCAATGATTTTATTTCAATATGTTATGTAAATCCCATAAAGTTACGCCAAGGACAACAAATTTCAAAATATAGTTATCTCCCAATGAATGGTATTACTTTCGGCCTTTAAAACGCTTATTTCCGTAGTAAAATCAATATTCAATCCAGGATACTTTAAACGATATCTTACCAGAATGGGAATCGCTTTAAATAAATTCGTGCAATTCGATGCTCAGTGATGAAAATAGGAATGAGACGACACTTATTTTCAATCCGATTCTTGAATGTAACTACCAATCACAGATGAGAACGGGCATTTCAAGAGAGAGTATTGTAAGTTGCTACAGATTCAACAATATTATAACGTCAACACTGACCTCAAGGAAAACACGAAACAAAAGCGTTTGCTCATACGAAAAACTACGAAAGGAGATTAGGATCGTGTCAAAGGGCTCATCGGAGACGCGGCATAGGGATCTCATCCAATATTGAACATCCTGATTTCAGTAATTAAAGTAAACATCGTGTACAACGGCCTCAAAGTTTTTGGTGCGTTTTGACACTATTGCAGCTGTCGTATTGCTATTTTATCCGGCGACAATGGTGCAACACGATCACTCAAGAGGCAGCGTTTTCATCTGTAGAAGTCGAAGAGATGCGTGTTAGTTCAACTGTTCCATTTACTCAAACACCAAAGAGAAGACCCGTCAAAAATTTAGATACGTGAACACAACACGTCAACTTAGGATTTATTCGATCAATTTGGATCACTAAAAATGGGGGAGATTTAGTCACATATATAGATAACAAACAACTAAATGAATTGTTAAAAATTCCTCACTACACCAATATCTATCACTAATCAGACTATGCACAATCGTTACACAAAATAAGAACACAAAATCAAGGAAAAATACTCTTTTTAAACAGAGCTATTGTTAAATGGAACCAGCTGCCTGGAGGTTTGTTTGAACCCTTTTCATCCAATTTTAGGAGTTAAGAATAAGTGTAAAGCACCCCTGTGATAAAATTTATTGGTCAGTGATTATTATACTATCGCGCTTATTAAAAATAGTGTCTTGCATGTGATGTGTTAACGGTGCGTGATTTTGAACGTGTATGAAGTTTAAGAGTGCGTGATTATGGACGGAGTGCGGTAATGGACGGTACGTTGTATGTATGGTGTGAACCTAGCCCATGTGTGATGGTAAAGGTGCGCTTGGTAATCTTTTTTGTAAGTGTCATTGTATATGAGAGCATTTTGTCTCATATCTGTTCTTCTAGAGTACGTATGCATGTGAAAGAGTGACCGTTGACCAGACTTGACCGTAGCCACCAGAAAAATTGCCTAATTGCAACGAGATTTATATGATAATAATCCATTGGCTAATGAATTTATCCGACACAAGTTATTTGTTTAGGTGCATATCGCACTTTGAAAAATATGTCTCTATCCTCAGTGCGGTACGAGAAATTCAACTAGGTGTCCTATCTCCACCTGTAATTTCACATTAAATTCTGGCATGCAAGGAGAATTAGGTCTCTCCATGTGACTGAGGAGACAAATTAATCCAATGCAAATTAGTCATCATACAATGTTGGCTGCGAATTTCTATGACAGGACAATGCACGAGATGATGTCATCATACATCAAAGGAAAATATTTGATTTGGTTATTATCTCTCGCCGATTGTTTGTTCCCGGAGTCTGCCCATCATTAATTGATTAAAAGCGACGCACTTTGATTAAATTTAATGTAAGTGAAATGATTAAGGACGGAGAATGTTTTCAAGTTCCTCAAGGGCCTATGAATACCGGCTAATGAAAAGGCAGGCAGGACTATCACAATAATTAAAAAAGATAGACGCCATCGCATGACGCCAGCGAATTAAAGTGATCGCAGTGGACATCAATTTTTCAGCCGAATACAAGCAACAGCACGAGCGATTTGAAGCGGGCGTGGGAAATCAGAAAGGAATGAATGCGACGGCGCACTTAGGAAACGTGCCCGCTCATGAAAGCAGACGCTTAAAGGGTTCAACCCTTTTTAATTTTTTCTCGCTAGTGTGCGTGCATAAAAGAGTCGGAGAAAAATGGGTTGGAGTGAAGAATGAACAAAAAATATCCAGGCGTACCTAGCGTGGAGATGTTTAAAGGGTTCACCTTTTTTTTCATTTTCTCGCGTAAGTGTACATGCATAAAAAAGCTGTAGAAAAATGGTTTGGAAGGAAGGGAGAAAAAATATTCCCGCGCGGCCATCTTTTCGAGCTCACTGGCGAATGGGAGCGGGCCTGACGGGGTCGAATGGGGCACGGTTGGAAAAGAGCGAGAGAGAGAAATAGAGAAAGGAGGGAAAGGAAGGGTAAAGGAGAAGGCGCACGAAATACGAGGCCCGGGGAATGCTTTCTGGGGAGCACGTCACGGGAGGACATTAAGTGCGGAGAAGGGAGACTCGCGCGGGCAAGATAAAGGAGGATACCCTCATCTGAAGGAGAGAACGGGACGGAGAGAAAGAGAGAGGGGTGCTTTCCTTGCGTCTTGGGGAGTGGATGCTATTGTCGCCAACCCTCTATATCTCCCGCCCCCCCTGCCCACTCTTTCGTCCTGTTGAGACCTCACTCTGCAGAATGACTCCGAGGCAACGACACATCTCCTTCCCTCTCTCGCCATTCCATCCCACCCCACCCCTCGTAGGCAATTTGGGAGGTGACAGGCAAAAAAGTTTTTCGCGGGTGAGAGGGAGAAGAGGAAGCATCGGGGAGGGAGTCCCTTCGGCCAAATCCCCTCTTTCCGCCGCCATTCTCCTGAACGAATCGTCGTCGCCCTACTCTTCTCACTCGCCTGCTTTCGTCCCACGGGAAACGCATAAAAGAGGACGGTTTCTCAACCCAGGATGGCCGGTCGAGACCTTAACACAATCCTCCCTCACGATGACTTCAATTGGTTCCAAAACCGCAAATATATTTTGAATTTCCAGCGAAGTGTCCCGGCCAAAATCTTCTAATGACTGCGTGTGTTTTCTCTTAGTTTTTCCTCAGAAATAAACATATTTTCCTCGAATTTTTTGAAGATTCTGAAATATTCAGGACAATAAGATAACATACGGTACGATTCAATCGTGCGAAGAAATAACTCAGTTGAACAAATGTTATTTAACAGAAAAAAAGCAACATTTTCGTTTTCATAAAAATATTTTTCTTCCCCACTTAACGCCGGGAGGTGTTGGCGTTGAAAACTAACATTACTTTCGAATTGTTCCTCTTGAAATTTTGTCTTATATACGTTTGGCATTGGTTAATGCTTTTCACAGTTGCATGATGATCGACGGTTAATTATTAATTGTCAAAGAACAGATGCACATTTTTTTATAATTGCATACGCCAAAAAATGCGATTCAGGACTGACTTTCGACAAATTTATATTAATAAAATATTTTTAAATAATTAATTGCTACTAGCAATGGAGATATTTTTCTTCATAAAAACCGAAAACTTCCGCTGCAATGAAACGGGTTCCCGAAGCGTCATCAATTATTAGTAAGTAATATACCTGTTTGGATAGGTTTTGGATGGGCACAACTAACAAATAAATATTTTGTTTCTCCTAACAAAATACAATCCAACATCCTACTCTACAACAAGTCCCTCTTGATCTCTGTGTAATGTCCCTTAATATCCCTAACAAGTCCCTCTCATCATCCCTTTCTCCATTCAGCCCGTCAAACATTCCTATCCTGTCCCTGCCCTTTCCTAATTTGTTTAACATTCTCCCTTGTATTACGGCATTATTACATTCGTACATTATTCAACATCCAACTGCCGATCAATACGCCCTTAATCCATTTTTCTTGCCTCTTTAGGATTTCTTCCAACAAACCCCTCTCCTCGCCCACCATGCCTATTACTTCCTCATTTATTTTCCTTTCGGTCCATTTCATCTTCTCCATCCTTCGCCACGCCCACGTTTCAAAAACAGCCAATCTACGTCTATCCTCCTGCTTCAATGACTATGTTTTTTATTTTCTGCACCGTACATAACTACGCTCCATATCAAAGTTTTGACGAGCCTCTTCTTAAGATCCTTACTCATCGTCCCTGACATCAACTCCCTCCTTCTTGTGAAAGCCTCTTGGCCTAGCGCAATTCTTCCCCTTACGTCCCTGCTACTCAAACCACTTAGGTCCAAAACACTTCCGAAATACGTAAACTGTCCCCACTGTTCTACTTACCATCCTCGTTTTTCAATGTTAAGCTTAGTCTTTTTCTCTCTCGAAATTCGCATAACCTTTGTGTTATTACTTGTATATTGAATCTCATCCCATATCTATCGCACTGCATTTCCAATTCACTCACGAATGCTTGCAACCCCTTGGCTGACTGACAAACTAGAGATAGGTCATCAGCAACCCTAACTGATTTTGTATTTATTAACTAATATAATCAGCTAAATAAATGTAAATAGTAATCTTAATCATCCGCATTCCATACGTTCTACAATGACAATTAACGTATTTATAACTTTACTTTAATGGACATACGGCCAAAGAGAACAGTACACAGATCCTTTGAATGTAATAAGCTTACGGATCTGCAACATTGCGAATCATGGTGAAGAACACTTCAAAGAAACTTCAAGGCAATGACATGATATTACACATTTTAAATAACTGTCCCTATTTCTTATACGAGGTTTTAAATTCAAAGATAATACTGATCTGGTGTAGTGAAAATACCACCGGTAATTGTTTTGTGTTATGTACATACATGGAAATAAATAAGGTACTGGGAAAGGTATGTAAGAAAATGGGTTCTTGGGAGAAATTCAGGGAAGGTAGGAAAAGTAGATGCAGGGTACGTTGAGTAGTAACGGTATGCTGAAGAGAGATGTAGGGGAGAAGAATGCTGGGTTTACGAGGAAAAGGAAGGAAAAGAATAGATATTTTGTACGGTAGCGCAGAGCAAGATGCAACTGCTCTTTCATGGTTGTTTTAAAGGTGAGAATTCGAATGGAAACCACATTTCCGAAATATATTGAAACACATTTTCTCTATGGGATGAGTCATTGGTACACAATTTTCAGTACTCCTCACGGGATTGGGCAGTATAACCCGTGAGTGATAATTTTAATAGTGAGATGTACGAGTTTGCTAATGAGGAAAATACGACGGGTTGAGGAAAGAGTTTGCTAATGAGGAAAATACGACGGGTTGAGGAAATAGAAATGTATAAGGATCAATATCGGCGGCTCGCGAGATTGGAATTACGCAAGTCATCGAGAAAGAAACACGTCCTTTTCAATATTTATCCATCCCACTCCGGATATGACGTTGTTATGAATCATTGATTTAAAAAATAAAAATCTTAAGAAACGAGTACTGCTGACGTGAATAGGCATGGAAAAAATTGAACACGGAGATGATGTTTTTGCCGCAATGAGTAATATATTTTATACAGTTGAAAGAATTTCAGGTGTTCTAATGATTCAATGCGTTCAATCTAATGATTGAAAACTAATTTTTAGTGGAATCATTTACCAAAGTCTGTAGGTATATGCCAGGGTGCCGAGAATCGGGGAAAGGTGAAACCGTTTGTCATACTTGCACTCAATGAATCGTTGGCAGGCACTTGGTCTGAGCTAATTTAACTTCACTATGAGAACTTAGGGTTCCTTTCAACCACTGAGTGCCAATATCACGAACTTTTTTGTTCCATTTGCTCGATTCTCGGTACTCCTGGGACTAGCTGCACACTTCTTGAAATTATGGTACATAAGAAAGAGGGAAATATAAAAGGGGTTGGAAGCAGGCGATTGGGTGAACGTGGCTTTTCATTGGTTTATTCAGGAATATTTAATAACTACATTACCTACCACAAGGAGTTTTCAGAGAAGGGTTGCTTTGTCACGCATGATCAGGTTTGAATGAACACGTGAGAAATGAATTTAGTGGATATTTTCTTAATACCGTCATGAAATTGCGAGTTGATTCACTGGAAAAACTGATTTTTAAAAAATCTTTCAGGATGTGGTTTATTAATATGTTAACATTTATTTTTAAACCCAGAGGCCAAACGAGCAACTATCGGTAGGAGTACTATTTCATTCCTGGATTCGCAGCCATAGGAACACTTCGTGCTGAATATTTACAAGACATCTTTATTGGGACGATACTACCTAGTAACATCCCATCATAATACAATACGATATTATCTAGTAACACTTAGTTACTAGATAATATCGATAATATACATACAATATCTCTCGCCACGGTAAATTCTGATCACAAAAATTAATGGGCTACTTCGTATTCTGAGCGAAAATTAGCTTTAATCTCAGCCTTCAATATTTAAGTATCTCATTATATTTTCGACGTCTACTTTTTCTGCCCTCTTCGAATTTCCCCACCAGATCACGCTCTACCCCCACCCTTCCTCTAGGGCACTCAAATTTCTCTCCCTCCATCCAACTGAAAATTTCCATCTTTCATTTAACCCACACTTCTTTTAATCTAAACTCCTCGATCTTCCTGAAGAGTTTCCAAACATGTAAGCGCTGCGGTCCATATTGATATTCTGAATCATCTTCCCCTCCTCGGTTCCCTATCCAAGATATCATTCACCATCACTGGCCCGTTTACTTTCCGTTTCCAACCCTCTCCCCGGCAGCGTAGACCCAGATGTCCCGCCCATTTCCTTTTGAGGCGCCATTGAAGTGATCATTTGTGTAATTGCACTGATAAACATTCATTTCCCCACGTGATTCAGCCTGTTAGATGTCATGCAAGCTCACTGATGATAACGGAATGAATGTGACCTACCTACCGCGGTTGAACAATGCCATTATGATCCCCTATCGTTCGTGGAAAAAATTACATCTTAAATTTATCTGTTCCACACTTAATGTCTCTAATTTTGTTTACATGATCTCTCCTACCGTAGTACGATGGGGGTAATAATACATTTTCAACATCACTGCTAAAGAGACCTTCTTCCAATTTATGCAAGAGATTGAATCTGTAATTTTACTTTCGCTCCGTGAGTGCTTCCCAGCCTAGCTCCTCTGATATTTTGGATACGCTACTAAGTTTATCATAACAATGCTTCACAAATCTAGCTCCTCTGCGCTGCACGCGATCCAATTCGGCAATTAATCCAATTTCGTGAAGATCCCAGATGCTTGCAGCATATTCTAAATGAGGCCTAACCAGCGAAAGATAACAGTTCTTTTTGACATTTTCATCAGGGTAGGGGCCCCAGTTCCTTTCCCTGGCAATATATACATATAAATATGGAATTAATTTTTCTTGGCAATGCCATCTATTTCAAAATTAAGTTAATGATGGGGAATCAAAGTAATTCTGGAAATATTCCTTGACTATTTAAGAACAATCCTTTCTGAGATCACTAATTTCACTGTCATAATTGTATGAAAAGTCAGGGGAATGCTGGAAAAACGAGGTGGAATGAACGTTTTGGATGGAATTAAGGGAGGTGGAAGAGTTTCACAACTTTATAATTAGTTGCAATGCAACAATTTCAGAGCGTAAAAATCTAACAATCGTAAGATTTTTACGCTATGAAATTGTTGAATTGTAATGCACACGTAGCAGATGACTCCGTCACAAGTTACTTTTGCGGTATTTCCCACAGTTTCGTGAAATGATTAGTTATGGTGATGTGTTACATTGAGTACATGTTAATAAATCAAAAGAGAGATGGTACTTTTTTCCACACTTTATTATTTAAAGTCGACCGGTTTCGTCGCATAGACGACATCATCCGACCTGATGATGTCGCCTATGCGACGAAACCGGTCGACTTTAAATAATAAAGTGTGGAAAAAAGTACCATCTCTCTTTTGATTTATTAGAATGGATTTCCACAAAGTGAAGCCTGAAACCATCGAGTTTATCATTGAGTACATGGATATTTTGTGTTGTATTAATTAGGCCTTAGAAGCAGAGCAGTGTTTAGAGCCCGAGTCCATCGAAAACCTAATCTAACCCGGTATACCATGCGAATAATAACTACCTAGATTGGTGGTTAGGCATACTCTAACCTGACAACAACCCTCACAAGAAGGTTCAAATGCCAAATGAATATATCGGGAACCGACCGATGCTATTGTTAAGACGAGTGAGAGAAACCTCGAAGAAATTTAAACGGATAAAGGAAACTTATCGCAAGGCGGCAGTAAACCCTATTCCCTCGAATATTCGCGTACTTGCAGTATTAAACGTCAAATATTCAACGACTCCCCATTCCGAAACGAACCCACCACCCTGGAACCAATTTGCAGAGCTCGGCCATGCGCCAAAAAAATAGGCTTTTATTTTCTTTCCAGCTTACAAAATACGGAATTGAAGATGTTGATTCAACAAGTACTCTCTCTTGCGCCACTCGGAAAATTTCCGTAGCCGTTTGCTAACCCGTCCGCTACCGATGAAAGCTAAATAAAATCCTCGGGTTCATTCTGGAAAATCCACACGGGAAACGGAATGCTCCGAAACACTGAATTCTACACTCCAGTGCTTCCCAAGGCGGTGCTCCTCTAAAATGAAAGTAAGACAAAGCACCATTTATTATTCCGATTAACGGTACTAAACAGAATATACATGAATAATTCTCTAATGTGTGCGCGAGGGTTTTGTTTGTTTGAACTCCACAGAAAGCAACCCGATGGCCTAGAAAGTTCAAACGATGATAAATCGATATGAAAGAACACACGGGAGGCAAAAATTAATTTCTACCGTGAAGTTCATAGGATTTAAAGGTAGAAATCGAACGGTCTGAATTCAGCACTTCACGCACACGTTGTCGGTTTTTGTCATCGAAGGCCATTCAGTGCGAGGCTCGTCCTCCACACACTCTCGGCCATCTTTGAAGAGCTTGGGCCACTTAATAACTGCAGTGTGTGACATGCTTCATCCATTAACACTTGGCGAATCATACCCAATGTCTTCGTACAAAATTTATCCAGTCCAGCATAAAATGTTATGGCGTAACACTGTTTAATTGAGTTTCTGCATTTTGAACTCGCCCCGAGCCACTCGACAGTCCACTAAAAACACGACCTAGTCTAAACGAACGCTTGTAGGGAATTGGCGCTTGTTAAAGGCCCCCCCCCCCCGCGCCTGCTTGGTGCGTGCCCACTGTGACGTACAGTCATGCCAGGAAAAAATAGTTCCCGATACTTTTCACCCATACCCTGTATCTTGTTCCAAAAGCGTATGATTGGAATCTCTTCCATTCGGCTGTTCCGGGCATAAAAGGACCTCGCTAATGTCAACAATTTTCCTTTAGTGTTTGGTGTCTTATACCATATACCACTGTGACAGCTTTCCAGGATAAATGCAGATGAATATATCGGGATATAAGGACGGCTTAAGCGACAGAAACGGTATTTTTTCCACCGAGCACAAAAATATCCTAAAAGAGAGGAAACTGTAAAACGAAATGGGATAAGGGTAACGTGCCATTTGGGAGTTGGTTCATGGTAAAAATACAAGTAAACTCGAAGTCAAGAGAGTTGAAAAAATGGCAAAAATGAGGGTTGAGGGCTCTGAAATTTGCATTAAGACAAAAGGAATAACTATGGCTGGCGGATGAAATGTATGATTTCCACAGAACTAGATCTCGGACATACAAGGTTCGCGTGCATTTAAACTCCAAACACAGGATACCTGTAGACTTAAGTAAAATGAGACCCCTTTGCAAGGAAAAACTCGATAACATGGGATTCCCAAAAGCTCGAGCCCTCGAAAATTTCAATTTTCAGAGTTACAAGATGCTTGAAAGTTAGAAACATACGCTAAGGCGGTTGGACTAACGGTACGTAGTTAAAACGCCAAAGAAACAAACCAAAGTGGGCTTATCGATAGAGTACGATATACATGACTGTCTCGATGCCAGATTGGAGAGATTTATTATCCGGAAGAGAGTAAAAAGAATGAAAACGGTAAACGATCAGCGATCACGGAATATGAAAAGGCTATTGAGAATAACTCTTGAGCTCTTTTTTAACTCATCGATCTGCATATGAATTCCGCATTCGAAAAACTCCCCAAGCCCTTGACTCACCTGTTGCACTGCCTATCTGCAGAACGTAGTGTCTTCTAAATCGCAAAAATCTTCCCGCAACACAACCACAGTAATCAACTCGATCGTTGGCTTGATGGCACCTCTCCAAATTCTAAATCGTACACGGCTTTTTAATTTCACATGTCAGGGTTACGGAGGGTTCCTTGACCCGTATGTAAGGACTACAGACGGCTCAGGAAAATGTAGAACTGACAGATTTCAGAAGTCATTTTCCCCGCGAACGATAAGGGATTAGGATAACTGCAAGCGACTACTAAAGGGAAATAAATCATTCTAAGTGGCCAATTACATTGTCATTATTTTATGCAACCATTTTCTTTATCGTTATTCTTACTGGCACACCCCCATGGGGTGTAAAGTTGTGCGTGGTGTTTGTAATAGAGAATTATTTAACAATTAAATACGGTAGTGCATGTAGAAATTATAAAAATGTTTCCCTCTATTTTAGTCATTTAACATGTTTACGGTAACGTAAATTTAAGCATAAGAAAGTTAGTTGTTGATTGTCTCATGTGGAATCACCCTAGCGTTGCCATACAGGGTACTATGCTCATTTTTCAAATTTAGCCGAAAATTCGTTAATAAAATATTCTCCGTCTCTCCCGCTTCATAATTCTCTGGGAGTAACCTCAGGTGCGTCTGGTATGAAACGTGAGGAGATTGACCATGAAAATACAAAGGAAGATACCAGCGGA